>CANNZV010000701.1:0-234505 GCA_947561585.1 Caprella mutica | reverse complement strand
AATTCAGATATGATAGTATTATTTAAATCGTATCTTGATTTCTTCCAATCGTATATCGGATGAACATAGGTATATGCTATTAATGTTCAATTGAAAACTAATACCAATATATACTACCTAACTTGAAAAGTAATTGGTATCGGTAATATTTGAACTATTTTTTGGGATCCGATACCAATTATTACCAGATACTCATAAAAATAGTAAAATACCGATACTATCGGATACTTTATCCGATACCGAGAGTAAGTGGCACTTGGGTATTACACAGAGCAAGTGGCACTTGTGGAGCGCGCTTCTGCCGATGCATTTTTATATTATTATGAAGTCAAGATGTATTATTGCATAGGTAGTTTACTTGAAAACACCTAGACAATAATCTTAATTATAAATACCTAGGTAGCTACCTAATCCTATCCCATGAATATTGTCAATACCTAGGTTATATGTAAATTTTTTTAAATTATCGGTATATACATTTAACTACAGATACCTACCTAGAACTAATATTTTAGGTGTTTTTGGCTTGAATATTATACTTTTAAAAAGTAACTGGTATCGGAATTGGTATCGGTATCGGTTACCAGAATTTTAAAATAACTGTAATTGGTACTGGTATCGGTTACTAATGTGGTATCGTGCATCTCTAGAGAAAAGAGTCATTGTGATGATGTGCTATCAGAGAAAAGAGTCACTGTGATGATGTACTATCAGAAAAAAGAGTCACTGTGATGATGTACTATCAGAGAAAAGAGCCACTGTGATGATATACTATCAGAGAAAAGAGTCACTGTGATGATGTACTATCAGAGAAAAGAGTCACTGTGATGATGTACTATCAGAGAAAAGAGTCACTGTGATGATGTACTATCAGAGAAAAGAGTCACTGTGATGATGTACTATCAGAGAAAAGAGTCACTGTGATGATGTACTATCAGAGAAAAGAGTCACTGTGATGATGTACTATCAGAGAAAAGAGTCACTGTGATGATGTACTATCAGAGATAAACGTCACTGTGATGATGTACTATCAGAGAAAAAAGTCACTGTGATGATGTACCATCAGAAAAAAGAATCACTGTGATGATGTACTATCAGATAAAAGAGTCACTGTGATGATGTACTATCAGATAAAAGAGTCACTGTGATGATGTACTATCAGATAAAAGAGTCACTGTGATGATGTACTGTCAGAGAAAAGAGTCACTGTGATGATGTACTATCAGAGAAAAGAGTCACTGTGATGATGTACTATCAGAGAAAAGAGTCACTATGATGATGTACTATCAGAGAAAAATCTCACTGAGAAGATGTACTATCAGAGAAAAAACTCACTGAGAAGATGTACTATCAGAGAAAAAACTCACTGAGAAGATGTACTATCAGAGAAAAAAGTCATCGAGAAGATGTACTATAAGAGTTAACAGCATAAATTATTAGTTTTTAAATTGTATAGTAAATGTACTTGGTACTTGAAAGTACTTTAAAAAGTAGCTACTTGGTACTTGTACTTTGAAAGTACTTTTTTATTTGAGTACTTGGGCAACTACTTCAAGTACATTGATTTACGACTACTTGTACTTAGTACTTAAGTACTTTCGATGTACTTTTCGCCCATCTCTGAGTACAGGCAAGCCTCGCTTTAAGTACAACTCACTTTAACAAAAGTTGTACCTATTTTGAGTCATGATTTGAAATAATAACCGTTCGTAGACATAGAAACGGAGACATTTTTTGGGATTATTTCACGGTAACTAAAAAAAATATTAAAATTATAATCCAGATGAGGTTATTAGAAGCAATTGGTTCAGAAATTCAACATGTACTATTTTAGGGTAAGTTCCGAGTTATCGCACTGTTACATATTTTCGAACACGTAAAATCTTCATATAATAATTATTATTTAACTTTTATTTAAATTGGTATCCATGATACCATATTAGAATAGAAGTTAAATAATAATTATAATATTTTCTTTTCCGACGTGTCCGAAATTGTAGAACCAACCAATAACTTGGAACTTATAGTACCCTACTACCAAAAATATTTCTTAGAGCATAAAATTGATGTTTGGTTTATAGAAGTTTTAAGTATCTTAAGTATCTAAGTCTTAAGTATCTATTAATTACTCCCCTATACTGAGTGAGAGTTAAGCTATGGATGGATTTTAAAACATTTAATAAATGCACGACTTTAAACTTTTTCATCACAGTCACAAACAATGAAAGACTGTATATAATTATTAATATGCTTATATACGCGGTACTCTAATAACTCTAAAACAAATTTTCTTTCCATAACTCATAGAAAATGAGATATATAATCAAGGAGTGACAATTATAAATTGTCAATTGTTGAAAAGGGAATTCAATTTTACATATGGGTACGAAGTTTCAGAACCGTAGCTCCATTAATATATTTTTTTAAACCATGGTTGGTCAAATAACAATAACAATAACTTTGAATGCGACACAAAGAGTGTCGGATGTATACAAAGAGTGTCGGATATAATATTGTAATAGTTGAAAACTCGTGACGTAAGCAAGAGTTCTCCCACTACTGTTTCCTAATATTTTCATCCAGGGAAAATGTATGAAAAGATAGTTATTACTTTTTCTTGTCCTTGCACAGTAAAATAGTAATGTATTTTTCTATACCTATTATGATAACAACAAATGTATGATGGCGCCTTAGAAACAAAATGGCGCCTTATGTCAATGGACCCTTGATAACGTCATTTTTTTTTTCTCATTCCAATTTCTAACATACGAAACTAGCCTATTCAGTGAACATATTTAGTTTAGTCTGTCATAAAATGAGTGACAGTTTTCTATGCATCTCCTTGAGTTATAAATGACCTTTAACTTTGACCTGGTCGCTCCCAAAATTCAATAAACTAGTTCCTGGATAATGGGCAACTTGGTTGAATACTTTTTGCGTTATTCAGTTATAATTGGCCTTGACTTTGACCTCAGAATCGATCACCCCCAAAATCTGACCAAATTGTTCCTGGACATTGAAAAATTGTCCCACGAAATTTCAGGCATGCAAATAACAAGATTACAAATAAATTAAATCCACTTAAAACATCACCTTCAGCAATTTTCGAAGGTAATAAAAACAGTACGACAAATTGTGGCTATCATTCAGAGAATATAATTTTAAAAGCCACATGAAGAAGAAAAATTTACGAATGCTCTCCTTTCATTTCAATGAATTTTGCCTTAATACTCTAGATATTAATTTTCATTTTATTTACAAATGAAAAGGATCAGGACTCCAATCCTAAAACTAAATTGTATTTAAACGATGAATATTTCTCACTGTGGTTGCTTATGGTCAATTATTTCATACTGAACTATAAGGGGTTGATGATTACTACCATTTGTAATATAATTGAACATAAATTGGTCTCTCTGTTCCAAATTGTATTACCAAATGATAAACTAGGATCAGGAAGATCTAACATCGCTACATTATACACATAATAAAAGTTTCTCCAAATAATATTAGCCTGTTCTATCCAAACTCAGATCAGAAGGATTTAACATCGCTAATACACATAATAAAAGTTTCTCCAAATAATGATATAATATTTCACAGCAAACAATGAGTCTGTTTATGGGGCAATATAAGTTTCATGATTAGATTAGATAATGCATATTGGAACCAATAAGAGGTCTTGGAGTCATACATTCACCTATTAATTTAGTATAAAATATAAAATTTCTCACTAATTTACAAAGAGGCATGTTGTTTATTCAGATTTGATAACGGTTACTATATGGAGATTATTATAGGGTCATTTATAAATTATTAAATACTAACATGTTTGTGAATAATTTCAGAATGAGTATTTTTACCACATTATTGTAATAACTCGCCTCGTTGGATAATAAAACTAAGTAAATGTGTAAAAGGTAAGCTTACAGAAAAAATAACAACTAATTAGGTTCAATCTTCAAATCATCAGTGACCTAACACTCAAATGAATTAGTCCACAAGAAAAATTCCACTGGGATTGCAAATAATTAAGGTATATTATCATTTTCTACAAAAAAGTTCATTTTTTAGCGAAAGTAGTGATTCAGAATCCGTCAATCCGATGATCCGGTGTCAAAAAATGACACGGGAAGGTTTCATTCATCCTAAGATTGTTTTAACTTCGTCTAGAAACGTTTCCTCACAATGTAGATATGGTGCAATGTGTTAAGATATCAGAGAGACTTAACTCTCAGAGAACACGAGAAGTACTAGTACTCCAATTGTCTCAAAGTTGCTTCAATAAAAGCTAACGTAACTAAAGATCGTGACCAACGGCCTGAAAAAAAAGTTGAAAAAAAAAGTCCTGTCAGAGTCTCAGGTATATAGTGAATCTAAGAATCCCACCGTATATCTTATATTATCAACAGAAACTTATAAAATGGACAATATTCACTAGTAAAATAATGCTCATAAATTTGATCCAAAAAATGATTATTAAAGTTTTCCACCAGTGACAAAGTTCTATCTAGAATACTTTCTACCTGGTATAATCGAACAACCTATCAATTATTCTCTCTACTCCCATTTATGTTTCAATGTTTCGTCTTAAATTATGTATTATTATTTATTCATTAATTATTTAATTTATTTAAGCGGCAGCGCTGTAGCGTAAAAGGTACGTTTTGTGTAACGGACATCAAATTCTCCACCTATTTTTTTGTTTGTTTGCAACATGAAATAACATATTTTGAAAATACCGAAGTTACCCTGATAAAACACTAGACTAAAAATGACTGAACACACCAAACTAATCAACTAATTATTATGCTTCAATCACTCCTAACAAATTACTTCTTTATATCGTCAATAATCATTGCTCAGGCTATTAAATAATGTAAAACTACTATAGAGTTAATAGATAAACAATATTTAATAATAAATATTTCATAACAAGCTGATATACATAATATAGACCATATTATTAGCTTCAAAGACCAGTCGATTTCATGCGCACCTTTTGTGCGCAGCTATCTTTCCCCCGCCGTTGAGAAGGTAGTTAAGATAGTGAATTATTGTTTATTGAATAAATATATATACAGGTTATATATTACATATTTAATATCGTTATTTTTATATTTAAAACATGTTATTGTAAATTTTTAACTCCTAATTTTAATCAGATGCTTGTTCTAACAACTGTTAGAACAAAACACGCACGAACGCACAAATTATTGTAACCAACTTCAATCATTAATAATTTCTTTCATATGTAACTAATTTATCTATTTTTATATTCAAAAACTTAGATATGCATTTATTAATCTTTTGATTAAATTATGAACCTCAAAAACTAGTATAAGTTTCTATTTAAATATAACTATTAAAATATTGTGAATCTGGCAATAATCCCTAACAAGCCAGCGTCAGTTCAAGAGGTGAGAACATTCAGTGGAATTATGTAAATAATATTAACTATTGCCTTACTAAAACCATTTGCATATTTAGATGCCTTCTAAATTTAACCTATTTATATTTCTATTACTTGTCTGATTAAATTGTATGTTGTTTTCTATTATTTTCTAGTCATTAGCTTAACTAAAGCACATTCCTTTAGATACAAGGAATTATGACCCTTAATCACAGAAAAGTTTATTAACTATTATAAAAACTATTAAAATGTATGTCACTGAAGATATTTATTTATATTAGGTTTCATAAACTTGTATTAAGTCTTTAGATTAAATGTAATGTAGAAAAATTAATCATCTTGTTTGTAATTGGAAGTTTTTAGTAAAAATGCTAGGTTTATTCTGTGCATCAGTTAAATGCTATTTAACTATTTATAATGACTTAGAATACCCTTTACATGTGATAATATATCTAAGAATATTGTTATATATTTTATTATATTTTTGTAAGTACTCATATCACCTGTTAGGCAATATTTACCCCGAAATTCGTTGATGCAATATGAAAAAGATAAACCAAGTAAATAGAGTAGTTACCCATGAAATTTGTTTTCAAATGTCTTATATCATTTATTTATATCATATATGTTATTTTTTGTGTATTTATTATTTATTTTAGTGTTACATCATAGATTTTCATTGTAATAAAATATGTCTTTGATTATTATATATGTAATTAGGATTTTATTAAAATGAGATGTAATCTCATTAATTCTTCACAGTCTGAATAGGATATCCGTCCAGATTTTGAAATTTCAAATTTAGGAAAATAAGATTGAGATCTTACACCTCATGGCAAATGGTTAAAAGAAGGATAATAAGTCTAAATACTTATCCCTCATTGGTTATTGGACTCGAAGCATTCTTTCCCTTCCCCTCTAGAAGAATTCAATTGAGATTGAACGAACCTTCATCTTCCCTTTACCCTTTGGAAGAGTTTAATTAAGATTGAACCTTCATCTTACCTTTACCCTCTTGAAGAGTTTAATCGAGATTGAACCTTCATCTTCCCTTTACCCTCTTGAAGAGTTTAATCGAGATTGAACCTTCATCTTCCCTTTACCCTCTTGAAGAGTTTAATCGAGATTGAACCTTCATCTTACCTTTACCCTCTTGAAGAGTTTAATCGAGATTGAACCTTCATCTTCCCTTTACCCTCTTGGAGAGTTTAATCGAGATTGAACCTTCATCTTACCTGTACCCTCTTGAAGAGTTTAATCGAGATTGAACCTTCATCTTCCCTTTACCCTCTTGAAGAGTTTAATCGAGATTGAACCTTCATCTTCCCTTTACCCTCTTGAAGAGTTTAATCGAGATTGAACCTTCATCTTCCCTTTACCCTCTTGAAGAGTTTAATCGAGATTGAACCTTCATCTTCCCTTTACCCTCTTGAAGAGTTTAATCGAGATTGAACCTTCATCTTCCCTTTACCCTCTTGAAGAGTTTAATCGAGATTGAACCTTCTTCACCTTACCTTTACCCTCTAGTAGTACTCGATTGAGATCGAGCCTACATTTTCCCTTTTCTGTGATTATTGATTGGATGGACGCACAGATTTACGTTAAAAATCAGTGATTAACCAACAGGTCTTAGTTACAGCCTTCCTCTTATTCTCTCTACTTTCCCCTTTTCTGTGATTTATGACTGAGTTTAAACTCACAGTATTGTCTCCAATAGTCTGACGTACAAACTTGACCATATGTACCTTATCTATTATTAATAATTAACTTAGGTGTTGTACTTGCAGATAATCTATGATAAGATTTATTAATATATTATTATCAAAGAATCAAGTATTTAATTTACCCTCTGTTTGTAGTTTCCTGTTACATTTTGCATGCAGCGATTGTTGCGATCATCTCTCAGTAATGATCGTCCTGCGATTATCGCTGAGCACTGGTCCAATAATATTCCTATGGGGCTGTTTTGCAACGACTGATTACCAAAGAGAACTAGTTACCAACTAGTAGGTACTAGTCCTATTGCTGGGCGATCTTCGCTGAGCGATGATCACAACAATCGGTACATGCAAAACGGTTCTAGGTCAATTCGCCGAGAACACTCCCACCGCATGAAATAAATTATTTACTTTAATTGTAAGCAAAACACCCCCCCCCCCCCTCCCATCTCCAAAATGAAAACTCCAACCGGACCGCTAACCTAATCGTTGGGGTACAATATCTCTTTACATTTATAACGTATAGTATTTTTTAAATATTCGGCGAAAGTGTCGTGCGGCGAACGTGTTTTCGGCGAATGTGTTTTTCAACATTTGCAAGTGAAACTAAAGAATTACGTGAATCTTCTTAGAATTGAGCTCTTGTGTTTTTATTTTTACATACCTAAATCATAATTAATATTGCTATCAATACATAAATTAACAGAACATTTTTTTTTCATTCTGATAATTTCTAAACAGAAAGAGAGGACACATAATCAAGCTAATATTAGGTTTGATTTGCAAAAAATATAAACTCCAAGATAGCCGTGTGATTAGCTTTGCTGACCACCGAACGGGATACTGGGAGTTCGAAACTTCGAGTAGTTGCAGCACTACTTTCATCTCTTCTTATTTAATTCTTATATAATAGTATGTAATGAATAAATATTAATTTCAGCCAAAAATAAAATATTTAATAAGGAGATTATTATATATTGTGCTTATTAAACTGTTTTCAAATAATCTTGTCTCAATATTCTAGGTAATAGTTTTAATTTATATACTTATGAAAAAAAGACCTACAACTCTACGGTTTTTGTATTTTATTATATTCAGACTAGTTTGTATCAATAATCTAAATTGTATCTGGACGATATGAAGGGTCTCATTATGGTTAGGACTATTTTAATCTTGTATATCGACTATCGTGTATATTTTTATACAGTCTTTACACAATCGAATTACTGTATTCGAAAGGTTTTAGCTTATTCATATTCTACATTATATACCTAATTATTTCATACTGAACTATAGGGGGCTGATAAGTACATACCACTATTTCGGTAGTCAGACATTTCGTCGACAATATATACGTTTCGTCGACAGGACTTTTCGTCGACAAGACGTTTCGTCGACAAATTTTCATAATATGGATATTAACATACTCAAATGATACAAAACATGTACTTTGACATAATAATGGATCAAACGATAAAATTATAAGATATAATAATGGTAAGGAGGAAAACTATTAAATAAATTTCAATCGTTTTTCTACTTTAATACTAATGTAACGTAAATTATTGAGAGGAGATTGTTTTAAATTTTTAAAATCACAAATATAACTTGACCCAAAATTATTGAATTACTCTGAAATAATTTGTTATTTTTGAATATTTTTGGTTTTGTGTTAAAGTATAAAAACGATTGAAATTTATATAATAGTTTTCCTCCTCACCATTATTCTATTTTGTAATTTGATCGTTTGATACATTATTGTGTTACAGTACATGTTTTGTAACATTAGAGTGTGTTAAAATCCATTTTGCGAAAATTTGTCGACGAAACGTCTTGTCGACGAAAAGTACTGTCGACGAAACGTCTTGTCGACGAAATGTCTGTCGACGAAACGTCTGCACACCTACTATTTCTACTTAAACGTATTTTTCCCTTCTCGAGCGAGTCTGAGTCCGTTTACTTTGGCTTAGGCAGTATTAGTTTTATCATTAGATTAGATAATGCATACAGGAACCAGTGAGAGTTATCAATCATACAGGCACCTATAAAATTAAGTATAAATTAACAAATTACTCACTAAATTTAGTAATTTATAAAGCGGGTTGCTGTTTGTTCAGATTTGATAACGGTTACTTATTCAATAATTATTAATAATTAACATGTTTGTGAATAATTTTAGAATGCATATTTATCACAATAATGCAATAATTCGCCTCGTTGTATAACAACACTCAAAGTACAAGTGTAGAAGGTAAGTTTTCAAAAAAAAAAATTAATTAAGTTCAATCTTCAAATCATCAGTGACCTAACACTCAAATGAATTATTCCACAAGAAAAATTTCACTGGGATTGCAAATAATTATGGTATATTTTCTATAAAAAAGTCAAAGTTTTAGCGAAAATAGTGATTCAAATCAGATGAACCTGTATCAAAATAAAGTATACCACGGGAAGGTTTTTATTTATCTTAAGCTTTTTTTAAACTTCGTCTAGAAACGTTTCCTCACAATGTAGATATGGTGCAATCCACAATGGAGTTCGGTGCAATGTGTTTACTGCAACGTATTATTTTACTAACACGTACTATTGGGATTATGGTCTAAACTCTGAAGGATTCATAGTTCTCAGATAACACGAAAAGTAATACTCTAATTGTCCAAAAGTTGTTTCAATAGTGGCTAACGTACCTAAAGATTAGAAGGAACTTGGCAAAGTCCTAGAAGAAAGATTGAAGAAGAAAACTCCTGTCAGAATCCTATCCGTTCATCTTATATTATCAACTGAAACTTATAAAATGGACAAACTATTCACTAGAAAAATCTTGCTCATACATTCGATTCAAAATATAATTGTTGAAGTTTTTCCACCAGTGAAAAAGTTTTCTCTTGATCAATTTCTACCTGGCAATCAAACAATCTATCAATTATTTTCTCTACTCCCATTTCTGTTTTGAATGTTTGTCTTGAATTATGTATTTGATTTATCTTACAGATGGAAACACGTTAGATTTACGGTTAGAACGTTATTTTACTCGCATAAAGCTGAAAGAAGACGTTCCTTCAACCATACGTTCTCTTTTGTAAAGGTGACTACACACGTTCATGCAAACTTGACAAGTCTACTCGCGCAGGTATTTGCACAAGTATTAGAATATTTCCCTTCGCCACCACACAATACAAGTATACTTGTACAAGCCTCCTGTTAAAATTGTAACTATGTCGAGTTCAGATGATGACGCGCTTGCTATGACAGCTTTTTGTCCTGTACATGAACGAAAATCTCTAAAGAAGAAACGGAATGAGCGGTGTAAAGAGTGGTTGAAGAAAGGAAAAAATTTCTCATGTTAACAAAGATTTTAGTTGAATGTTAAAATAATGGAAATACATTTAATTTATTTTAAAATTAAGTTTCTACACATATATACACCAGTACCTACACAGAGAAAAAAGTTTACTCATATTTAATGGGTCAACAATTTATGCTTTGAATCAATTTATTACGTGAGTTGGTTTGACTATATTCATGTTTTCATGTGTGTCAAAACAACTATGACGTGTGTGTCACCAAACATAGTTAATTCAAATCATTTCATGGATTGAATCAACTTACTATGAGATTTGGAGTTACACTTTGGGAGTTTGAACATATGTTAAAACAACTAGGACATAGTGTGTTGAAGTAACTCACAGAGATTGTCAATTCAATGTATCTGGTGTATGAATTAACTTACTATGAGAGTTGACGATATTTTTTTAAGTTTAGGTGCGAGTTAAATCAACTATGACATAGTGTGTTATAGTAACCCACAAAGACTGTTAATCCAGTGTATTCTGCAGTGTATGAATTAACTTACTATGAGAGTTGGCGCTACTTTTTTGCAAGTTTAGGTAAGAGTTAAAACAACTATGACATAGTGTGATAATGTAACCCACAAAGACTGTTAATCTTATTTATCTGGTGTATAAATTAACTTACTATGAGAATAAGTGCTACTTTTTTTTCAAGTTTAGGTGTGAGTTCAATCAAATGAGTAAGTGGCAACTCATGCTTTCCTCAAAGCTAATTTATTCGCATAACACTTTTCAGTTCAAATCTTGTTCCAAGTGTGTTACGTGTTGAATGTGAACGCTCTTCAATACCATTTTAGTTCAAGTGCAAACAATAGCGTTATATGCATTAAATAGTATTATCGCTGCCGATCGATTATTAATTATTAAGTAATTCCATTAATAAATTGATAAATGTCTGCTTAAATATTCTAAAATATTGGTGATTGATAGTTTGGTGGCTTTATATAGGTAGTTATTTGAAGAGCTGATTATCAGTATATAACTTTTATAATAATAAATTTTGATTACTGCCTTCCAGTTTGTAAACTGATATCCAAACTAATTTTCCTAGATTATTATATGTTAACTTATTTAAGCATCATACCTACCTAGCTGTTTTTTTCAGTGTCAATACCTTCTACATAGGCTGGGGTACGGTCAAGAGCCCCCCCGGTCTCGAGCCCCCCCGGTCATGAGCCCCCCTAGGTCATACCCTCCATGTTTTTTTAATCCTTATTTACCTAGTTAAACAAATGAAGAACTAATTAGATAGAAATAACTGAGAGTTGTTAATGTAGTTTGTTGTATCCGCTAGATTGTTGTACTGCACACTTCATGATTGTTTAATGACCTGGCAGGGGGGTTCGGGGGGCGGCACGGGGACTTATATATTACTTACTTAACTTATATAAATGTACGAAATAATAAGGTAGTTATAACTGTCGCCTAAAGTACTATGCGATTTGATAAAAAAAGGGTTGTTATTTCTCAACTTCACTTACATTGATATTTATGTACCTACATGCAAACTAATATACAGAGAGCCCCCCGATATACATATATTTTATGTCTAATCAGTAATGAACTACAAAAGTGTCAATAAGGATTAAATAATATAGGTATACGCCCCCCGATATACATATATTTTATGTCTAATCAGTAATGAACTACAAAAGTGTCAATAAGGATTAAATAATATAGGTAAATAAGGATTTAAAAACAGGGGGGCTCGTGACCGGGGGGGCTCATGACCGGGGGGGCTCATGACCGGGGGGGCTCATGACCGGGGGGGCTCTTGACCGGGGGGGGCTTATGACCTAGGGGGGCTCATGACTGGGGGGGGGGGCTCTTGACCGGGGGGGCTTATGACCTACACCCACATAGGCTAGGCAGTTACTGCGCTGTCCTCAGAATAGGGTAAGTTCCAAATTATCAGGCGATTTCAAATTTTCGGTCACGTATGAAATATAGTATATAGCTACCTAATAGCTAATTAAAATAAAAGTTAATTTAATATAGTTTTTCTTACGCGACCGAAAATGTGGAGCCGTCCGATATTTCGGAACTTATCCTAGTATCTTACGTAAAGTGGTCTGATAAGCAATATATTTTAAAACTAGTTGGTGTACCTATAGGTAGGGTTACACCGCCAAATCAGGTTCTTTAATTTCTAATTGTGACCCTATTAAGAGAGTCTCAAAATCATTCTGAAATTAGTTTAGCTATATACTGAATTGTTGAACATCATAATTTAAGCTCAATTTATGATAGGTTCTATTCATTTCACGAGTGCCTTGAAGTCATGATGGTTATTAGTGTTTCTGAGATAAGAGACCGCAGTTAGTTAAAGTGCCGCAATTTACCTACTTGACCCTAGTTTTCTATGACTGGGAGAACTCCATCCAGGGAGATAGTCGGAGGAGAACACCGTCCAGGGATTTAGCAGGGAGAACTCCAACCAGAGGTGAGCCTTTTGATATATTATACTTTCTTGGTATTTAATTATAGTCTACATTATGAGTGTATAATGAACAAAATTATGATGATTAGCTAGAAAAATCCATTGAATTTATTAGAGCTAAATTTATACTGCATCTGAAGATTTATAATTAGTTTAACATTTTATATAAATAATTTACCTATATGAAAAAATTCTCAGTTAATAATTCTTTTCATTTCTTTATTAATATATGGTTTTCTATATTTTCTGAATCTACTTTCAGATCTTGATGAAGAATTGATGAAGTATATCAACGTCATCAACTATCGGAGTCCTCTTCAATTCCTTTGAATGGTTCAGGAACAATTATGCTAGGTCAAAGTAAGTATTTGAAAATATTAGATGATTTTTAAATATGTATTTGCAATATGATTAGCTCTTACTTTTTCATATGCTTTTAGGGATTCCAGACATGAAAAGAATATCGAAGCTGTCGCTATCTCATCACAAAAGGAAAAAGAGTAGGTGATGTTATTGATAATGTATATGAACGATACTGTGAATTTCTATTCAATATATATTAATATACGAATCTCTTATTTCTGGAATTGGCAACCTACAGTCGTGAAAGAAAGTGACGAGAATTCAAATTGTACTTCTAAATAATAAATCTAAAACTTAAATGTTTATATTTCGTTTTCAATTTGACCTTTTGATAATTCTATTAGCATATTTCTATATCAGTGCCTATGAGTAAGATGAATTGCACTAAAATATGGTTTAGAAGATAAAGGCTTTATTATTATTCATCAAGTTATAGTATAATTGCAGCATATCAAAGATTTATTCTATCAACTTTTGTAATCTAGCCTGGTTAATTAATTCATCTAGCCTACCTATTTATCACTATGTAAAGTTATTTACGTCATCATAACTACTTATTTATAAACTGACCTGATGAAGTTATTAATCTAATTTATTAATTTACAACTAATTGCCATATATCAATTCATCGGATCGAAAACATTTAAAAAAGCAGGGATAGGTCTAGGTGATCAATTATTTTTTAAAATCAAAATAGTATGCATATCACAGAAGCTAAAGTAGAAAATAAATGAACATGTTAGATTTGGTCGTAGAAAATAAATAGTCTAATCTAATTGATACTGGGACCTAACTCGAGATTATAATTTAATAGAGTATATATAGTGACTGAAAAAGTCATGTAAAAAGTCTGCTACTGCTAACCGGACCGATATTTCAACCTACACTAATAGTTGATATACATTTACTTAGTTTCCTAGTAGTTGATATAACCAACACAAGAGGTTGATATAACCTACACGAGTAGTTGATATAACCAACACGAGTAGTTGATATAACCAACACGAGTAGTTGATATAACCAACACGAGTAGTTGATATAACCAACACGAGTAGTTTATATAACCTACACGAGTAGTTGATATAACCTACACGAGTAGTTGGTATAACCTACACGAGTAGTTGTTATAACCTACACGAGTAGTTGGTATAACACATAGGAGTGATTGGAGAAACATACACAAGTAGTTGATCTAACCTTGTTATGTAGTTGTTAAAACCATTACATAGAATTGGTTCAACTATCACGAGTAGTTTTGACTATCATAGGTAGCTGTTGTGACCATCGGGAATTAAAAATAATCAACTCACATATGTGTTGTTTTAACCAACGTCAATTTAACTCATTTTAAATAGTACCTGCAACTCACCACGTAGGTAGGCGCACAGATAAACCATAAAATTTAGTCAAAACAAATCAAATATGATTTGATTCAACTAATCCTTTCTCTGTGTGTATACATTCTAAATTGAAAACAATTTAACTTTTCTTCTATCAAAATTATTTTTTGTCTGTTTCACTACAAAATGATCTCAACAGTTTGAGAAATCGCCTTCAAATTGATAGAATTTATTAGATGTATATGTCAAAATAAACTCTTTTAGTTTACATTCATCGTAATTGTTCTCAAGTCTTCAATATCCTCAGTACACACGCTACGTTTCACTTGCACAAGTCAGACTTGCGCAGGTGACAGGATTCAAATTCATTCATGTCTCAAGTGACTTGTACAAGTCTATATTTGTGCAAGTCTCGTTCTACAGACTCTCAAGTTTTCTTGCACAAAATACTTGCGCAAGTAGACTTGTAAAGTTTGCATGAACGTGTGTAGCCACTTTAAGAGGCCTTTCTTTTTTATCTTTCCTCTATTTCTTCCTTCTGCTTTGTTATATCCATGAGTAAGCAGACTGATCGTGTAGGTCTCTAATCCATAGATACCTATTCTTGTCATCCATTTGCTGGGTCGACACGGTTACCTGTGGTAGCCGAGTAGTCGGCCTAGTGCATGGAGCGTACTTTCACTGTCCCCTCTTCATCGAAGCCTTCTTCTCTCTTTGTAACATCTCGTAATGGATAAGGACATCTTTTAAACCCCATATAGGTATAATAATAAATTCAAAAACTACTACTACTTATTTTATTTCATTTTGAAATTATTGGTAATTTGAATATGAAGGTTTTTTGTCCGGGGGTATATTGCATGAGGGGTTTTAGACCTCTGGTTTGTTTTTTGTTCTGTAATCTTTCGGTAGAACCTCCTACTTCGATTTTCTCTTACTTCACGGTTATTGAAAAAAGACATTCCAAGATAAGAATGATTAAAATTTTGAAATAAAAGAGATCTGGGGTCCCTTCAAAGCACAGAGACTGTATAAAACTGTTGGATCCATAAAAGGGAAACTATAGGCTTCTCGCCAACTGTACTACGTGCTAACTAATTTAGACTGTGTTAGTTACCCATACGTATATAGTATTAAATGTTGTTCTATGCACGCCTTTCTCATATTCCTTATTTCATAATATATTAATGTCCTTTTACACGAGCGCTCATCATCGTCAACGTTCCTGTGAGTTGCACTAAGCCACACCCATTTCAAGCCCAAATACCCTTTATTGCGTGAGCGGCACTGATGAGTGTCATCGTCTTGATTTTTGACTCATGAGCGGCTGTGATAAGGAACGGTGACTTTGATAATCGCTCGAGTACATTGTACAATGTCAGCAGTGATGTATCTTTTCCGCAGGAAAAGTTTTAATCAATTTCACAAAAAATAATAACGAACTATTGAAAATTGATTCGCTTCATGCATGATATTTAATCAAATAAATACCGAGTAAAATATAACCTTCCGCAAATTTGCGAAGGTAACAAAGAAATATAGTTTTTATATGATTCATTTTAATATACCTATTATGATAGATTAATTAATTAGTTAATTGTATGAAGTTTTTCAACTGAAAACACTGTTTTTTTTTTAAATAAGGGATATTATCACTGTATTTAAAAAAAAGTTTTACATTGATCTTCTTGCGTTATTTCTTATTACTAGGGTTGTGACAATATTCTTTACGAAATATGCTTTTTATGCCTTAAATTATTCTTTTTATGCTTAAAATATGCTTTTTATGCGTTCAGGTTAGCTTTATATGTTCAATGATATGCGTTCAGGTTAGCCTTATATGTTCTAATTTCTTTTAAACATGGCTAACTGTAATTGAGGGTTTTCATTGATGGTATATTTATATAGAAGGCAGGGTATGAAACAATGTCAAATTGAGACCGTTTATTCTGTATGAGGTAACCAAAATAAAAAATAGTGAACAGTTTTAGATTCCAATTCCAATTAGATATCAATCTATCTATAGTAAATAAAATCAAAATCACAGTAACTTTACTTGCATAATAAAGAAATCTAGTATTTATTTCATTTGATGATCATGGCTTGTTTTAAATTCTCGAAAATAAATCAATATCTGTTATCAACTTATTTGCGATAATTTGTAGTCTATAACTCCTTTCGAATTAAAAAAAAAGTTCTTCTGGGAACAAAAAAAAATCTGGTACCGAATCGTCCTATAGTAACGAAACATCCTAGCACCGTTTATAATAACGTAACACAAAATGGCAGCTCATCAAACCAGTTATGTCAAGTTGTTAACTGCTTATTAAAATTATTACTAGGGATGTGACAATATGCAGCATAAAATATGCATAATTTTTGACGCGATACGCAGCATATTATATGCAAAAAGCCAATGTGCAAATATGCTGAACCAAAATGTATACTGGAAATATGCATTTTATATGCCAGAAATTATTCAATATAGTGTGCATATTATATTCTCAAAGCTAATTACGGAATTTAAAATGAAGTTAATCTGTATACATTTATGTTTTGAATGTTATTGTAAATACTTTAGAGGTTTAAATGAAACTTACATTAAACTAAGATATAATCTCAAGTTTTTAATTTCACCGCGAAATGTTTAACGTTTGAAAAGAAAATACAGCAAAGCAGTTTTAAATTTAGACTTAATAAGTTAATTTCAAACATACACATTCAATTTCGAACAGTGGAATTCAGCTTTATCATTAAATGGTATTTCAGGTTTTCAAAAGTGAATCTCCTTCTATTATCTGCTAATGTATTTTTGTACTGGCAAAACACTCCTTCTACATCACAAAAAACAAGAGGAGCAAATGTTTCTTTTCAGCCAAATACAGTGTTCTAAAGTTCTAAACTATCCAACATTCATGTACCACATTCCGTTCATTACTTTAGTCATGACACGAAAATCATAAACCATCTTGTTAGACCAGCGGTTCCCTCTAAAGCAGTGGTTCTTAAACGGGGGTGCGCGGCACCCCTTTGGGGCATGGATTGTTTATAGGGGGTGCATGAGATGTCTGTTGTTTATAAGTTCTGTTCTTGCTACTAATATCGTGCAGAATATGCATGAAGTATATTTTCCTCAAAATGTTGCGATATGAGGTTGTTATAAAAGTATACGAATTTTCTGATATAAACACCTAATTATTATTGTGACTTTCGATAAAAAATCTCGTTTTGTGTGCCTGTAACTTTTATTCCTTCTGTCCTATATTTTAACACAATATAACTACTGCATTATTAATACAAATTATATGGTTTTCTTTAATTTCAAATAGATTTTAATTTTCCTTACTTAAAAAAAAAATTTACATTGTGAAAATAAAACTATCATTTTCCTTACTTTTTCAATTTGCATATTTAACTCTCAAATCATAGTAGCCAAATACATTCGAATTGTAGCTTTTCAATCAATTTCAATGCAATACAATGCTCAGGGGGTGCCTGAGAAAAGCAAGGGGTGTGCGAGAAAAATACTTTGAGAACCACTGCTCTAAAAGATCCCCAGCTAAAAGCAACGACACTAATTTTTTAATTGATAAATTTAAACCGTTATGCATTTAATTACCTACGTGATATTAGTTGAAATTTTTTGAGTAATACAACTCTCTTAAATATTTGTATTCATTTATTTATCAATTACTATATAAATTTATTAATACATTTGTAGTTTCAATATTCCACCTACAAACTTTTTAAATTTGAATAATTCGTTTGATAAAATATACTTGGGTCCATAGTTAAAATAGTTTTCTCTGCAGGGGTCCCTGAAGAAAACGGCATAAATTAAACATTTACATGTTAAAAATTGAACAAGAAGTGCATATTTCTCGGTTAGCATATATGCACAAGTGCATATTATATGCTCTTGAAATATATGCAGAGAACTGCATATATGCACAATGTTACATCCCTAATTATTACTATTAATTATCGCCTTATAGATTCGAATGATTCAGTAAGGTATTTTCTTGACCTAGTTTTTAAACTTAATATTTCTTAAATTATTTAATTAAACCATTAAAAATTAGTTTGTGTTTCATTTGCAGTCACTTGGACTATTTGATTAGTTAAAGGCATATTATTATGGTCTTTTTGAGAAAATTCTTTATTTAAAAAATTTGTTTTATTGCTAAAAAGCATAAAGAATAATTCTTTAAGCCAAAAGAATATTGTCACAACCCTAATTACAACTACACACAGTGCAAGCTCTTCGCTATAATCAGGGTAAGACATGCTGCATGTATAAAAGTTTGTGAGCTACAGCATTGACTGCAAGTGGTGAATGGCACTACGAGTTAAAGCGCATCACTGATCAATCACGTTCATTACTTGCACTGGGCGTGTCTCAACACCACTCATAAGGAAAGGTGACGGTGAAAAGAGTGATTTATGAACACAAGTTACAAGGTGGGACTATTATTGTCCAACTTTATAATGAAGCATTAAAATAAAATTGTTGTGATTTTCGTTTATATCTCATACTATTGAGTAAAATTATATACAAATACATAATGGATTATTTCAAATATTAATAAAAAAATATCTGTTCCACTTGGTAGCTACTATTTCTATCTTCAAATCTTGTGCTTCGAAGAGGTAAAACAATCAAGAAGTATGCAGCACAAAAAACTACATTACGGCCATCCATGTTAAGAGTTTCAAAGTCATTATTATATGAAATGCAATAAATTCAACTCATAACTATATGCAAGGAGGAGGAGCCAACAGGGGGCGGAGCACTAACGGTTAAGAGTTCTGGCTTTTGTTTGCTCCTCCTCCTCGACGACCAATCAGAGAAGAGTTAACCTTAAAAATATTATGCTTGCATCACTGTGTCCATAGAATCTTATGGATTAGAGACAATATCTCAAAAGTTGAAAAACCTAATGCGCTACTTACTATTTTTTTTAATTTTAGACGGAAGAATAATTATATATTTGGGCACACCGTTCTTGATTGGTTCAAGACGGACCTCGGTTAAAGCTTTTCGCCTATTAAAGTGTTCGGCAATTGAGATGTTATCCTATAAATGCAGGTTCAAACAAAAACAAATATAAAAAAACCTATTTAATGAGAATTGATTATAAGATAGTAATGATATTTCAATTCCTTAACAATATTTTAGAGCTTTTAACCAACAAGACCTAAAACTAAAAATCTATAACAAAATCTAACACCTAACCTAGGTCTAGTTTTGGTTCAACTTAACGTACAACTATATTTGTGATTTTCACTCCACATTATAATTAAGTAAGTGCTTCATCACAATACTCGGAAAGTGGGCGTCAACATAGGAAATGAACCAAATCTACCTATGAAATGTTATCAATGTTAACACCCACTATCCGAGTGCTAATGGTGTCTGAGTACTGCCACGTTCCCCTAATATAAAATATAAGTATTTGTGACGCCTTATGACTGGTATCTATTTACAACATAAACTTACGACTAGTTTAATCTTATTTAATATTGTTAGGTAGTGAGACAAATATTCATTAGACTAGCAACATCTAGATACAAAATTATAAAAAAAACAGTTCTTATTTCTAACTAGAGTTAAAACATATCTAATTAAAAAAAATCTATTAGTCGTTCGCAAATATCATTGAAGAATGACTTAGACAAAAGTTGACTAATAGACTATTTTCCACTGAGTGGGCTGATCACATTTCATCTGATCATCTCCACACAGTCTATTGAAAGTTGATGACGAGTCAAATGACATTATTTCTCTTTCTTCTTGAATACGGAAAGAAAAAGTAGACTCAAATGATCCAACAAAAAATCTGAAAGAAAATGGAGCATTGTTCGAATTAAACAAATCTAGTCGCACAAAATAATTATTTGAAAGGCTATACTATTTTCAATTTGATTGGATCACAAGGAAATATTTTCACGAATGACAATTATGAAATAATTCAATTTATGTTTTTAAGTATACCCTGAAAGAGAGCTTGAATGTTTATACCAAAAGTTACTGATACTAGCTATTTAATGTTTAATTTAGTCAGACGAAACAAGTTAAATTATTGTTAAATAGAAATAGAGCAAAAGTTAACTGATAAAAGTGACCACTTACCTCGCATGAGCTGCAACAATTTGGTCAATGATAGCAAGTTGACCATCACTATACTTTTTCACCGATGAGAATGTGACTAGTTTCAGGGGACGAAGCAGTGAATCCAGCTCTGCTATTTCTAAAGAAGAATATAAACAGAATTAGTTGTAAGGCCATTGTGAAAATTTGAAGTCTTAAAAGAGAATGATAGGGAAAACTACAAAATTTAACTGAAATAAAATGAAATCAAAAAGTGAAAGAGAATGAAAAAATAAGGAAAAAAAAACTGAACAATAGCCATTATTGATTCTCATAGTTCATCAATAATTAATAAAAAAAAAGGACAAAAGGTTAAGTTACGAATAATCAGTCAGTTTCACATCTTCGGTCATTGTTAAAATGTGTTTGGTGTTTACCCTTTTAAGCCTGTCTTCGTTTAAATAAATTGCATCGCTCGTGGCTGAGATTTACTTGTGATAAGGCTTCTCATTACTGCTCGTTTTTTTTTTCATAAGGCAGGATTCATTGAGTAGAGTAATTGGGTGCTATTCATATGGTTCTATGGCTATTCTAATATCAACAGAGGAGATTGAATAACAATTACAAAACTTAAAATTATATTTAATACCAAGTTACAAAACTCTTACAATGGATACAATGTTTAGAACAATGTAACACTTAGTACAGTTCCACAGCGTACTATTAGAATACTGGTAAGAAGCTACTCTGTGCCAGAGGCACAGACCTGGAGAAGTTCTCCTGGACCGAGGAGTGGAGCTAAAGACACACAATACTCACTAGTTCGAAAACCTGAGTTTGTATAGTGTGGAAACATGGAGAACTCTAACCAGTCAAGGTTAAATCTAGCAACACACCCTAGATATATCATCAAATTTATTATTCCCTTTCTAAACTTCCCATGACAATCTCATAGCTCTCTTTCAATGAATACTTTATTATTAAGTACTTTTTGCTTGACATTTATGACCCATAATTGGAGTCTTTAACATAGACTAATCAACCCTTATTGTAACAAGAACTTTGGGTTTATTCCTTTTAGGGAGTGTGCAGTGATGCGAGACGCTTAGATTTTTTGCCAAGAGATTTTCAAACGATAAATGTATTACATTTTAACAAGATACGATTTCTGGATATAAGTTGTTAGTTAACCCACAAAATGTAATACTATGTTTTCATTATGAAATTATCTTTTTAGAAAAGCTTCCAGAATATAACTCTGTTATTATTTATCCAGTTACAACAATATCTAATTACTAATTAACTTGAAATGATTAATTTTAAGTAATGCATTTCCAATGTGAAAGAAGGTATAGAGTACCTTCAACAGTCATATAACTACGATAAAAGAATTATATAATTATTGTTATATAGTTTTTTCTTGTAGCTATGACCAAAGATGTGAAACCGACCGATCAATCATAACTTCCCCTCTATAAAGCTACTCACCATCTGATGGAGCATCACTAGCTACAAACACAGTCTCCAGTGCTAATTGTTTGGCGTGTCTCTTTATTTGCTCTGCAGCATGAAGCAGTGAAGGCACCTCACTGGGTCTGGCCCTTAGGAAGTCACGCCTACGAAGGTGAACTGAGAGGTAAAGACAACCTTTGGACACTTTCCCTTGATTCTGAAGGTGGGGAAAGAAAAAAAGAGTTTCATTATTGAGTATGAATGAAATAGTAAGGATATATATTTTTTTCTTGATTAAAATTTTTTTCAAAGAATATAAAAAAATTAAATTATTTTTGTTAATTTCTATAGTTACAATTAATAATTTAAATTGTATACAATTTTTGAGTTGGTATAACAAAGCATAAGAGTACCTAATATTATATTATCCATTTCCATTTGGTTACAGAATTTGATAGCAAATAACAACTAGAATAATTCAAAACATCATATTTAAATTATGTAGCTTATGCTATTTTTAAAGCTGAATAGGTCATTCTCTCTCAATCACCTTTTCTCTCCAATCTGCCAGTAGCTTCACATCCTCCTTCTCATTGCAAGCCAACTCTTTCCTTCTGAACTGCTCAGCCTCCAGCTCGAGGTTTTCAGCGAATCTCATCGATGCTCTAGCTTGCCAGTAAATCTCATCACTGTAGTGGTCGTGCAGTAATATTTCAGCATGCAACAGAGCTGTGCTAGCGGAAAAATTGTAACGAATTGATAAGGGGTGATCAACTTACAGAATTTAGGATTTTATTTAATAAACAATAATTCCATATTCTCAAACATTTTGTAAAAAAACAAATGCCAACATATAGGCTTTCTTGGAAAATACCTTATCAGTTTCTGCAATATGGAACTACCTCACCTGCTCTGTGTAGATTTTTTGAGAAGAGGTGCTATAGTTTTTGCTGAGCCCATGAATGATAGACAAACTGCTTTGGGGCTTCGCATTGTAAAACCACAGAGAGAACCTTCAAAACCGTTGTCTGTTTTCCTGAAAATATTTGAAATCATTATCAGTTTTAAATTGGATGAAATTTACAAAAATATATAGTGAAAAGCATATACCTAGTTATTATATCGCAGATTATCTATTTATTTGAGCTAATATCAATATTCATCCTTACCAAAAGGACATCTCCTGCTTACATCGTGCCTCTTCATATTTAGGTTTGTATGAACCAGAGAAAGTTTCATCGTGATGTTGCAGTGAATATACTTCATCAATTGAGTGACCGAATTCTGAGGTAAATGAATGAAGCAAATTACAATTCTGTTGAATACAGATAACACAACATTTATTACACTAACAAGTAGCTAGCTCTCAATCATCTTGATATTCAAATTGAAAATGTAAGTACAAACCATCAATATAATCATGTAGCTCTATCACAGGAATGTATTTGTTGAAGCTTTTTAAATCAAAGAAATCTGACCAAGGAGCTTGGCCGTGATTTTCAGAGCGTGAAGTGAACCAATGGTACATCGAGTGCCATGTTGGGAGAACCTATTGAAGAGTATTTATTAGAATACCTTGATTTACTCAGTTATATGGCCAACTAATAACTTTTATAAGTCAACAACTAAGTTTCATACTATGTCAGAAAGCAATCAAATTATGATTATATTTTGGATGATTTCAAGCCAAAATTTAGTTTGTAGCTAATATAGGAATTAATTAAATTATGAAGTCAATTAGACATATCTGATATTATGAGTTTTAAATTTGCTTTAACTGAAAATAAAATTTGCTTTCATTATGTGAAACATAGGTCAAAACAAATAATAAAGGATTGGCTATGGTACAAAGCTACTGAAAAATGCTTGATGTATATCATCATTAAACTATCAAAGTTTTAGTTACTTTCAAGTGGGTTTTCAACATATATAATTAATATAGCTAGACAAAAATCACAAGATTGTCCCCTGTTTCAATAATACAGTATTTAAATGGAAGATTTGTAAATTTAATAATTAGTGCTTACTAACCAGAGTCCAGTAGTCTGTGCAGCTTTCTTCATTGAGTAGTTTAACGAGGTTAGCTAATCTGATAAATACATCTCGCCGTAGATTGAACCCTTCACCTGGATTCACAGAATATAGAAGATATCTGGAAGAGGAAACAATTTACACATGATGCATTGAAGAGATATCAGATATTAACAGTATGGAAAATAAGCAAATTGAATATTTATATACCTGCTCTTTACTTCTTGATTATTCTTTGATGTACATTGTTGAGAAGACACAAATGTTATGCAGACATATAAACAGATGAGGACTAAAACTAACTTCATATTAATATGTTTCATGATTATATTATAGCTACTACAAACAATAATTAGCTTTACTAGTTTTTATTCATATTATACAATTCAAAGAATCAACTATTCTCTAGAATAATAGCAACATTTGTTGCTTTTGTGATAATATTAATGAATATAAAACTTATTACTTTTACGTAACTTAATACATTTCTTGTGGTATCTGTAGAGAAAAGAAATTAGATTAAGTTTACTTTAATTTTGCAACAGACACTTTTGAATTAGGCCTAATCCCTATATTATATCTACATTAATTTTACTGTGAACAAAAAAGATAGATCTCTTTTACCATGTTTCTGTTTCAGAGGCTGGAAAATTGTAAGCCAATTTTTGACCCAAAATTTCACAATTTTTTTAATCCAAATCTATTTGGCTCATTTTTTTAAGATTTCATGCCAAAATTAACATTGGAACATAGGAATTAATTCAAAATTTTAAGCCAATTAGACATATCTGAATTTTGACCTTTTGAAATCAAAGCCAATTAATTAGGTAATTGGCTTCAAGTTTTCAACTATGAACAGTTGAGTTTACCAGTTTCTGCAGACTGGCTTTAATGTCAATTCCACTAATCCAGAGTGGAATAATAACTCATTTCAGATTGACTAGGAACTCTGTTAGGAATTTAGAATGAACAAAATTACTCATTTTAACCCTAAAAAATGCAGAAATCAGTAAATTATTTTATAAATTTCAACTCCGCAGTGAAAACTAATGTAAAATAAGTCATTTAAGCTTCACAATTGGGGTTGTTGTGATGATAGACAATTAAACATCACTGATAGTCTAATGGGAATGCATGAAGTTAGGAGTAACTCTGTTAGAATTTATGTTTTCCAGTCCACTCTGGAAAATACCTTAGGCTAACAGATGAATTTTAGAGGCTAAATGCTGCGGATTATACAGTTCCCATTAATTTATTACTGTATTTTAAGGTTTGCTAAACTCCAACAGACTCACAGAGTAATTAATCCATCAGAAAAGACCACTTTTTCCTGAGGGGTTTCCAGTCTGGAATGTCATGAAATTTGAGATCAAGGAGTGAGGATACTATAACTCAGTAGTCAGTACTGGATAAAAAAGGAATTCCATTAAAATTAAATTACTCTATCTATTGTCGTAAAATTAGTTAAACTTAAAACTGAAAACTAAGAGACATTCCCTCCGGGGTGGCTGAAAGGGGTAGACCTACTAAAATTCTTTTCCTTCTCTGTGGTGTTGCTGTTAATTTGAGGCTGGCGAAAAGGAATACAGGCAGTGACTTAGATGACAGAATGGCGAAGAGAGCAGAGCAAGTGGTTTAAACTTAATAACTTACCTCGAAGAAGACCGAAGAAATTAGTTTTCTAACATTGAGGTGAGTGTCTCTTAGTCATTTATTAGTAGATATTCCTTGTTAGAACATAGTAATTTTACCATATAATTAATTAGAAAACTAAATTTTTCTTTCGAGGCGGGTCGACCAGTTATGGCCCAACCTATAGGTTAGACCTCACTGTGATAACATTTCCCATGAGTTAGTAATCAGGTGATTATGTTATTGTTAATTTGATTATAGAGCTGTATAAGTTTGAATGATTAGTAACCACTAGCAAACAAGTTGTGCTACTGACCGTGAGAGTATTAGTATCTAAATGATCAATTTCTCATATTGGTGATACTACTACCTAAATAATACACCTCCCACGGTTCTACCCAAACTTTAAACATGTCTGGGAAAGGCCGTGGTGGTAAATCTCCAGTTGAAGATGATGGTACAGATCGTCCAGTTGGTGCAACTGAGTCTGGTGGTAGTGAGACTAATGTGAAAGATAATAGCCAAAAAAGTTTGCTTTCACTAATGCATAGTAGCAAGTTAAGATGTAGGATTAACAAAACTAATATCACTAAAACTGTTAATTTAGTTGAATCAAGTGAGTATTTGAATCAAGAATTACTTGGCCAAGTTGAGAGTAGAATACATGGATATTTGTCTGAATATAAGATTAATTTTGAGAAAACTCTTATTCATATGAGCCATCTGGAATATCATGATGATGATATAGAAATTTTTCAGGAGGAAGGCATAAATTATATACATAATATTGATTGTGCTATTGCAAAATGGAAAAGGCATGTTAAAGAGCAGGAAAACGAAAGTTTAGAGCGTGATGTTAAGCCTTCTAATAGAGATCAGAAACATCAAGCATTCACTTTCAAATTGCCTGAAATAAAGGTTAGCACCTTTAGTGATACTGATTCTGATCCCTTTGCATTTACTCAGTTTGCTTCTTCTTTTGAGAATGCCATGAAGGCAACGCCAAGTATGGAGGATTCCCAGAAACTATTATATTTGAAGTCACTTTTGGAAGGTAGAGCACTAGCGTTAGTGGAAAACATGTCCATACAAAATGTATCCTTTAATGAAGTTTGGAATCTTTTATCAGAAGAATTTTTGAATAGAGATAAGATTATAAATGTGACCCTAAATAAATTAATCAATTATCCTAACATGACTAAAATAAGTGAGATTAAAGAATTTTTTGTATTCTTGAAATTCAAATTAATGGAATTAAGTAAGTTGAATGTTTCTTTCAGGGAAGAGAATTCAGGGGATGTATTATTATCAACTTTAATTAGGAATAAACTTCCTAATTATTTTATTGTAGAATTGAACAGATTAACCAGGAATCTTTATCCCAGATTGGATGATTTTCTGGATAATTATGATTCTGTTGTTCAAATGTTGTCTGTTGAAGAGCTAAATTCAAAGTATGGGGATAACTCAGACAATAAGAGAAGTTCATCAAGTAGCCAGAGTGCAAGTTTAGAGAGGCAAGCTGAAAGAACATTGAAAAGTGTTAGCCCTAAATTTCAGAATTTCAGGGAAGGTAATGAAAGAAAAGGTTGTTAACTTTGTTTTATGACTAATCATACTACTCTACATTGTAGGAAATACAGCTCATTTTACGATAGAATTCAAAGAGCTCGTTCTCTGGAAATTTGTTCCAGGTGTTTGAGTAAAGCTCATCAAGAATCTGGTTGCCCAGGAAAAATCAAGGGTTTAGCTTTTCAGTGCATGACTTGTCGTCAAAATGATCATACTACTCCTATGTGTCCTAAACTGGTTGTTAGTGAATTCAAATCAAATGCTTGACTAGTGCACAGCTTTGGCTCTAATGATCAGGCATTAAATCCTGTGATAAGTCTTATACTAAGTATTGTGGGTAAGCCTACTAAAGTTAATTTTCTGTTAGATACTGGTTCTCAGTTTTCCTTAATTGATTCTCAATTGGTGGGAAAAATTGAGAATGGAAAGTCTTGTTTAAGAACAATCAATAGTTTTAATAACGTTTCTAGAATGCAGGGTGTGGAATGTTTCATGGATTTGGTTTTTCCTAATTCTGAGAAAAGGTCAGTTAAACTATTTGCCTGTAAGGGGTTGAATTTGGTTATGTCATCAAGGGGTCTGAGTCAAAAGATTAATAAATTAAAAGAAAGATATCCTATTAGCCCTCAATATCCTAAAGTAGTGGATGATCAAATTGTTATTGGAGGCATTATAGGAAATGATATATTACAGGAATTCACTGTTTTTGAATATATTGGAGTGGAAAATGGCAAGATGCTCAGATTAGCAAACGGATTTGTTCCTGTAGGAAATTTGAAATTACTTTTGCCTGAAAAAGTCATAGATGAAAAATCATACTTAAATAATTTTAGCTATGAAGAACTACCTAACATAAATACCCATTCTGATATTGCTCCTCCAAATGAGATGGGGGTTGTTAGAGATATAATTACAAGTAGAAAAAATGAAACTGAAGTTACTGAACCAAAAAAGAAGTGTGGTAAGAGATTCGACCAATCAGTTAATTTTGTTTTGAATGCTGCTCCTTCTTATTTCTCCCCTTTGACAGAGATCTTTGAAACTTCTAATGTTGAACAAGGACTAGAGAATTTTTTTGCATTGGAATCTATAGGTATTAAAGAAAAGACTTCTGACTAAGACGAGTATCAGATTCGTAGCTTCAGTGAGGCTATTGAATTTAGAAATGGAGAGTACTTTGTTGAACTTCCTTGGAAGAAGGAATTAATAGAAAAGGTACCTCATAATTACAATCTTGCTAGATATTTAGCTAAGCAGGTTAGTGAAAAGAACAAGAGGAGTGGAATTGATGATGAGTACAATAAGGTGTTTGAACAGCAATTACAATTGGGTATCATTGAAAAAGTTCAAGTGGGATTTAATCCTTCAGATCATGTATGAGTTCCACATAGAGCTGTAGTTAAGACTGATTCAGCTGTAACTACTAAAATTAGACCAGTTTTTAATTGTTCTTTAAAAACTAATAAACTTCCTTCCCTTAATGAAGCTGCATATCAAGGTATTAATTTGCTAAATGATCTTATGGGATTACTGATTTATTTCCGAACAAACAAAATATGTTTATTAGCAGATATTGAAAAGGCTTTTTTGAAGATAAAACTTAAAAAAGTGTATGACAAAAACAAATTTTCATTTGTAGTGCATCAGAATAATAGATATACTCATTATCGATACAATTCCATAATATTTGGTTTTATTAGCAGTCCCTTTATTCTTAACTACATAGTTCATCATCATGCTTCTTTATGCAATAACAGTGTAGTAAGGGATGCTTTGAAGAATAAAATGTATGTGGATAATTTTATTTTCACAAATAATTGTGAAGATGAAGCAATTGATATATACAATAACTCTAAACATGAATTAGCTAAAGGGAATTTTAATCTTAGAGAGTGGTATTCAAACTGTGAAAATGTTAAAACCAGATTTGCAAGTGAGGACTGCTCTTTATCATGCGAAACTAAGGTGCTTGGCTATAGATATGTGCCTAGTACTGATTGTATGTATATATCAGACAGTCCACCTGAACCTGAATCTAATACCAAAAGAAAAATGCTGTCTAGTTTATCTAAACTATTTGATCCTCTTGGCTTTCTAAGTCCTTATTTGCTCAAGGGTAAGTTCATTATTAGGAAATTATGCCAAGCTAAACTTGGTTGGGATGAAGAAGTTCCTATTGATATCAGAGATGAATGGAGAGTCTTCTGTAGAGAATATGAGTTGATAAGTAAGATTGAAATACCTAGGAAAACTGTATCTGATGATGCCCCTTGTAAAATTATCTTATTCTGTGATGCCAGTAAAGCGGCCTATGGTTGTTGTATTTATGTCGTTCAGGGTGGTGCAACTTCATTGATCTTCTCTAAATCGAAAGTAGCTCCCTTAGTCACAAAAACTCTACCTACATTGGAGCTTTTGGCTGTGTATTTAGGTATACAATGTACATTGAATATCTTGAAGAATACTAATTTCAATTTGAGGATTTCTGATATTTCTATTTTAACTGATTCTCAGGTTGCTTTGTCTTGGCTGTTGAAGGGACAAGTTGGTAATAAGAACTTGTTTGTCAATAATAGATTAAAAGAAATATCCATGATGTGTGATGATTTGCAGAACCATGATATCAGTTATCATTTCAATTACGTTCCTTCAGAATTTAACCTTGCAGATTTAGTCACAAAAAGCATAAACATAGAAAAATGGTTGACACGTTTTGCTATGTGGATTGGTGGACCTGAGTGGATTGGAAAGTCACCTGATTTATGGCCCAAAGGATTTTTAGGTTGTGTTCCATCCAAGTTCACCAATGATAACATAAATTTGATCTGTGCTGGTATGGATAAGCCTGATGATTGTGTGGTGGATCCAGAGCGATATTCATCTTATGAGAAGCTGCTTAATGTGCTTTCTCTTTGCTTTAAAGCCAAATCTATTCTCAAAAAGCAAGATGGTTCTGATTGCAAAGTGCAGGCATTTAACTATTTAATCAGCAAGGTCCAAGAGAGTACATATAGTAAGGAAATTAAATTTTTGAGAATGCATGAAGATGATGATCCAGTTCCCCCCTTGGTGTTATCTTTGAATTTGTTCTTGGATAGTGCTGGTTTGTTAAGATCGAAAGGTAGGATTGAAACATGTGAACAAATCAATTATGATGTTGCCAATCCTTTGATTTTGAATAAGGAGCATCATGTAACCAAATTGATAATTATGAATGCTCATTCTTTATGTAAACATATGGGTATTGATGCAACTATGAATTATTTGAGAAATGGTGGAATTTGGATTCCTAAAGTTAGACAGGCTGTGTCTAAAGTTTTGTCTAATTGTTTTGTTTGCAAGAAAATAAACTCTAGACCTTTTAAATATCCTAAGTCTTCTGTTTTACCTCATGAGCGTACTAATTTTGTCATTCCCTTCAAAACCATTGGAATTGATTATACAGGTCATTTTTATGTATTAGATCATTTTGGTGTGAAACAGAAGTCTTATTTACTGATTTTTACATGTTTTCATACCAGAGCTGTTCATCTTGAAGTTGTTAGTAAAATGACAACTGATGAGTTTGTATTGGCCTTCATTAGGTTTACTAATAGATATGGTATACCTTCAGTTGTATATTCAGATAATGCTAAGACCTTCTTGGCTGGGGCATCTTTATTGACTAATATAGTGTCCTCGGATGAATTTCAGGAAAAGTTCAAATCTTCTGATATTAAGTTTAAAACTATACCTATTTATTCACCTTGGTTTGGGGCTATTTGGGAAAGATTAATAAAGGTAGTAAAAGATTCTATTTATAAAACCATTGGTAGGCAAACCATATCTATGTCCAATTTCATGACCACAGTATCAGATATAATCCTTGTAATCAATAACAGACCTCTCACCTATCGTAGCAAAGAAAATAATTTGGACATAATGACTCCTAATCATTTTTTGTCTCACAATAATACTTTTCCTTCCTTAATCTTGTCTGAAGATGATCACCTGCAGATAGATGTTATAGACTCTGATGATGTAAGAAAAGACTTGATCAGTGCATTAGACTACAGAGATGCTCATTTTGCTAAGTTTAAAGTCATGTGGCATGAAAATTATTTGTTGTCACTAAGAGAGCGCCAAACAAGGTCCTTTGACGATAAGAATTATGATCACAAATTTCTTAAGGTGGGCTCTGTAGTTTTGATAAAAAATCCTTTCAAAGCGAGACCCTTTTGGTCTTTAGTAGAAATTACTGAACTTTTGCCTGGGAGAGATGGTAAGAACAGAGTTGTTAGGATTAGGAGAAGTGATGGGAGCATAACAACATCTTCTGTTTCACAATTGTATCCCTTGGAACTGGAGGTTCAGTTTAGCCAACCTGTCCACACCCATATTGTCGAAGAAAAGGATACTATTACTCCTGAGAATCCAGTTGCAATAACTGAACTAGCTCCAAGTCAAAATTCTATTTCCAGTGATAGTCCTGACTCGGATATTGATGATGAGCCTTTGGTATCTGCATTTGATGATGGTTCTGTGCCTAAGAGAAAAGCTGCTTTGAAATTTAGGAAGAGATTATCTGGTTGGATGAGGGAGGGAATGATATGATAATTGAGATAAGTCTGTAAATTTGTTGTTGAATAATGAATAATAATAAAAGTTAAAAAAAAAAAAAAAATTATTAAAAAAAAATTATTAAAAAAAAATAATAAAATAAAATGATAATTATTAAAAAAAAAATAAAAAAAAAAATGAGATTATATATAAAAAAAATTATAAAAAAAAAATAAATAAATAAATAAATAAAAAAAAAATAATAATAATTTGTAAATAAGATATATATTATATTTATAAGGAAGTTTGTAAATTTGTTCAACTATATGTCTGTATACATATGTAAAGTTTTTGTTAATTATTTAATATCTAGCCATCTATTGTTGGATTGATTGTCTGGCTGGTTATTCTTTGCCTAGTGATTTGTTCTGGGTGAGGTTGGTGATCTGCGAGATTGTTGATGTAACTAATTAAATTGTTAATATTTAAATTACCAATTTGCTTCCTCGGTGGGAATTGTGTCGTAAAATTAGTTAAACTTAAAACTGAAAACTAAGACATTCCCTCCGGGGTGGCTGAAAGGGGTAGACCTACTAAAATTCTTTTCCTTCTCTGTGGTGTTGCTGTTAATTTGAGGCTGGCGAAAAGGAATACAGGCAGTGACTTAGATGACAGCATGGTGAAGAGAGCAGAGCAAGTGGTTTAAACTTAATAACTTACCTCAAAGAAGACTGAAGAAATTAGTTTTCTAACATTGAGGTGAGTGTCTCTTAGTCATTTATTAGTAGATATTCCTTGTTAGAACATAGTAATTTTACTAGGGTAAGGTTACGAATTTCGGACAGCTCGATTATTCGGACAAAAGAGGTTATTTATTCAAATACTCAACAGTACGAGCATACACATAGTTAAGTGTGTAACTGGTCTACTGTGGATGTGTTTAGGAACTAAATTTGAAAAAAGCAGAAGATTTAGTGTTAAGCTGTCAATTTAGTGAATAGTTAAATACATCACCCTCCATTTTCATACTAATTTGAATAGGAACGTCACTCAGAAGACCATACAAATCCTTGAAACTTTCGGTCACGCGCAGCTCAATTCAAGTCATGCGGCCATGTTTACATCGTGTTGGAGTGTTGCCATCGAGTGTTGACATATAATTTCATGATTAAAGGAGAAAACCGCTAAAAATTTACTGTCCGTAGTTTCGAATCGGATTTTCATTGATTCGATTTGTCCGAATTGTTGTCCGAATTGAATGAATCGCATGAAATTTAAGTTATAAATTCGGACAATGGAGAAAATGCTTTATTTTATCAGTACATCATTATTTATCGATAAAAATATTACGCGCTAGGTATAGACTATGAATTCATTGTTTCTTTAATCACTTGCAGAATTTAAAAATATATATTTATGTAAACTTAGAAGAGAATATTTCAGTGATTGTTACATGCAGCAATGGCACCACGTAAAAAATATCGCTCATATTCTGAAGATGATTTATTAAGAGCTGTAGCTTCTGTAAGAAATGAGAGATTGACAATAAGGCAGGCATCAGAGAGATACGCCATACCTGTTTCAACAATTGGTGACAGAATATCAGGAAAGAGTCTCGTTGTAGCCCCTAAATCAGGTAAGATAGTTAGGTAAAAAGAAATTTCTTTATAATTCCATCAGTCTAAAATTTATTTTATTTACGTCTACGTCTTATAACATATATTTTCTTTGTAGTTTTTGAGATAAGATATTTCGGTCAATTATTAGAATTGACGAGATTAAAATTAAAACATTTAACCATTTTAATCGAATATTTAACTATTTATGCTGATATCCATTTTATCAAAGTAGTATTTATATTTATCTAGTTACGATAGATATCTTAGATTACATCGCAAAGGACAGTAAAAGGAAAATTGTGCTTGAACTTTTATAGATATCTTCATATTTAATAAAAATAAAATCTAGGTCGACAGTGTAAGCTGTCTCCAGAGCAAGAAACGATATTGGCTGGATATTTGCTCTACCGTGCTTCAATTGGGCTTGGATACAACCTTGGTGCTGTGAGATTCATAGTGAAAGACGTCCTGGACAAAGCAGAAATGGAGAGTAATGAAAGTAAGCTACGCAAATATTGATATTATTATTAATAGTTATCCATTGTAATGAAATATGTATATGCATGTTACTTTATAATTCAATTAACAAACAATATGAAAACTTATTTTATTCATTTTATATACTCAAATTTGATTCAAATTTATTATTATCGAATGGAAAATATGTGTAAAAAACTGTATTTTTAATTTATATTACTTCCCTTCTAATATTGTACATTCTATTTTGCATGAAGAAATTACCGATAAAGACAGGCCGTTCCCAGATAATTTACCATGCAAATCCTGGGTTAATAGATTCATGGCAAGGAAGCCAAATCTTGTGCCAAGGGCTAAAGAGGACCTCGGATATCTCCGAAAAAATGTTACGGAGACAGGTATTTGTAATTGGTTCCAAGATTTGAAAACTTTTCTACGCGATGAACATGACATCCACGCAGAGGAGTTTTTTACGTCTGAAAATAGCAATAGGATATTCAATCTAGATGAAACAGGATTGCCTCTAGGAGGATCGAATAAGTTAAAAGTCATAACAGAGAAAGGTAGTAAGAATGTGTATTCTGTGACAACAGAAAGTAAAGAACAGATAACAGTCTTGTGCTGTGCGTCTGGGGATGGGAATTACCAGAAGCCATTTGTTATTTTTGCTGGAGTTCGGCCGATTTTCCAATTCAAAGGGGTGGATGCAAAAAAATATAACGTCGGTGTCACCCCAAATGGCTGGATTTCTACCACAGCATTCTTTGGCTGGTTCTCAAACCTTTTCGTGGCCAAATTGAAAGAGGATGGCGTGCAGTTCCCGATCATGGTGTTTATGGATGGCCATACCACCCATATAAACCTTCCGCTTGTAGAGTTCTGCCGTGAGAATCAGGTCATTCTCTTTTGCTTCCCACCTCATGCATCACACATATTACAACCCCTCGATGTCAGTGTATTCGGTCCTTTCAAAACATTTTGGAACCAGGCTTTGCTAGACTTCAAAGCCAAGTATAATATGTCTATGAACCGCGCTAACTTCTTCCCAGTCTTCGATGAAGCCTTTGAAAGAGCAAAAAATCGACCTGAAAATGTTGTTTCAGGCTTCAGAAAATGTGGTCTGATTCCATACAATGTCGATGCTATTGATTATTCACGTCTCATCGACACAAAAAAGGCTGCTGAGAAATTACAAATGAAATCTCTTGTGTCATCTGAACAGAGACTAGGTATATTAAGAGCTTTCGATACAGTAACTGGAGATGAGTGCTGACAATCTCAGGAATTTTGAACGGCGTTATGAAGAACAATATGACATCAATGGTACTGGGTCCGAGCACGAACTTTGGATGGTTTATAAATCTTTGAGATCATTAGTCGAGTTGTCAAAGAAAGAAGGTCTACCTGATCATGGAATGAGTACACAAGAGGTGATTCCTGCAGCTGCAATGGCCAATAACTTTGTTGCAAGAGATTCTGTAGGACAGAATCCTCCATCTCGTGCTACCTCTCAAACGATTGAACCTCAAAATCTCCAGGCTCCCAACGAAATAGCATCAGATGTCGAAGTGCAACGAGATAATACGATAATTCTTCGATATGATACAGAGATAACTATTGCCAACCAGTCCATCAATGAATTTATCCCTACAGTTCAATCATTAGTTACTCACGACGATACAACTTTCACCAGAGCACAAGATGATATGGTACTCTCAACTTATTCGAATTCAAATCAAACTGAAACAAATATCTCTACAGTTCCTGAAATGAATAACCAACAGATCATAAATTCTTCTCTGTACGAAAATCCTATTGCGGGTCCTTCTGGCATTGATAATTCATCAACTGTGAATCCATCTCCTCCACCAACTTTGAAAGCCTACAGAATGAGTAATAAGTTTGGGTCACCTTTCAAGAATTATTTGGAAATAAATGAGGATGAATTCCCGAATAAAAAAGAATCAAAGTCGAGGCCGAAAATGCCATCCGCAGTTACTGGGGAACATTACGTTAAATATCTTGAGAAAAAACGGACTGATAAGATGATTGAAGAGGAGAACAAGAAAAAGAGGAAAGAAGAGAGAGAAAAAAATAAGTTGCTGAAGTCTACAAAGACCAAAAATACGAAAGGAGCTAAGAAATCATCAGTACAAGAAGTGAACAATGATTCAGATTCATCAAATCAAGACTGCCTTCTCCATGATGACGAAGATGATGAGCTTGAAGATTTTGAAAACATTTGTTGTGCATGTGGAGGTGATAATGATAAATCTAATATAGATGCATGGATTGGCTGTAACTATTGTTCACGCTGGTACCATAAAGAATGCTTGGGAGAAAGTTTCGAATCATTATCAAGGGAAGAAACCGAAGAGATGGACTTCAAATGCAACATTTGCACGAAGTCTAAAAGGTCAAGGAATGGTAATAAACGATCAAAGACGGCCTAAGAACTAAAGATTAAATCTTGTAAGATTGATTGCAAAAATGTCATCAACTATTTGCCAAAGGAATTTCATTAAGATTGAAAGTGATGACTTATGTGATATTTATATTAATGCATATGTTGGTATGTTACAGTAGTATTAGTTGGAGTATTACTTAGATTTTGTTGCTTACTATTATTTCTTATTAGCTTAATTTTTAAAGGTACATCTATTTTGACATGTTTTGTTCATGAAATAGAATGATATTTCATCAAAGAATTTGAATGATTTTGTAATTGTGATAAATAAACATCCTCATACAGCTCAATCAATTCCTTTTTCCTAATTTACAAACGATGTAAAACCAGCCTTATCTAACCATCATTTCTTTGAACCGAATAATTATTGTAAATAACATTTTACAATAAAACTTTTTTCCATTGTTCATTTCAATATGTATTTTATTTTTTATAATAGGATGATTAACTTGAATATTAAATTAACATTACGTTAATAATTTAAAACAATGTAGATGCACGAATGGTAGCTTAATTATATGTTAGAACAATATCAATTACATTGTCCGAAATTTCGATACGTGATTCGAATCATGTCCGAATAAGAGAATTTGATTCGAATTTTGTCCGAATAATCGAATCTGAACAGATAATGACGCAACAAAAATTTGCCTCGTAATAATTCATAGATCGTATAAAACGCGGATTCGCTGTAAATACTTTTGATATGTTCGTATCTGGCAACACTTTAGTGTAAACAACGATTGGTAAGGTCGTTACTACCAATCGTGGTAGCATTTTTTGTGGGAGTGGTTGAAACTGTCCGAATATTGTAACTTTACCCTAGGTACCAAGTTGCAGACTTGCAGTTGCCACCAGTTCAGTTTGCAGAATATGGGACATTTTTAAGATTTTCTGTGTGAACAATCCTTAATTTCCTCCTATGCGGCTATGCCAGTCTGCAGAACGTGTCTCTTCTCCCGCAGAGATTTTAATTGGAGAGACAGTTACTCTCTGACTCTCAGTAGCAGATTCATAATCTCCCGCAGCTAAATTAATGTAACATAGGAATTAATTCAAAATCTCCCGCAGCTAAATTAATGGTAATATAGGAATTAATTCAAGATCTCCCGCAGAGATCTCCAATTTCTAAAAATTCAATCAAAAACTCCCGCAGAGAGTCTTGGAAAAATGTTCCATATTCTGCAGACTGGCCAGTCTGTAAGACTGTATTTGGTTCACAAAATTCTACTGACTTCTCCAAAAAGCTGAAAAAATCTAGGGTAAATAGAATCACCGAAACGGTCCGATTGAGGACCAAAACAGACCGATTGGGAATTTGGGGACTGGGGTCCAAATCGGAACGAATGGGGACCAAGCCGGATCTAATCGGGCCGAAACGGAGCTAAGTAGTTCATAAAAAACACTTAAATAGTTAGGTAGTACTATACATTGGAGAAAAATAATAATATTTAGAATGAGTTATTTAACTGATAGCTAATAGCTAGTTAGCTTCTTCTTCTTTGCAGGGTTTTTTCGGAGATTGGACTGCAGTCATCCGCTGTCCATGCCTCCTGAAAATTCAATAGCAGTTAGTTTCAATAAAGACATTAAAATAATTTATTGATGGTCTATTTTTATTTCACATATAGCTACTCAAAATTTCTCAATATAATTCCCACTGTTAGTTTGTTAATACTATATAGGCCAGTGTTAGACTAATTGAAAATTGGGATTGGACCAAGAGGCATCAATTGTGCTCAATATTGAGATCCTTACAGAGGGTCCAAGCTCCTGTTTCGGGCGAGGGGAAAATAGTGAAACACCACAATCTGGGTGGGCAACATCCCTCCAGGAGCTTAAGTGTTTCCTGCAAGGATATGGGGACCCACCTAACCCCTCAAAGTGTACTCTTCAGTTTTTTTTTTAGATCTTAGGAGTACTTATTTAGCTAGACTATTTAGTCTTCTTGAATCTTCCCCAGTTAAAGAAATGAAATAATTTTAGTTTCAATTAAAAATTTAGTTAGTCCCCCAACTACATAGTAATGATTTGAAGGAAAAGAGGTACTACTTCCCAATAGAGTAGATATATCTAGAGGTAAATTCTTACTACTTAATTTAGATATCAAGTTACTTCTTTCTCTACAATATTTATTACAATGCAACAACAAGTGTTCAATTGTATCAGGAACTTGGCAACTACAGCAGAGGGGGCTATCTGTCATTTTGAATCTATGCAAATAAGAATTGGTACCAGAGTGACCAGTTCTCAGTCTGTTAAGCACAATGTTTACTCTACGTGATTTTTTATTATATACAGGATAATGCTGTACTTTACTATACAAATCTGACAAATGTTTGCCCCTTGCTGTAGTGTCAACCTTAAACTTCCAGCACTCATTCCATACATTATAGAACCCTTCTATTAATTTTGATATTATCTCATGCTGAGATAGAGGTAGAACTTCACAGTCTGTGTTGTGATGAGCTAAGTTGGCAGCTCTGTCTACAACTTCATTACCTATGATTCCAACATGTGCCTTCACCCACTCTATGATTACCGTTCTGGATCTGTTCAAACCATGCATCAGCAGACGTATCTCTCCAGTAAGAAGACCATAAGATCCCTCCAGTGAACAGAGCATCTGCAGTGAAGATCTACTATCTGTAAAGACAACAAACTTGCTACCAGCAATATTAGTAGAGGCAATATATTGTAGTGCTTTTAACAAAGCGAACAGTTCAGATGCTATGACCGAATGATCATAATTTAGTTTGTATGTCTTAATGATGCCAAGCTGAGGATCATATATTGCACAACCAGTTGATGGAAAAGGGGAATTGATGTGAGAGCCATCTGTGTATATTTTGTAATATTCATTATAATATTGATCAGTGAGTTCTTTGAATTTTATTTTCCAATCAAAGTAAATATCCTCTTCCAGAGACATTTTAAGGAATCTTCCAATATTTTGCCATGGTGGTAGGCCATTCTTGTGTACATGTGGTTCTATAACATTACCTACCTCAAATCTTATGAGGTCAGATTTGACTTGTCTTTTGTATGATTTAGTCCACAGATTGCCTTGTTCTGTGATTTGCAGTAGTTTCTTAGTATCATCCTCATCTGACCTATTTACTATTTTTATGTAAAATTTACATCTTAAATAGGCTCTTCTCATTTCAAGTGGTGGGATCTTACACACCACTTCCAGAGATGTTATTGGTGTTGTACGTCTGCATCCTGAGATCAGACGCAGGGCTACATTTTGGAGGGAGTCTAGCTTTTTTAGATGAGAATCAGCAGCCAATCCATATAGACTAGATCCGTAGTCTAGCTTGCCTCGCACATATGCAATGTAAAACATTCTGAGTATTTTTTCATGTGCTCCCCAGTTTGTTGATGATAAACATTTCACTATGTCAATCCTCTTCCTGATATCTTTTGTTAGTTCATCAATGTGTTGTCTATAAGTTAAAGTTGGAGCATCAAATACAACTCCAAGAATTTTCTGTGTTTTGTTAGATGGAAGAACCTTATCATTTATTCTAAGAATTATATCATTACTCCTTCCTCGAGAAAAGAGTTGCATTGAACTCTTGTTGGGACTGACTACCATGCCCCAATACTCCAACCAGGACACCACTCTGTTCAAATAAGATTGCATGTCTTTCTTTAGCAAGTTAAGATTTTTGTTGGTACATGAGAAGGTAATATCATCAGCATAGGTGTAAATAGATATGTTGGGATTCTTAGGTAGATCATGCAACATCAGATTGAACAGCGTTGGGCTGAGCACAGCTCCTTGCGGAACACCAGACTCTACAGCATAACTGTCTGAGTCACAGTTTCCAATTCTTACTTGAAAAGTTCTGGCAAATAGATAATTCTCAATCCATTTGTACATTCTTCCATTTACACCTATTTTTGCTAACTTGTACATTAGGCCTTTATGCCATACCCTGTCAAAGGCACCTTGTAGATCCAAGTAAACAACCACTGTGTGGGAGTGGTTGAGAAGAGATTGGCGAATATTGCTTTCTATTCTGTGCAGTGCATCATATGTTGAATAACCTTGTCTAAAGCCACATTGATGATTTGCAAATATTCTATTTTCTTCCAACCAATACAAGAGCCTCCTGCACAATATCTTCTCCATCAATTTCCCTATACATGACAGTAAGGTTATAGGTCTGTATGATGCTGCTACAGTCTTTTCTTTTCCAGGTTTAAGAATAGGTATTATTATACCTTGTTTCCATGAATTTGGTAAACATCCAGAATACCAACTAATGTTGAATAAATACAATAGTTCCTCTTGCTGTGTGCTAGATAGATTTTTAATGAATGAATTTGGAATATTATCAATACCAGGAGTTGTATCTTTTGTTGCTTTGGTGGCTAATTTCAATTCATCCAGTGTCAATGGACAATTGAATTCTTCAGTATCTTCACTAATCCTAGCAAAATGTTTAGCTATTGTATTTGCTTTCTCTTTAGGTGTTACAATTGGGTGGTCATTCATAATTATTGGAAAAGTTTGTGGAGTGTAAGTTCCTTTAATTTTTTTAAACTTGTTCCACACTTCTTTTAGTGGAGTGTCAACAGTGAGTTTTTGTACATATTTTCTCCAGCTTTCCTTTTGTTTTTTTCGCTTGCAATATTTAGCTTCAGCTGTTAGTTTCCTTAGGATTTTAATGTTTGCCTCCGTAGGATGTCTCTCACATACATGTCTGGCATGTCTTCGTTCTTCTACTTTTTCTTGGCATTCTTGATCCCACCATGCCGTCTGTTTTCTAATTGTTGTTCGTCCACTTGTGAGAGAAATATATTTCTGAGATGCTATATTTAGCCTGTTAACTAGAGAAGTGTTCAACAATTCACAGCTGTTTGGAGTTATTTCACACTCCTGTAATATATCTTCTCTCCATCCCTTCCAGTTTACTCCAGCTGTTTTCCATCTCCTTGGCTTCATAATTATTCCCTTAGAACATGACACTTTTATACTTGCTTGTATCATTCTATGGTCACTCCCAAGATCTGGGCCCAATGAAAAAGTTGCCCCAGGTGCCATACTGGAGGAAACCAAACATAGGTCCAAGCATGAAGGGTTGCCTGTTCTATAGTCTACATATGTAGGTAAGTCTGGTTCATTGATAAGTACCAAATTTTCCTTAAGAATTATATCCTCAAGCATTTTTCCAGTACTGTTTGTTATTTTATAATATAATCCATCTAATACAGGACTGTGAGCATTCATGTCTCCTATTATAACATAATTAGTACCTAATTGATTGATGAAATGTTTCATTTCAGTTGATGATACATTTTTACAAGGATTATATACACACAATATTCTAACCCATGATTCTTTTGTTGTAAATATTTCTATGCACATATATTCTAGTTTTCCGTTCAGGTATGGATGTAATTTTAATTCTCTTGCTACTATGTGGTTTGCTATAAGAATTCCCAATCCTCCACCAAAAGTACCCCTATGTTTCCAAAGTGATTGATAATTAGGTATTGAAGGATCTCTTTTTGTTAACCATGTTTCTGATAGACAGATAACTTCTGGTATTATATTATTTATGTACATTTTCAGTTCTTGAAGTTTATTAGAGATTCCTTTGCAGTTTAGGTGTACAATTTTGATTATGCTTGATGGTGGAGGATTAGAATTCATTATTTATGTTTGTTTTTGCCCTTCTTTTTGTGCCTTTTATTTCTTATGTTCTGTTCCTTAGGTTCAAGAGGTTTATTTCCAGATCTTGTGCTTCTTAGAGTTTTAGTTCTATCTGTTTCCACATTGTCTGATAAAACATCATTCGTATCAGTTTCTGATATCATTTCGTCATTTTCAATTGATCTAATATCAGCCGGGAAGTTAGTTTGGGTTAAGCTTATTCCAAAAGAATGCTCAACTGCTGTCTTGATTAGTGATCCTCGAACAGGAATAGGCTCTGAGAAAATATTGCTGCAGAACAGTTCAATTAAACATTTGAAGATCTTGTGAATTTCTGTCCTTTCTTTTTCCAAGTTCTGTTCTACTGGTTTAGTAGATATTTGTGTTGTTTCAGTACTATTCTTAATGGTATCATTATTTGTCTGTATAGCTGCATCTCTGGTTTGTACTTTTTCTATCTGTTTATTGGATGGAGTCTGGGAATTGGTCAATGTTGAAGCATAAGTTTTTCTCATGCTCCGAGACTCATCAGGATGGTGATACACCTCTGCCTCGACTACAATTCTGTTAAGGTGGTTACTGTCTTGACTATTCTGTCTATTCATAATAGAGTTAGAATGGACTCTTGAATTCTGATGTCTTAAATTCAGATTTCTCTCAGAGTGACTTTTTATTTGGTTGTATTCATTTCCTCTGCTTTGGAGACTATCTTTATGTATTTTCCTTTCTTTCTCCTGCCTATATCCTTCTTGGAGATAACTGCATACATAGGAGTTTGCTTTGTGATTTTTCCCACAATTAGCACATTTTGGTTGGTTGTTGCCACATTTGTTGTCTTTTACAGAATGAGGACCACTGCAGAATAAGCATCTAGCAAGACTTGATTTGCATCCACCAATAGTGTGTCCAAGCCTTTGACATCTGAAGCATTGCATCGGCGGAGGATCAAATCGTCTGACTCTGTACTTAAAGTAGTTGATTCGGACAGTTTCTGGAAGCTGGACTCCATCAAAAGTAACTTTCAAACAGGTGGATGGTACTTTGTCTCCATTTACAGTTTTAGACATTCTTTCAACTTTTACAACTTTTATGTTAGAGTTCTCAGGAATTTGAATGTCTTCAGTATGGATCTCATCATCTTCATCTATGGGAGAGATGACTCCGAAAGCCAACATATCACTGATTGGGAGTGTACATTTTACCTTCCATTCACCAATTTCTTGAGTCTCAAGTAGCTTGCGTCTATCAATATCCTCTCCATTTTCTAGCTCTATTGCAATTATTCCCCTTTTATAATTAGGTCTGATGTCTTTTAGTTGTACATTATGGAAGTTTGAATTGCTTAGGGCTGTCTGGAATCTTTTAGGAGATTTCATTACCACAGGAAGTGGTACAAAAGGAGTAATGATAACAATTCTTCCAGCTCCTCTACTTAGTGAGGTGTAATTACTCAAATGGTTTTGTGCTTTTTTAACCTGTTTGTTTTGGTCAGTATAGGTTAGTATTTCTGGACTAATAACAGGTTCATCATCAGAATCCAAAAATCTCACTTGTGATCTACTATCTATAGTGGCAAACTCCATTTCACTGGGGCAAGTCTCATTTATTCCTACTATTTCTGCTGAGTCATTTGGAAGTGTGATAGTGCCACTAATGGCCCCTGCATTATCATCAGTAAGTTGGATCTTCTTTGGGGGTCTAGAGGAACTGTTTAAATTGTCATTCTCATCACTTCCCTCTGAATCTGTTCTATCTCGCTTAGGTGCAGATTGTCTAGGAATTATAAGTTCTGGTGGAATATCTATTGTTGCTGGTAAAGGAGATATGGCAAAAAAGTCTCTATCTTGACTATCAATTCCTGGGGAGCATTCCTCAGCAAATCTAATGTCACTAAATCCAGAGCAATGAAAAGCATCTTTGTCGCTGTCAGGAGGCTTAGCACCATTGGTAGCTTTTTGCTCCTCCATTTCTTATTTCTATAATCTACTTACCTAATTAGTTCCTACAGGCTAGATAATCTAATATGATTAACTAGGTATACCCCTAAAGAAACCGTAATAAATAGAAAACCTTGTTTGATTGCTATACATAAACTTTTTTTTTTCAACAGAGCTGCACACTGACACATCCGATCCCTCTGGTTAGTTTTCTCTTGGAATTCTGACAATAATCAACTAAGTATTATAACTTGTATAACATGTATCATTATGCTAGCTAGTTAGCTACCTACTTATAAAAAACCATAGTTACTTTGAATGCTCATATCCTATAAGCCGGAAATTATTCTTCAAAAAATATTTCAAAGGGCCCCTCCACTTAATAAATTTTTTCGGCCCGATTAGATCCGGCTTGGTCCCCATTCAGTCCGTTTTGGACCCCAATCTGTCCGTTTTGGACCACAATTGGTCCGTTTTGGTCCCCCAATCTGTTCGTTTTGGTCCTCAATCGGTCCGTTTCGGTGATTCTATACACCGAAAAAATCTACCAACAATTTCCAATAATTTGGCTAATGGTGACACTGGACACAGGAATAAATAGCTAAAAATCCGATACGTATCTAAAAGCATCCAGAGCTATAGGCCACCACCAAAACTCCCCATTGGGCAATTGCCAGATTGCTCAAACTTCCAAATGACATCACCATCACCTACGGCCCCCTCCTGGGCCCTCCATCGTTCTCACCCTCTGCCTGATTCCCTCCAACTCTGGACACTCAATCATGAACTTATGAAGTGCTCCAAGGTCTTCTCCTCTGCTCAACAGCCAACCTCAGTTACCTCACCGACCCAGAAACTGGACTTCCACCCCAACCTGAGCTCAAAGTGTCGCTCTTCACTTGGGAGCATGATTGGAAGAGTAAGTGCCCAATTGTTGTCATAATGTCCTAGTTGGCATTCAAAACAAACTGTGTGGGTACATTCTTTTTCTTCGGACAGAATTTTTTCATTGTATTCTTGAATAAATAGTTTCATTAAACAGACAGATCTAGCGTATTATATTATTTCAAAAGACTGATAAACATTTTAAGTTAACTAATTTCCCAGATAGCCTATCTCTATTAACTTTCAAATGTCATTTATAATATCCGCATTATATTTCTGTTCGAATTTGAAATAAAATATATATTGAAATTATATCATTAAATCAAGAATAAAAATAATCTTCCAAAATAATATTCGAATTTTGGATCATTTTCAGTTAAGATTCTTTATTTTTGTATAACATTTATGTTTCCATGTACTCAATACTTCCACATTTCTTATTAAAAAAATATTAAATAAAGACTTCAGAGTAGAAGCCAAAAGACGAAATTGAGAATCAGAGACTGCTCATATGGATGCAGAAAAGCTTTCGAAAATTTTAATTCTGAATTTCGTTGGATAGAAAGAGGAAAATGAAGAGGTGATAGAATGTGAAATTAATTGCAAGTTCACTCCTAGTGCTATCTTCCAAAATAAAATTAACCAATAGGAAATTAAATACGAGGGACTGGAAGAGGCAGTTAAAAAGAAAAATGGTACCATGAACAAAGTCACAGCTACCACCTGTCAGTGACAATGCTCATGGATGCAGAAAAGATACTCCCCTAGTCCCAAATTACAACAGTGCAAGTTACTTTTTCCAAGAACCAGAAAAGGTAAACAAAATATTCAATTTCCATAAACTTTCACAGTTAAAACTTAGCTAAATAAGGAAAATGAAGAGCTGTTATTATTTTTTAGTTTATTATAAAATATAGAAATAACAGATGAGTTCAGAAGTTTGACTAAAAGTTTGTCTAAAATAATTTCTAAATACTAAGAAGAAATAAATTTCAAAATATTCATTATTTATTAATCCCAATAATATAAGTTTTTTCGAATTTTCTCCATGCATTTATTAGCCATTTTCTATATATTGAATACATGAAAAAATAAAAACTATGAGAGACAAAACTTTTAGTCTCCCTTTTACATGTCATAATAAAACACATTATCCTATTGATAACAAAGTATTAACAATAATATTAAATTACTCCCATTAACAAAGTATTAATATTATCAATAATAATATTAATATACATTACCTACAAGTGGAATAAATACATAAAAATGAGAAGATATTAAGTTTAATCTAATTCGACTTTTTCCTTAAATAATAATCAACAAAGGCTTTAATGCTAATGGAATGTGACAATAAATTTAATAGTCCTTAGTGCTAGCCTTCTTGTTTTTCTTCTTCTTTTTGTCCTTCTTGTTTTTCTTTTTGATAGTTTTTAGATTCTCCTTCTCTTCCATAGCAGCCCTCTTCCTTTTTGCCTTCTTCTTCTTTCTCTTCTTTTTGTTCAGCTCCTCATTGCTATCATCCGATTCGCTAGAACTGGAACTACTGGAGGAAGAACTGGATCGAGAACGTTTGCGCTTCTTACGTTTCTTTTCTAGAACTGAGGAGGAGTGAAGGCTGGCTTCAGACGTCTTCGCCTCCCTGAGTTCTGAGTAGAATTGGTAGGAGGAGACGGAAACTTCACCAGTGGATGTCTTATTCAAGTCGTTTAGAACTGTGGAGGTGGGCTGCAGAAGTTCTTGAGAGGATTTGAGGATAGACTTGGTGTGAGTGTGAGGAGAATCTGGGGGAGATGTTGTTACTTCCCTCTCCTTTAACTGCTCTGAAATCTTATCTCCTATTGTGGGGTCAGGCTCAGCCCTAGTCTCCCCTACTTCTGACTTGGTGCCTAGATTCTCTAAAGCATCTCTAACATCCTCTACTTTCTTACCATTAATTTCCTCACTAACTTTATCAACTACACTAATATCTTTGCTCTTATCTGGACTATCACATTTAGTGACTTTCATGGGGAAAAGTGTTCTAGCCGTCACTGAAACATTATAGGCATCTGTCTCATCTTTGGGAGAGACAGTTGATTCTTTCTTCTTTCCAATAACTGTCTCATCTGGAGAGAAAGAATGCTTAGCTACACTAACTTTCTTCTTGCCAATATCTGTCTCATTCTTTGACGAGATGGAGAATTGAATACTCTGAATCTTCTTGCCAGCATCTTTCTTCTTGTTCACCCTGTCTATCATTTCGTCTTCAATGTGCTCCTTGTTTCTAAAAGCCTGCAGATCCTTCATGTTCTGAGACTCCAAGTGAATCTTCCTGCGAAGAGCAGCGTATCCCAGTTTTCCTCTGTTCTTGAAAAGAGTACTCTCAGCCTTCCTGATGACGTCTGTAGTGACCAAAGACTGTTCGGTATCACTAATTCCTTTGAGAGGAGCTGTAGAATCTGCTGACTCATCGTCATCTCTCTCCCACTTTGACAGTTCCGGTAAAAGGCTTGGAGAGATGCGAGAGAGGTGGGAGGTACAGGAGTTATTTTCAGGAGTTGCAGGAGCATTCACTGTGTGGATAGGGTTAACTATAGCCTCTTTGATTGACTCAGACTGGATAGTATACACTACACCACTCATCTTATTGTCAGTTTCCTCCTTAGGGACCCTTTCCTTCTTCTCTCTCTTTATATCAGGAATGAAGGCGTCGTTCTGATAACTCTCTGACAACTGAGAGTTTCTCCTGTCCTTCTTATCCTTCTTTTTCTTCTTCTTGTCGAGCTTATGTCTCTTGGCTCCCTCGGAGGAGCCATGCTTGCTCTCAGACCTGCTCCTTTTGCAACTCCTCTCACTACTGCTCCTCTCCTCCTCTTGCATCACCCTGTTCAGAGGAGAGACCTTAGAGGAATCACGAGGAGCAGGTCCAATGGGAGGAGTCCTGAGGAGGCGCCTGTCAGAGGAGTGTCTGGGGGATACTTTGTCATGACAGCGAGACTCCAGAACGCTCTTTGTGTCAACTCCCTGTCTGTAATAAATATTTCCTTTCTCCACACGTCTGTAAAAGAAAAAAATGATTAGACAATAGTTCAGAGGAGAGTAATCACTACAGGAAGATAATTTTGTTAGGATGATGTTTGTAAGGTTACTAACTCATTGATTAGCTATGGAGATTAACCAATAAATCTATAAGGGGCAGTCCTCTGCCAGGTCAATAAACAATAATGAAGTGCATAGTAAAACAAACTAGCGGATTCAACAAACTACATTACAGCCATCTATGTTGACAGCTTCAAAGTTCTAACTATTTGAAATGTATTTTAATTCAACTCATCACTATATGCAAGGAGGAGCAGCCAACAGGGGGCGGAACACCAACGGTTTAGTGTTCCACCCCTTGTTGGCTCTTTCTCCTTGCCGACCAATCAGAGAAGAGTTAACCTTAAAAACATCATCTGTAAAAATATTATTTTGTAGCACAGTATCGATAAAAAATTATGCAGTAGAGACAATATCTAAAAAACGTAAGGCACGGTTTGCTATATTTTTAAAAGGAAGTCTAAATTATATGAATCACTCAAAGAAATTGTGGTAATATTCAATAGTTACTGTACCTAATTTCATGTTCTGTAGATGAGATATCATCTCTGCTTCTTTGGGAGATGCTCTTATCCATCCTAGTCCATTCATATCTGCCTCTTTCTTCTCTAATCTTCCCAACACTATCTCTGTCATCCCTTACCCTCTCTTCGCGTACCCTTTCTTCCCTTCCTCTTTCATCTCTATTTCTATCTTCCCTTCCTCTTTCATCTCTATTTCTATCTTCTCTGCCCCTTTCTTCTCTATTTCTATCTTCTCGGTACCATTCATTTTTATTTCTATCTTTTCTGCTTCTCTCCAGTCTGCTATTCTCTTCTCTGACATATCTGGAAATGAGAGAAAGAAAATATTAAATTAAGAAGTGATGAAGTTATTGCAGTTGAACTCTCAAACCCAGCTTTCAAAAATAAACCCTAGGCACCACTCTAGATTGTTTCACCCTATGACTTAGCTGGGGATCGACTTTGTCTAGGCTGTTGCAGTTCACCTTCTACAGGAGAGAGGTGAAGGATGTCTGCTGGGGGTGATTGGTGCTGTCTGTGACTCAAAGGAGAGCCGTGCAAAGGACTCTGCTGAGGAGGTGACCTGAGCACCCACAGTGTCAAAGGTTGCAATGGTGCACACACCAACAAATGTCACCAGAGTTATTTGGTGGCACAGGGAGAAATTTACCGGGGTGGAATATACCAGAACCGGAGAAGCTTCCACTTTGAAAATTTGAGGCATCTTTTGATTATCTCATAGTTTGTGTCGCTGTTCAAAAAATTTGTATTGATCATGTGAATAATTTCATTACCCTTCGGATAGATATATGTAGAATAAGGTAGTCTGCAGAAACTTCAATAGACGATGGTTATTGCATTCAAGTTAACGGTAAAATTCAATGAACAGTATATCATTTAAAATAGACATTTTCAAAATAATGCATTTTATGATATCAGTATCACCAACTAATCTAACTTATATTTTAAATTTCATTCATTCATAAGTGCATACGTAAGAGCATATGATCATATCTTAAGGTCATACGGTCATATCTTGAGAGAATATTTTTAGAGCATACAGTCATATTTTACGAGCATATGGTCATATTTTTTAGAGCATATACGTCATATTGTCCCAGCCCTGTTCATTATCATTGAAATTTAGAAAACCAGAAGTGAAGCAGGGGTTTTTGTTTTCATCCTAAAGGTCCTCTCCAGGCTCCGGGGAATTTTTTTATAGTTAACTACATAATATCATAGAACTAAAGTCTACGATCATTGTTCTGCAAACCGCATAAAATTATGTTCAATATAGCTACATTTTATTATTTGTTTAAGTTATTTTTCAATACTCTGTGTGCAACAATTGAGCGAATCACTAACCTGACGCCGAAAAAGAAGATTGTACGCTCTCTATTTTGATTACAAATTTTATGAACAAACAATGAGTTTTGGGCCTTTGTTTAAGATATTAATTGTTTCCTGAAGTATATAAACGTTTCTATAATTAGTAGGGTTGTGACATGGCAATTGCTTTTCTAAAAAGCATATGCTTATTAGATTGGCATATACAATTATAGATATACATATACATTTACCAATATGCATCCTAAGCATTTACCAATATGCATCCTAAGCATTTACCAATATGCATCCTATGCATTTACCAATATGCATCCTATGCATTTACCAATATGCATCCAATGCATTTACCAATATGCATCCAATGCATTTACCAATATGCATCCAATGCATTTACCAATATGCATCCAATGCATTTACCAATATGCATCCTATGCATTTACCAATATGCATCCTATGCATTTACCAATATGCATCCAATGCATTTACCAATATGCATCCAATGCATTTACCAATATGCATCCAATGCATTTACCAATATGCATCCAATGCATTTACCAATATGCATCCAATGCATTTACCAATATGCATCCTATGCATTTACCAATATGCATCCTATGCATTTACCAATATGCATCCTATGCATTTACCAATATGCATCCTATGCATTTACCAATATGCATCCTATGCATTTACCAATATGCATCCTATGCATTTACCAATATGCATCCTATGCATTTACCAATATGCATCCAATGCATTTACCAATATGCATCCTATGCATTTACCAATATGCATCCTATGCATTTACCAATATGCATCCTATGCATTTACCAATATGTATCCTATGCATTTACCAATATGCATTTACCAATATGCATCCTATGCATTTACCAATATGCATCCTATGCATTTACCAATATGCATCCTATGCATTTACCAATATGCATCCTATGCATTTACCAATATGCATCCTATGCATTTACCAATATGCATCCTATGCATTTACCAATATGCATCCTATGCATTTACCAATATGTATCCTATGCATTTACCAATATGCATCCTATGCATTTACCAATATGCATCCTATGCATTTACCAATATGCATCCTATGCATTTACCAATATGCATCCTATGCATTTACCAATATGCATCCTATGCATTTACCAATATGCATCCTATGCATTTACCAATATGCATCCTATGCATTTACCAATATGTATCCTATGCATTTACCAATATGCATTTACCAATATGCATTCTATGCATTTACCAATATGCATCCTATGCATTTACCAATATGCATCCTATGCATTTACCAATATGCATCCTATGCATTTACCAATATGCATCCTATGCATTTACCAATATGCATCCTATGCATTTACCAATATGCATCCTATGCATTTACCAATATGTCTATTTTTATTCTCAAATGCATTTAGCTACGTTTATTTTCAAATGCATACGAGTTCTCAAAAAGCACAAAACCTGTTGCATATGCAGTATACATTTTCCAGTGCATGTACTGCATATTTGGAAATGCATATTGTCACAACCCTAATATTGAGTTTATCCAATTTTATACCTTTACACGAATACTAAATGAATTTATTATACCTAATACCTAGTTGAAAATCAAAACAAATGGTGTACATTCTTTTTCTTCAGACTGAAAATTACTAAGTCAGAAGTAAAATAGGTAGCTATTGTAATTTTGATTATTAAAATATTTTAAATCTTATAAAATTAAAAATATGCTATCAAATTTGATGGGGTTTGCAGAAAAATGATAAGAAACATCAGCCTCGTTGATTAAAGCAATAAAAAATTGCTCGGAGGGAACCTTTTACTATTCACGTTTTTTGTTAAATTATTATTTTGTAATTTCAATTAACTGTCCACTTTATTTTTCACTGCACTTCCATATTTGTTTAACTTTTCTTTAGCTCCTTTACCATATCTCATTATTTTCACCAGCAATTGATCAGTTTCATCATTTATTTGTTGGTTGCTTCCAGAAATTCTTTTTGGGGATCTACACAGGAAATAAAACGGTTCTCTGGGTTGTAAAACCAAAATGTATTTGAGACACACTTTATTAGTTCTCTGTACACATTTAGATAACAGATATCGCACTAGATAACAGATATCACATTAACTAGATACAGACATTATACCACTAGATATGGACTTATCTTACTATATCCTTAAACAACATTTGGAAGGGATATTGCTAGGCTAATTCTAACATAATAATATTATTTAACCTTTAAAACATAAAGGAAAAGAATTTTACTAATTGATTAAATTTTCTACTTATGCTACAAGGAATATCTTCTACAAGTTGTACATTCATTGAATATTAATTAGATTGCTAGAGAATTCCTTGGATAAATTCAAAGTAGGAGAAATAAAAGTTAAATTATTTCTTATTTCAGATAGATCTTATTAAAATTATGGGCCTATTTTTTAATGTTATTCATCAATAAATATCTACGCGAGAAATTTTAATATGGCCCAAGATATTTGTTCTCTTAAATTATTGTAAATGAAGACCTATTATTAATTTATATATCATCCGAGTGTACGATTCATAGAGTAGGGTAAGTTACGAATTATCGGACTGTTCTACATACAACGAAGAATATTTAATTTAACATTTAAACAGAATTTATTTGGGATCCATGATACCATGCAGGCATGATGGATACTCAGATAGCTACCTGCTTGGCATCACGGATACCAAACAAAGTAACAGGTTAAAATGTAGAATATTCTCGTATAATCAAAGATGTGCAACTGTCCGATAATTCACAACTTACCCTATCTATCTCAGACAAGAATTTCATTACAATATCCCTTCCAGTGTTGTCCCTCAGAACAATCTACACTCCTTAAGCTAAGCACTAACCTGGACTGTGACGACTTGTATCTTCTATCGTAGGATCCTTCTCTCCGACTGTAGGGAGACCTGCTCCTCCTGTAGCGTGCAGTATGAGGTCTGTAGTGTCTTCCAGGAGACCTACTGTGTGTCCTGTAGTAGCTGTAGGAGGGAGAGCGTCTCTTGTAGGCAGCCTCTAACCTCTTCCTCTCATCTTTCTCCTGCATTATCCTGTTGAAGGCAGTGAGTGGGTCCTCTTCGACTGGTAAGGGCATTGGTAGGTTGGCGTAGAGGTTATTAGACACTGGCATGTCGTAGCCAGGGGGTGAGACACTGCACTGCTGCATGTTTAAGTACTGTGTGGAGGATACTGCTCGAGAGGAGCTAATGGCGATGTTGTAGAGGTCTGTGGTGGTGTCTGACTCATTTAACTCTCTAGTGGGGCTACAAATACTACTAGAATCGAAACAGTGAGTCACTCTAGGAGACAAAGGAGTCTTAATCGGAGTAGAAGAGTCGCATTCTTCTTTGGGACACTCTTTTTTGGACTTCCTATTATCTTTTTCTATTTTAGTTTTGTTATTCTCTTCAACATCTTTGAGAAGGCCTTGATAGAGGGGCTCCTGCGAAGGAGATTCGACAGCATCCTTTATGGAATTAGATGTAGGCACGACGTCTTTTATGAGATTAGATGTAGGCAGGACGTCTTTTATGAGATTAGAAAAAGGCAGGACGTCTTTTATGAGATTAGAAAAAGGCAGGACGTCTTTTATGAGATTAGAAGAAGGCAGGACGTCTTTTATGAGATTAGAAGAAGGCAGGACGTCTTTTATGAGATTAGAAGAAGGCAGGACGTCTTTTATGAGATTAGAAGAAGGCAGGACGTCTTTTATGAGATTAGAAGAAGGCAGGACGTCTTTTATGAGATTAGAAGAAGGCAGGACGTCTTTTATGAGATTAGAAGGCAGGACATCTTTAACAGGTTGTACGGGGGAAAGTTCTTTACCAGGCGATGTCTCCTTACTCCCCTCATCCTTTATAGCACTAGGTTTCTTATTGTAGACACTCTGTAGGTGGGGTGGGAGAGGGGGTTGTACAACTGGGGAGGTGTTGCTTTTCTGCTCTCTAAGTGATTTGTATCTCCCGTTAGATAGAGTGTCAAACTCCTTACATTTCTTGCGTAAATAGCGAGTGGGAATCACTCGAAGACTTTCCAAATCACTCGAAGTTTCTGTACATTGTGGACACCTTTTCTCAGCTGTATCGAAAATGTGGTCCCTGATGCCTATGGACGAGAAGGAGGAAGTTATAGAAAGGTACAGTGAAAATTAATCTAAATTACCTTTAGGTCAGTTATACAATGAATAAAATGCAGTTGCTATTTGTATCATTAATTTTGACCATAGATACTTGAAATCGAACTAACTGAGGTAAATAGACTAAAGAAAATCTAATTCATATCACAGTAAGTAGCTATGTCATCACTCAGAAACATGGCAGAAGCTTTGTCTACAGATACATACTTTAGATAGACCATAGACACACTTTAGATAGACCATAGACACACTTTAGATAGACCATAGACACACTTTAGATAGACCATAGACACACTTTAGATAGACCATAGACACACTTTAGATAGACCATAGACACACTTTAGATAGACCATAGACACACCTTAGATAGACCATAGACACACCTTAGATAGACCATAGACACACCTTAGATAGACCATAGACACACCTTAGATAGACCATAGACACACCTTAGATAGACCATAGACACACCTTAGATAGACCATAGACACACCTTAGATAGACCATAGACACACCTTAGATAGACCATAGACACACCTTAGATAGACCATAGACACACCTTAGATAGACCATAGACACACCTTAGATAGACCATAGACACACCTTAGATAGACCATAGACACACCTTAGATAGACCATAGACACACCTTAGATAGACCATAGACACACCTTAGATAGACCATAGACACACTTTAGATAGACCATAGACACACTTTAGATAGACCATAGACACACTTTAGATAGACCATAGACACACTTTAGATAGACCATAGACACACTTTAGATAGACCATAGACACACTTTAGATAGACCATAGACACACTTTAAATAGACCATAGACATACTTTAGATAGACTTAACATACTAATCTAGACTTACTTTATATAGATTAAAGACATGCGTATTCACAGCACAATAAGGGTATTTTGACTCACAATCATAGCAGAAGCTTTGTCCACAGCAAGGCACCAGCACGGCTTCTTTCATGAGTTCTTCACAGAGTTTACAGCTCAGTTCTTCTGGTAGATTGAGTCTGTCATCAACTGCAGTGGTTGAGGCCCTCAGGGGCTCTTCTGCTAAACTGAAATCAAACAAAAATGAGTGAAAAACAAAGTCAGTGACACAAAAGTCATTGCTTGTACTCAATGGGAATATAAAGAGACTATTACATAGTAATAAATAACTAGTTCAACTCAATTTTTATATTAATTTTGGAATGAGAAAGATTCCCGGAAAACATTACAGTTTAATGAGGCCGTAGAATATTCAAAATTGGTAAAGTTTTTACTCTTACATCCGTGTAGTTACTGTGATTTCTCACGAATGAATTTTCACTCACCAAGTTTTTTTGTACACGACATAGTGTCCGTAGTGGTTCACCATCACTCCGGGCAGGGAGGGGTCCGACACCCTCACTAGCTGACTGCTGGGTATGCCGTAACTTTTACGAACATCTTTCTGTGGAGAAAGAGGGGAATTAGTACACAAAGGTGGTATTTAGCTCTAGTTATATATATTAGAAACAGGGTATGGATTCGAATGAAAACAGTAAACTTTAAGAAAATAAGTAGAAACTTTTTCTGAGTTAGCTATCCCGAATTGAAATACTGAAGTTGGACTGAAGGAGAGTATTTTAATCAGTATCTATTTCAATTATTACTCACGTTAGACAGAGGACAGTCTGACACCCAATGTGCCCCCCTTTTAGAGCATTTGTGGCAGGTGTAGTTGGGGTTAACTTCCCCACTCATTTTACTGTTCCTTAACTTCACATAGCGAGTGGGATGGTACGCAATGGTGGACTGGACCATCATGGCGTTGATTTTGTCTGACTCTGTCCCATCCATACGCGTCAGATCTGTATTCTGCGAAAAAAACGTGAAATAAATTCTTTAGGTCTACCTACACAAAAAATTGATATTTTAAATCTATTGCTATACAATAGATTGATTCTTTCAGAAAATGAGTTAATTAATTAATTTAGTAGGGGTTCAACGTTTGCTTCGGAACCAAAGGCCATATCACTGACGTCAAAAGGAAATTGAGTACAAGGGACTAGAAGAAGCAGTCAGAAAGGAGAGTGGTTCCATGAACTAAGTCTCTTACCACAGTCATTGACAATACTCATGGATGCAGGAAAGCTACACCTTGAATGCAGTCACTTACCAAGGAAAGTTACTAAAATGGACACAAGCACTGGTGGCTGCACTCACGGATGGAAGAGGTGATAGTAAATGAAGCCTATGAGCATACCTAACACAAAAATCTAAGACCTCATAGTTGAAGAGCATGACTCTAGCGCTATCCTCTATAACCGCAAATAGCGTTAAAAAAAGGATAAGTATGGTAAAAATGAAAAAAAAGACAATGAATAATCCAAATTACAACAGTACGGGGCCTGAGGGACGCCTTCCTCCTTCTCTTCTATTCACCACAGACATCTTCAGGATAGAGAAAATGAGTTAAGGTTAGTTAAATGTTGCTTACCTTTGATGCCAGTTGACCGAGTTTATGAGCTTGACCCCCATCATCAACCTGTAAAGAAAAGACACTAACATTAGCTATCTAATAAAAGTAAATACGATATAGAATAGACACTAACATTAGCTATCTAATGAAAGGAAATACTGTAAAGAAAAGACACTAACATTAGCTATCTAATAAAAGAAAATACCGTAAAGAAAGGCACTAAAATAAGCTATCTAATAAAAGTAAAGACACTAACATTAGCTATCTAATTAAAGGAAATACTGTAAAGAAAAGAAACTAACATTAGCTATCTAATAAAAGAAAATACTTCAAACCACAGACTACATGCATTTTCATAAGGCTTTATATAACTGTATATTGGTAGACTGGTTAAAAACATAATGTTATTTTCAAGATAAGAGAGAACAGGTCTAGAGCAAAGTTGTTCACTATTACTTCATCATATTTGTGTTAAATTAAAATAGCTATAAATTGGGAACTAGTGATTTACTACTAAATATTTAAATTTTAAGAGTAGGTATAGAGAAAAATACTTGCTATAAATATTAAAGCAAGTTCAAATACATATTTCAGTCATTAGTGGATAGTGTTGTATCAACATGACTATTTAATATAACAATCATCGAGTCCTATCACTGATAATCAAAAAGAAATTAAATACTCTAGTAGTTACTTCACTAATTACAAACAACACTAAAATCCGACTACTTTGATACAGAATTAATGAACAACTGGATTCTTCAACCACAATTCAGAACTAATTCCCATAGTCTAAGCTTTAACATTTATCTTTTTATAAAAAATAAATACTTTGAGCAAACAAACAAACTATCTACAGAAAATTTGCCTTAGTTTACGTACATTCATTAAATTTGCCGGGTTAGACAGGATGAGCGCTGTAGGTTCTTTCAGCTTTTTGTTCCTGGGGGAAAAAAGCATTTAGTACCTAAATTTATAGAAAAAGAACATTTAGTTATTTAATTGGAACAATTATGTCAATATTCAAATAACTGCATTTAGGGAAAGTTATGAATTATCGGTCAGTTTCAACTCTCACATGTTCGGTCATATAAGAAAAACAAAACACCTAATTTTTACTGGGTACATATTTTTTTCTTATATAACTGAAGATGTGAAACTGGATAATCAATAATGCTATGTATAGCTGCTATTTCGAAAAATAACTATTGATGTTATAATAAGAAGCAGAGGTGAATGTAGAACTCACCATGGATGGCTTTTGAGTTTGGAAGCACTGACAGGAACTCTTGCAACAAGCAAAGAGGAGTTCTTAGGAATGAGAGTCTTGACATCTGAGTACTCTGTGGGAAAAGGAACATACATCAGACACATTCTAAATAGGAACACTAGACACATTCTGATTGGGGATTTTAGAGTTAAAGTGGGGGTAGGTGAAGAGTTAATGGACAGTTCCACATTTACTGACACACAAAGAAAATATACAATTATTTCATTTGTTATCCATGATACCTGTAGGTATCATGGATAACAATTGAAATGGAAGAAAAATAATTTGTATATTTTCCATGCATGTCAGTATATGTTAAAACTTCCAATAAGTCTGAACTTGCACAACATAACATTCAATACATTTTTGAGGATCTAAAAAGTTGTAGCATTTGCTCACCTTCTTGCGTCTCGGCATTAGAAATGATGAGGTCAAAGGGAAGAGTACGAGAGAGTTTCTTGTGCTGGATGATTGCCTCCTTGAGGTCCTCTACACTGATGCTCACACCATCGACTGGCATAGTAGAGAAGTCGATTGAAGACTTGAACTTGTAGTGAACAGACATTCTACCAGTGGAAGAAAAGGCATTAGTCATATGAAGAAAATATGTTGGCCACTATTATAATTGACTGTGAGATTGAACTGCTAACTCCCAGTCTGTATTTGGTGCACAAAATCCAACTGACTTTTTCAAAAAGCTGAAAAATCCAACAACAATTCCCCAATTGGCTGATCCACCAACATCATTTTCATAATTTACCCACCAAAAATCAATGGTAACTGGTAACATAGGAATAAATAGGCAAAAATCCACAGACTTTGCTAGAACACTATTTTCAAAAGGAGAAGAATTCCAAGGATAAGTCTGTGAAATTCACAATGAAAAATGTCTGGAAAAGCTCAGACCCAGGATTTGGACTTTGGGCAAAGCAAATTAGTTAATAACATGGGAAAATAGGAATTGAATAGGACTTTGACTCAGTATTAAAGATTAATAAATCTTCAAATCCTGTCATACTTTTCAAACTGGCTTCTTTTATGAGGACTTTAAAATTCATTCCTTCCTGACTCTATGATAGAATGTAAAATTGAAGAGAGGAAATCAGTCAAAATTTGGAGCTGGAAAATTATTTTATGGAATCTTCTCAACTTGATTAGGATTTTTACACATTATTTCCTTCACATCAGACTGTCACACTTTGAACCTGGTGCAGGCTGGTAGAATTTCCAGTCAGCAGAATATGGGAGACATTTGGGATATTCTCTAGGAACAGTTTTGAAATAATTTCTATGATTACATTAATTTTGCTAGTTTACTACAAACACCCATGTTTCCAAGTATGGCAGGAAAGTTGCCAGTTCAGTGAGAAAATAATTCAGGTCACAACATTTAAGATACTATAATACTTTAAAAGAAAAAATTTTACTTCCCAAGTTACTAGTGAAGAAAATTTTGTTATGCTTCATGTGTATCTCTTCCGCCTTCCTTACTATTTATCTATAGGGTTTTTCAACTTATTCCACCTTTCACTCTTCACTCCAAATCAGACTGTATTTCATTCAATTTTTGTAGAAGTCTGAAATTTTGTGCACATCTAAATGCAAACTGGCTGAAAGATCTTTGACAACATTGACACACTTTGCAGACTGGGATCAGTCTGTATTTGGTGCAGAAAGTGACAAAATCCCACTGACTTCTTCAAAAAGCTAAAAAAAATTCAACCATAAATTTCCAGTAATTTGGCTTATCCACCAACATTTTCCCAATTTTTCCACTTAAAAAATTAATGGTAACATAAGAATAAATAGCTATAAATCCAGACTGATAGAATTATATAATATTATTTTCACAGGGGTAAAATTCCACAGACATATTGGTGGAATTTACCATGAAATACAGACTGGGATCATAGCCTCATAGGTAATTAGGTATCACGGTATGTACTATGTAGATAAGATAGGGTCATGCGTGACGCAGGTAAACTGCGGCCTTTTAATTTTCAATTGAGTCCCTATCAAGAGTCTTTAAAACATTCTGAACCAAAATTACATTAAAATGTTGCATACCTACCAAAAGAAGCACAGTGCATACTATAATTTATTAATCTAAGTTTTCAGCGACTGTTTTGAACCAATGATGTTTCTATTGTTAGAGGTAGCAGTTAGTTAGTGTGCCACAATTTACCTGTTTGACCTTAAATATAATTAAATAATGATATCAAACATTTACTGCCAGGCTGTAATTGGTGCACTGAAGTCTAAACTCCTGACTTTTCAAAAAATCTGTAAAATATCTGCAAACATTTCCTCATATTTTGGCTAGTCCTTCAACATTTTTCCAATTTCTCTAAAAATTAATTGTATTATAGCGATGAATACTTGAAAGTCCTCCGACATTGGAAGAATATTTATTTTGGAGATTTGAAAAGTCCTCCGACATGTCATTCCACATTTCAAAGTATGGACAAAGTCACCAGTATATTGGCGACTTTTGAGGGGTGAAGTAAGTTGAAAAACATGTATCAAGTAAATCACTGGTAAAATAGTATCAAGAGATGCACATTCATTAGACATGAAGCATGAGGATATTTTCAAGTGTAAAATCTTCACTAGAAAGTCAAATTTCTTCTTTAAAAGTATCTTAAATGTGGTGACCTGGATCCATTTTCTCACTAAACTTTAAGGATGGGACTAAGTATCTGTATTGGCACTTTTGGAGAGTATCGGCATATATTGAAAAGTATCGGCCGATACTTCTATTATTATCAAAATTTTATTCACTTCATAAATTTTCTTGTTGGTCAAATTTCTATTATTCTATGGACATAAATGAAATAAATAATTTTAAAAATCATTATAAGTACCAATCTAATAATTGACCAACTACTTACTAGAGTTCTAAGTGTAATTTTTATTTATTTATTATGACATGAATGAAATAATTAAAAAAAATTTAAGTAGCTATGTACAGAATCTACCAATAGGTTTTTGAGTCTGACTATAAATTAAAGATTTCAAATAATATAAAATATGTAAATCACTAATGTTATACTACATTGAAAGAGGTTGCTGTATTAGTTTTACGAGTTGGAATTTTATTAAACTTACAAAAATAATTGATACTTAATAACTCATTAAGTATCACTGAGCTTTATAAATATAAACTTGACATGGATGTCATTGATATTTACCATCAAATAGGCAAATACTACCTATCTGGAGAGGGAGTTACTCTCCGACTCTCAGCAGCAGATTCAGAATCTCCCACAGGCTCGCAGCTAAAAGTAAATTAATAATAACAAAGGAATTAATTCAAAATCTCCCGCAGCTAAATTATTGGTAACAGAAATTAATTCATGATCAACAGCAGATATCTCAAATTTCTAAAATTCAATAAAAAAAACTCCCGCAGAGAGTCTTGAAAAAATATTCCATATTCTGCAGACTGGCCGATTTAGCCCAATTAGGTAGGTAGTCACCAGTTTATTTAAGATACTTTGAAGAAGAAATAGGACATCCTAGGGAAGACTTTACAAGTTTACACTTTAAAACATCCTCATGCATCATGTATGATGCCAGTCTGTATTTGGTGCAAAAAATCCCACTGACTTTTTCAAAAAGCTGAAAAAATCCACCATAAATTTAAAAAATTTCAGTAATAACTAATATGGCTGATCCACCAATATTTTTCCAATTTATCCTTTGAAAATTAATGGTAACATAGGAATAAATAGCTAAAAATCCACTGACTTTGCCTGAATATTATTCTCAAAGGGGAAAAAATTCCACTGACATGTTGATACGTATCTAAAAGCTAAGCACCACAGTACGGCGCACCATGTACATTCTATTAGATAGGTATTTTGAATACAGATTAATGATAAATGGAGTGAATTTGATAGGTATTGGGTAATTGTTTTATCAGATTTATGACTGACGGTACCTGAATCCTAGACTGCAAGAACTGGTAAAGTGTTCTCCAAGAAATTCCCTATTTTGGCTTCTGTTCTCAGTAAAATACATGTAAATATAGGAGGAAATTAAGGATTGTTCGCACAGAAAATGTTAAAAATGTCTCATGTTCTGCAGACTGGCCTGAATCCAATGAATTTATACTACACGGCTCAGGGCCAGGCCCCAGCCCATACTCGGTACTCACCAAACAGGCAGTCACCATAGGCCAGTTTGTATTTGGTGCACTGAACTCCTCTGACTTTTTCAAAAATCCGAGAAATAGCTGCCAACATTTTTCATCAATTTGTCTAGTCCTGAGTCGGAGTCCTCCAACATTTTTCCAGTTTCCCCTCCCAAAATTAATGGTAATATAGGAATTAATAGCTAAATATCCTCTGACATCACAGGAATTGTTTTATTAGAGAAATTCAATGTCTCCCGATATATCCTTGGAATTTATCATCAAATACAATCTGGACCATAGGTATGTAGTAGCCAATAGGTAGATAATAGATTAGAAATAGATACCTAAATATAATTAAATAATGATATTAAACATTTAGGAGAGCATGCATAATAAATGCTGCATAATGATAATGATCAAGTGAACTAGGCAGGCCAGTCTGTATTTCATGGTAAATTCCACCGACATGTCGGTCAACACTGGCCAGTCTGTATTTCGTGGTAAATTCCACCGACATGTCGGTGGAATTTTTTCCCCTTTGAAAAAAATATTCTGTCAAAGTCGGTAGATTTTTAGCTATTTACTTCTATGTTGCCATTAATTTTCGGTGGATAAATTGGGAAATGTTGGTGGATCATCCAAATTAATAGAAATTTATGGTGAATTTTTTCAGCTTTTTGAAAAAGTCAGTGGGATTTGGTGCACCAAATACAGACTGGGTCAACTGTTCAACAGTCGCCAGTCTGTATTTCGTGGTAAATTCCACCGACATGTCGGTGGAATTTTTTCCTCTTGAAAATAATATTCTGGCAAAGTCAGTGGATTTTTAGCTATTTATTCCGGGTCCTGCTAAACACCGCCCGGAGCCGCCCGGGACCGCCCGGAACCGCCCGGAGCCGCCCGGGACCGCCCGGAGCTACACAGGGACAAATTTCTACCGCCCGAGCACATTATATCGTACAGTTGGTTATGATTGACCTTCTTACGAATTTTGGAGACGAAAAAATGATTCGTTAATGAGTAAAATCGTTTAATAAGTGACATCATTATGTCTTACTTTTTCAGCACCGCCCGGAGCCTTGCGGAACCGCCCGGAGCTACCCAGGGACAAAATAATACCGCCCGAGCACATTTTATCGTACAATTGGTTATGATTGACCTTCTTACGAATTTTGGAGACGAAAAAATGATTCGTTAATGAGTAAAATCGTTTAATAAGTGACATCATTATGTCTTACTTTTTCAGCACCGCCCGGAGCCTTGCGGAACTGCCCGGAGCTACCCAGGGACAAATTTCTACCGCCCGAGCACATTATATCGTACAATTGGTTATGATTGACCTTCTTACGAATTTTGGAGACGAAAAAATAATTCGTTAATGAGTAAAATCGTTTAATAAGTGACATCATTATGTCTTACTTTTTCAGCACCGCCCGGAGCCTTGCGGGACCGCCCGGAGCTACCCAGGGACAAATTTCTACCGCCCGAGCACATTATATCGTACAATTGGTTATGATTGACCTTCTTACGAATTTTGGAGACGAAAAAATAATTCGTTAATGAGTAAAATCGTTTAATAAGTGACATCATTATGTCTTACTTTTTCAGCACCGCCCGGAGCCTTGCGGAACCGCCCGGAGCTACCCAGGGACAAAATTATACCGCCCGAGCACATTTTATCGTACAATTGGTTATGATTGACCTTCTTACGAATTTTGGAGACGAAAAAATGATTCGTTAATGAGTAAAATCGTTTAATAAGTGACATCATTATGTCTTACTTTTTCAGCACCGCCCGGAGCCTTGCGGAACTGCCCGGAGCTACCCAGGGACAAAATTATACCGCCCGAGCACATTATATCATACAATCGAATCATACATAGAAAATGTACGGGGTTCAGCTATGCGTGGAATAGATTAAATATCCCTTCCAAGATATATTAACTTTGAATGGTACTGATTATAATTATTATTGATTGAATAGAGTTCGTATATGTAAAGATAAAATATAAGCAAGCTATGATGCAGGTAATAAGTCAATTATAATTATTATCGTGTGAAATAAATTATAATGAACACTAATTAATCATTATATTATAATTGTTAATGTAATTAGCTGAAAATATAGAAAGTTGACATATATATACAAGTAATACTGTGCCCAATTATGGGTGTGATGAAACTGAAGATATTGTGATGAAGTAAATAGCAGCAATGTTCAAAGTTCAGTCCATCCTGTTAGTAGTCAGTCGTGAATAGGGTAGAAATGTGCGATATATCAAACGTACACTCATTTTTACAAAGCTAATAAAATACTGACAAATGATAAGATTCCTAGATCTGTAAAGCAATAATACACAGAGAAAAAAGTTTACTCATATCTAATGGGTCAACAATTTATGCTATGAATCAATTTATTACGTGAGTTGGTTGGACTTTATTCATGTTTTCATGTGTGTTAAAACAACTATGACGTGGTGTGTCATCAAACATTAGATAATTCAATTCATTTTATAGATTGAATCAACTTACTATGAGAGTTAAAAGTTACATTTTTGAGAATTTTAAAGTATGTTGAAACAATTATGACAGAGCGTATTGAAGGAACTCACAAAGACTGTTAATCCAATGTATCTGGTGTATAAATTAACTTACTATGCGAGTTGGCGCAACTTTTTTTAAGTTTAGGAGTGAGTCAAAACGACTGTTTTGTTATAACCAACGTCAATTTAACTACTTTTTAGTAGTACCTGCAACTCACCACGTAGGTAGGCGCAAAAATAACCCAAATCAAATTTGATTTGATTCAACTAATCCTTTCTCTGTGTGTATGTTGCAAAAAGATAAAAAGCAGTTTCCAATTAGAAGGAAAATATATGTTATGATAGTTAATGACGTACCATCAGTTAATTTGCAGTGTCCGGTACCGCCCGGTAGCATCAAGCTAGTTTCATCCGGTATCTCCTGGTAGGATCTAACAGCGTCTGGTACCACCTGGTAGAATCTGGTACAGTGTATTATGTATCTGATCATTTATAGAAACATAATCAATATTTAATTAGGGAGTGCATTTTAGTAATTGATTGGCGGGTTATCTCTTATTTATTTATTATTAGTTTTTCATATCTGACTCCATTTTACTTTATCTCCATTTAATTACATTTTGGCTAAACTGATAATTGCTTGGATTGAAATGAAATTACGAGTTAGATAATCAAGGCATTTATTCAAATAAATCACATCACCTGGTAATTAGCATATGAGAGTGGACTTCGGATTCTCTTGAGGATGTTCGTCAGCTAGCTTCGTGTAGTAAAAGATAGCGCACACAAATATTGTGCAGGAGTCACGAGGAAAGTTAGTTCCAAGAAGATTGCGTGACTGTAGGTAGAGCAGCGTGGGTATCTTTAACTCGGAGTTAGGACGAAGGCTGGAGTTCCACAGTTATACTAGATGAGTGAGAATTCGGTATAATATCCAATCGTGTGGTGATGCGAAAATTTTCTAGTATGATGTTTATTACTGGAAGCAGTAGTGTAAATAGAGCATCAACATTCAACAGGTGTTTGACCTAGAAGCAGTAGTTGCTGTGATTGCAATAGCAGCAGAACAGTAGAAAACTGAAACCCCCTGAAAGAGATAGTTTGGAATAATTGGGGTTCGATACATCTTAGCTAATAAAACACAGATAATGTTAATTTAAAGGTCCTCTCCAGGCTCCGGGATAAAATTGAGTTTATAACATAATATTATAGAACTAAGGTCTACGATCATTATTCTGCAAACCACATACAATTCGGTTCAATATATATTTAATAATTTGTTTTTAAAGTTTTTTTATACTCTGTAAGCAACAATTGAGCGAATCACTAATATGATGCTCAAGAAGAAGATTGTACACTCTTTGTTTTAATTACTAATTTGAATTTTATAAACAAACCATGCGTTATAAGCCTTTATTTAAATTATTTTAGATATTAATTGTTTCCTAAAGTATATAAACGTTTCTTTTATAAGTTCATTCAATTTTATACCTTTAAACGAATATTAAATGGATTTATTAAACCTAATACCTAGTTGTCAATCAAAACAAATGGTGTACATTCTTTTTCTTCAGGCTGAAAATTTCTTAAATTAGTAAGTCGGAAGTAAAATAGGTTTTGTAGAGTTTTGATTTTAAAAATCTTTAAAATCATATAAAATTAAAAATATGCTACCAAATTCGATGCGGTTTGCAGCAAAATGATAAGGAACATTAGCCTCGTTAAATAGAGCAATAAAAATATTTGCTTGGAGGGGACAATTAAAACCTGATACGTACGTCGGTAGGATGTTGAATAGGTTATCAAGAAAGGTTATATATATAAGGGAATATATATTTGATATTTACTAATAATATTATTAAGATATGAGAAATGAATAATTCGTATTGATATTGAATATTACTTAGACTATATCCTAAATAATATATTAATAAAATAACTACTGATTTGAGATAAAGAGAAATAAAGTTACTAATTTATTATTAATATTACATGCAGAGAAATGATAAATATAGATAGGAAAATATTTACCCTTGGTATCCGTTAAAAGAATATATAGGGGGGGGGGGGGTTGAAGCTGTTGTCACATTGTCTTTTAATTCAGATAATATATATTATTATTAATAAATAATCCTGTAAATATATGTCATTAGTCTTTGTATATATTGTAATGACAATACATACCCTATATAATCACTCAGTTGTGTGGTACAAAGCACAATAGTAATACGCAGTTAAGTACTGGTACTTTATATAAGAGACTTGAATTGACCGTGTTCGAATATCAAGAGATCACCGAGGTAAATGAGGCGGAAAGATGCTAACATCTTGACAGGCTTAAAAGAGGGTAATTGGCAACATAAATGTTTGATATAATATTCTAAACAAAATGTTGAAATCGTGATGCATTTCTATTAGAGAAATGTTGTTATTAACAATTGTAATTATCTTACTACGTTTTGAATATTATAAGAGAATTTAAATGCGTACTATTCTCAACTTTAAATTGGAATATTATGGTGATATATTTTGCATCTTTGATGGTAAGATATGCGCAGCGTCTTCGAACAAAGGGCTTGTATTCGCGGGTAAAGAAATATGCTCACTTTGATGCCATAGGTAAATAATATACATTAGTTTGTAATATTTGAAATATATAATATATCATATTTTATACAATCAGTGTGATATAAATGTTTCGTTATACATATCAGTTATCTTAATTACAATTGTAATTTATATATTTATTTGTATACTCGTTAATTGTATAAATAATGTGTCAGAAATGCTAAATATGTAGTTAAGTATGAAATATGTATGTTAATATATATGTAGTGGAATAAGGTGATCACTGCAGCATTATGGCAGCACTGGACGTTATTAGATGCTACCGGATGATGCCGGACGCTATTAGATGCTTCCTGAGGACTGTATGCTGCTAGATAATACCGGGTACTACCGGAGGCTACTACTACTAGATGCTACCAGGCGGTACTTGAAGCTAACGGACGCTGCCTTACGGTATCGGAAGCTTCAAGTACCTGTATATATATGTACTCAATTAATAACTAATCTTAAATTTGAATAAGTTATTTCTTTCATTTTATTTCTAATATTAATTAGTATGACGAAATCTCTCATCCGATTTTATCATTTACTGTAGTGTTTTGTATCCGCTAGTTTGATGTACTCCACACCTCGTGATTTTTAATGACCTGGCAGGGGGAATGAAGTGTCGGACTTATATGGTGTCGAACTAATATTAAGTATAGGGCGTCGAACTAATATTAATGGGGCGTTGTACTAATTAATGATAACTAATATAATGTACCCAGGCGGTAAATTTCGTCTTCGGGCGGTTATGAAAAGTAAGACATAATGATGTCACTTATTAAACGATTTTACTCATTAACGAATTATTTTTTCGTCTCCAAAATTCGTAAGAAGGTCAATCATAACCAATTGTACGATATAATGTGCTCGGGCGGTAGAAATTTGTCCCTGGGTAGCTCCGGGCGGTCCCGCAAGGCTCCGGGCGGTGCTGAAAAAGTAGGACATAATGATGTCACTTATTAAACGATTTTACTCATTAACGAATTATTTTTTCGTCTCCAAAATTCGTAAGAAGGTCAATCATAACCAATTGTACGATATAATGTGCTCGGGCGGTAGAATTTTGTCCCTGGGTAGCTCCGGGCAGTTCCGCAAGGCTCCGGGCGGTGCTGAAAAAGTAAGACATAATGATGTCACTTATTAAACGATTTTACTCATTAACGAATCATTTTTTCGTCTCCAAAATTCGTAAGAAGGTCAATCATAACCAATTGTACGATAAAATTTGCTCGGGCGGTATAATTTTGTCCCTGGGTAGCTCCGGGCGGTTCCGCAAGGCTCCGGGCGGTGCTGAAAAAGTAAGACATAATGATGTCACTTATTAAACGATTTTACTCATTAACGAATCATTTTTTCGTCTCCAAAATTCGTAAGAAGGTCAATCATAACCAATTGTACGATATAATGTGCTCGGGCGGTAGAATTTTGTCCCTGGGTAGCTCCGGGCAGTTCCGCAAGGCTCCGGGCGGTGCTGAAAAAGTAAGACATAATGATGTCACTTATTAAACGATTTTACTCATTAACGAATCATTTTTTCGTCTCCAAAATTCGTAAGAAGGTCAATCATAACCAATTGTACGATAAAATGTGCTCGGGCGGTATAAATTTGTCCCTGGGTAGCTCCGGGCGGTTCCGCAAGGCTCCGGGCGGTGCTGAAAAAGTAAGACATAATGATGTCACTTATTAAACGATTTTACTCATTAACGAATTATTTTTTCGTCTCCAAAATTCGTAAGAAGGTCAATCATAACCAATTGTACGATATAATGTGCTCGGGCGGTAGAAATTTGTCCCTGGGTAGCTCCGGGCGGTCCCGCAAGGCTCCGGGCGGTGCTGAAAAAGTAAGACATAATGATGTCACTTATTAAACGATTTTACTCATTAACGAATTATTTTTTCGTCTCCAAAATTCGTAAGAAGGTCAATCATAACCAATTGTACGATATAATGTGCTCGGGCGGTAGAATTTTGTCCCTGGGTAGCTCCGGGCAGTTCCGCAAGGCTCCGGGCGGTGCTGAAAAAGTAAGACATAATGATGTCACTTATTAAACGATTTTACTCATTAACGAATCATTTTTTCGTCTCCAAAATTCGTAAGAAGGTCAATCATAACCAATTGTACGATAAAATGTGCTCGGGCGGTATAATTTTGTCCCTGGGTAGCTCCGGGCGGTTCCGCAAGGCTCCGGGCGGTGCTGAAAAAGTAAGACATAATGATGTCACTTATTAAACGATTTTACTCATTAACGAATTATTTTTTCGTCTCCAAAATTCGTAAGAAGGTCAATCATAACCAATTGTACGATATAATGTGCTCGGGCGGTAGAAATTTGTCCCTGGGTAGCTCCGGGCGGTCCCGCAAGGCTCCGGGCGGTGCTGAAAAAGTAAGACATAATGATGTCACTTATTCATTAACGAATTATTTTTTCGTCTCCAAAATTCGTAAGAAGGTCAATCATAACCAATTGTACGATATAATGTGCTCGGGCGGTAGAAATTTGTCCCTGGGTAGCTCCGGGCGGTCCCGGGCGGCTCCGGGCGGTTCCGGGCGGTCCCGGGCGGCTCCGGGCGGTGTTTAGCAGGACCGTTTATTCCTATGTTACCATTAATTTTCGGTGGATAAATTGGGAAAATGTTGGTGGATCAGCCAAATTATTGGAAATTAATGGTGGATTTTTTCAGCTTTTCCTAAAAGTCTAAGTCAGTAGGATTTTTTGCACCAAATACAGACTGGAACAGTCGGTGGAATTTTTTACCCTGTAAAAATAATATTCTGGCAAAGTCGGTGGATTTTAAGCAATTTATTCCTATGTTACCATTAATTTTCGGTGGATAAATTGGGAAAATGTTGGTGGATCAGTCAAACTACTGGAAATTTATGGTGGATTTTTTCAGCTTTTTGAAAAAGTCAGTGGGATTTTGTGCACCAAATACAGACTGGTTAAGTGGTAGGGAGGCATATAAAGCAAGCAAGCAAACTATAAGCAATAAATAACCATATCTGAATACTTTAATAGACTACCTAACCAATTTGGAAATTTAATCCAAGAATATTAACACAATGAATAAGTATCATCTCAATGTTAACTACCTAAATAATTAAAACTCACCCAATTTGGTAGGACTGTATCACTGAACAAGAATTTAGGTTCAACAAATTCGATAACTTTATCGACTATCGAGTTAATTAGTGTTAGCCAAGTTATAAAATAACGAAAACTGTATTAAGATGTAACGTAGAGGGAAACAGCTGTTAAGTACACAAGGCAACGAAACGAGAGCGTATATATGAACAACCTCTAGCCAGCGCGTCACAACAATGAACAACAACGTTTTTAACCTTGAACCACTGGCGTTTTTAAGCCCGCTTCGCACGATCATGCAGAATATCATTCAGCATGAAACGGATGCATGATAAGCGTTCAGCCTACCGTCATTCAAATAAATTTCGTCGTGACAATAGAAATTAAATTTCAAAATTAACAATAATTATAGAAGAGAAATAAACCTCAAACCAAAAAATATATATAAATGGATATAGGCATAGTAAATAGATGGATATAGGAATGCAAAGCTGAGAAACAAAATTAGTATATGTATTTAACTTTTGTATTAAATGATTATAGTTCACTTTCAAATTGATTTTTGAAATGTTTCGAGTAAAGTAATTTTCATTTAAATAAACCTTATATTGAACTTTTGTGGTTCCTATATACAGAAATCTATTCTATTGTTATCTATTTTCGAGCTGATTATCCATTCTTCTGAAAAAAAAACATTTTAACTGAAGCTATATCCGTGAGTAGAATTAATCTCCGCCCCTTGCTCACTGGATTTCCTTCATTCATCATGCAGCATGTCATGCAAGAAAAAGGGCCCTTTAAACAACGTATATCGATTCGATTTATTTTCGATTGCCTGAGATCTCGATTCGATGGATTGTTCCATCGAATCGACAGAACGTTGTTTGTAGGGAGGTTCACACGATCATGCCTGATTGTATGCAGTAGGATCATGCCTAAGGTGGGCCATTCACGATCAGTTTCACCTCAAGGAAATCGTTGAGGTTTGGTAAAACTGATCGTGAATGTTGGTATTTGTGGCCTGTCAGTCCTACTGTCAGTTCGCCGGATGAGATCAGGTATTGCTTGATTTTTAGGCGGGGTTTAAGTGTTCTGAATGGAAAACTTACCGTGAATTGTGAGCGATCAGGTCAGTGATCAGTATAACCGCGGGCTGACAGTGTTTCAGCATTGAAAGACTTTGATTTAGTCGTTCTGAGTTTCTTTAGAAAAGAATGCGCCGTAACAAGCCCTAATCCATTAACCACAATTAATTATCACAAATGGAGGATGCGCTTTCAATGGCCTGAACAGATGTAGGACAGGAGCCCCTCCTCCTGTTCGTGAAATAATCACGAAGTGTGCATTACCATTTATTCTGAGAGATTCAAAGCAATTTCAATTTATTCATAGTATATGAAGATTAAAAAAGAGGGATTCGTGTCCAGGGGCTTATGAGTTATGACCATACCCCATCTTGAACACCACGTAAGTCTATCTTGCAGTGAACTGCATGTACTGATGGAAAGACTGATCGTTAGTGGACGTCCTCATTCAGCACCTGAAGGAATTCCTTAAAGGTCCCCTCAAAGCAAATTTTTTTATTGCTTTAATCAACGAGGCTAATGTTTCTTATCATATTACTGCAAACCTAATAAAATTTGAAAGCATATTTTTAATTTTATATGCTTTTAAAGATTTTTATAATCCAAACTCTACAAAACCTACTTTACTTCCGACTTTCTTATTTTCAGTCTGAAGAAAAAGAATGTACACCATTTGTTTTGATTGTCAACTAGGTATTTGGTTTAATAAATCTATTTATTATTCGTTTAAAAGTTTAAATTTGGATAAACTTATTATCGAAACGTTTATATACTTATAGAAACAATTAATATCTTAAAAGAAGGCCAAAAACGCATTGTTTGTTTAAAAATCTAAATTTGAAATCAAAACAAAGAGTGTACAATCTTCTTTCCCAGCGTCAGGCTGGAGATTTGCTTGATTGTTGCTCACACAGTATTAAAAAACTTTAAAAGCAAATGATAATATATATACTGAACCAAATTCTATGCGGTTTGCGGAATAATGATCGTAGACCTTAGTTCTATAATATTATGTTACAAGCTCATTTTTTCCCCGGAGCTTGGAGAGGACCTTTAAGGCCTGACTGACCTTTAGGTTGCCAAAAAGTATTTTTCTGAATGTACCAGAGCAGATTCTAAAAATGAATCAGATTTGAGTTATTTGACAAAAAAAGTACCAACAAATTGAATTTCTTATAAAATTAAACTTATATAGTGAAAAGCTGCTACTGGAAAATCTGATAAAAAAGTACTAATTTGGAAATTTGATAAAAATGTGAGATTTAAAAGTAACAAATTTGGTACAAAAGTATAAGGTTCGGATGGCCTGACCATGCTTGTTCCATCAAGCGTGCATGATCGTGCGAACCGGGATTTTATGTCAAGGCCCTTTTACACGTACACTCATTACCTTCGGAATTTTTGCTTGAGGCCTCAAGCCCCGCCCACTACAAGCCAAAATAGCCTTTATTGCGTGAGCGGCAATAGCACTGCAATAGTGAGGAACACAATCCCGCCATATCAAGCATGTCTTGATTTTTGACTCATGAACGGCAGTGATGAGGAACTGTGATGTTGATAATAGCTCTTGTATAATGACAACAGTGATGAATCAAACGTTGTTTTCCTCAGGAGAAAAGTTTTAATCAATTTTCGATAATTAATATGAAACTGTGAAAAATTTATTCGCTTCTTGCATATTATTTAATAATAAAGAAAGGGGGAGAGAGGCGGTGTGTATCGCTATTATGATATAGATAGACATTAATTATTTAATGACATAAAATGCTTCAGCTGAAAATACTGTATTTCAGAGAAAATAATTTTTTTGTGTTAAACGTTGCTTGAACGTCTGCATGGGCACTGTACGTGTAAAAGCGCATCAGTAATCACTCACGCTCATTGCTTGTATGGGCGGGGCCGAAAATTACACATAGGGAATGAATGTGGGGAAAAGAGTGTACGTGTAAAATGGCCTTAATTACATGAAGATGTTGCCATATTTGAACTATTGGAAGGTTATGTTTGGTTACATTTTCTTTTTTCAACACTTTGTAGGGTAAGTTACGATTCATCGGACACTTTTGGGTACTGTTGAAAAAACTTTACTTACAACCCAGTAGTTAGATGAATCTTAATCAACATATATACGTCAAAGAGTGAAAAAAAATATGTTAGGTACTAAGATTCAAAAACCTTTCAATCAAATTCGTTTCATTGGACAAGATTCACTTCGATTTCACAATTTTATCCTTAAATTAATTCTTAATTTGAGACGGACAACGTCCTAACAGTTATTGCAATATTATATAATCATTATTTATATTGAATTCATATCATTTTATCAACTTAATGACCTATAGCTATCAGGTAAATAAATCTGGTAACGATTATATTATTCAAAATTTAACACAAATGGTTTTCTTCTGACAAGGTACGTTGTAATAAATTAAATTACAATATACATGTTTAAAATTTTATATTATAATTTATATGTATACTATATATGATTATAGAATCTGCATAAGAAATAACCAGGTTTTGTATTCTTATCTCCGGGGATATATTACATAATATTATATAACTATGTTCTACGATCATTATTCTGAAAACCGCATACAATTCGGTTCAGTATATATTTTATTATTTGCTTTTTAGAGTTTTTTATACTCTATGTGCAACAATTGTACGAATCACTAACCTGACGCCGAAGAAGATTGTAGCTACACTATTTTGTTCTGTATTTCAATTTGAATTTTATAAACAAATAATGCGTTTTTGACCTTGGTTTAAGTCAGAATACAGGAACATAAATGTTACTGGATCCTGGTTTAAGTCACCTATTAATTGTTTCCTAAAGTATACAAACATTTCCTTAATAATATTTATCCAATTTTATACCTTCACAAATCACACGAGTATTAAATTGATTTTTTATACCTATAGTTAGTTGACAATCAAAACAAATGGTGTACATTCTTTTTCTTCAGACAGAAAATTAAGCAAGTCGGAAGTAACAGGATACAGTAACATAGAGTATGGTAATCAGCTGATCGAATCTATAGTTTGACGTGACCACCGAGTGACTGGAAATGGCAACTCTGACCACACTTTGAAACATGAAAAAACCTACTTAAACTTAGTCACTTCTAAATTTAATTTTTTCTTATCAATTACTAACTAGGCATAGGTTAAATTGAATTTCCATTATTTTTTTCCTTCTTTGTTATTCATAGGAACTACAATTTAGCAGTTAACTAGCACTAGTTTAGGCTCCTAGGTAGCATATTTTCAAGACCCTATTTTTTATAGATAAGTTAAAGAAATGAACAATAAAAACACACCTGAATTATATCTATATATTCAACTTTAAGGTTCTATCGCCATTTTCGCTTTTCTTTTGCACGAAACCCTTATAAAATGACTTCAAACTTCTCGATATTAACATGCAAATACGAGGAATTATGAGCCGCTCGGTCACAAACAAGGAATGTGTTGATGTGGTGACGTCATATTTTTGTGTCGTCTGCTAGGTACTATACCCGATTATGTTCCTGTACCCTGGGAAGTAAAACAGGTATTGTAGAGTTTTGATTATAAAAATATTTAAAAGCATATAAAATGAAAAATACGCTATCAAAATTCATGGAGTTTGCAGAAAAATGGTTGATTAAAGCCTCATTGTTCAAAGCAATGAAAAAAATTCTTAGACAGGACCTTTAAAGTCATCACTCATTAGGCCTTGTGGATAGCGCTAGATAGGTATAGGGTCCTTCTCTTTATCTAATAGGTCTCCGATTCTTTTGTGTGCAGGCATCATTCACTAATGATCGCATCTTTCAGTCACAATCCTAAAAAGGAAAAATACTGCGTTCATGGTGTAGCTTTTCGGCATCCATAAGCTTCTTATGACTGAGGATAGGTTCCTTTGTTCATGGAGCCACTTTCCTTTCTGACTGCTTCTTCCAATCCCTTGTATCTAATTTCCTATTGATGTCAACAATATGGCCTTTGGTTCTCAAGTAGATATTAGACCCCTTAATAGATAATTAATTTGAAAGAAAGCTTTGTATAAAAATAAACATTTTTTGATAAGTAAAACAAAAGATTTTTTTTATAAATAGAGAGCTTTATTTAATTCACAGGGTACAAATTTTGTAGTCTGTACAGAATATTTCTAATTAGTAGACATATAATGAATTTAAAATTTTGAATGAACATTAACCATATCATTGGTATGCCACTACACTTATGTTCTACATTCATTTAATAGGAGTTACCATATAACATATATAATATACCTAATTATATATCCCCGGTCAGTATAAAATAGATTCGATAATATCCAATATATATCCAAACTACTGTATAACTATATTTATCTATATGAATATTATAATGGAATGAAATTTAGTTTATTGCTGAAAACTGGACCGAATTATTTCAACATAGATAGTAGTAAAATTATTTGCATGTTAATATAACATATTTCGATGTTCAAATGATTTGAAACCAAACCAATGAATATTATAGAAATTCTTCTAGTAAAGCTGTATAAGTTCTAGTGTTGGGAATAACGTTACAAATAGAGGAATAGTCAAATAACATCTAATGGAAACACAGTAAATAATGCTGCATCTTTTTTTGGTACGGTAGGTATGAGATGGAAATTCAAACAATCACAAGAATCAAAAAAGCACGAAAATAGCATTACAAAAATGTTAACCTCACTACACCATGTTAATGCAAACCATTAAAAGCAAAAAATAATTAGCACACCTTATTTAAATCAAACTAGTAAGCATTAACTAGGTGATAACTAAGAAGTACATATGCAAACATCTAGAACTAAGAACAACCATAATTGAAACTAGTACACTAAAAATAATGGCACCTGAACCAATGGAACTTTTGGTATTATTATTTATTTTTTGGAAAATTATTTTATAGGCCTTCAATCCTATAGATTCAACTTTTCAGTTTAGTTAAAAGATAAATATAATTTGTAAATAAAATACATTACATATATAATTCTAAAAGTAAAGTAATATCACATTGAGTAGCTGGGTAGCTAATTGGCATAAAAAAAATAAAGCAAAATATGATTCGTGAGACGAATATATAACTATACACAAATAAGATAAAATTTCTCAGAGAACAATAGTGATTTGGATATCTCTGTATGAAGTAAAAGTCACCTTGCATTTACTATCTAATGATTCAAATACAGAGGAATTTATCGTCTAATTCAACCACTACTTACAGGGAGATGAAACGCATGTCCGTAAACTGAACTTCATTCCTGTTGCGTTAAAATTGTCAAAATAATTCCTCGACGGTCAGAAGTCTCAGCCATTGCAAGATTTTTTCTCCAACTTTTCATCTTGACAGTCGTAGAAAATTTCGGAATCTGAACTGTCACCCGTAAAGTCGCCAATGATTTGATTTCTATCTCGAACAGAAAATTTGGGGGGTGTTGATAAAATTTTAACTTTGGAGGTAGTGTTGTAGTCTCTGTGATGAGAATCATTAAAATCTAGACCACTTAATGGCATCTTGAGTCTGCCTTCGAGTATATTATCGATGGTGAGGTGGGCGGAGCGAGTGCTAGACAGGTCTTCTATAACCGTCTCGTAGTCTGCCTTAGGGAACATCTGTACCACTTGACCTGCCATGGAAGCCTGAAAAGTGTTTTCAATAAATATTAATAATTAAATCTTTCAGGAAAATCATATAGAATTTTAGAAGAGACGTTGATATTTTTCTTGATGAAGAAAAGACATGAATAACATAATTCAAATAAATTCTAATTTTCATGACACAAAGTTGGAGATAAATTATTTTTTGAAACTTCTAAATTCAATTAATTTTAAGTGATAGAAATCTGTTTTTGTTCTTAGTTATAACACAAAACTATTACACACGACACTAAGAAGAATAAGAGGAGTAACACGGATAAATATTGAAGTTAGGATTGATTATCTGTTAATAAGATTGTTTTTTATTATTAAAAAGTATCTACTCACCAAGCTACTCTGAGGCAGTACACCAGATGGCGCCTGTGGAGTGTGCTGACGGGGTAACTGCGTATGTCTCTGCTCCACACTGAAGGAGGAGAGCCACGACACATACCTCCCTTCATCATCCTCCAGCTCCTCCCAGTAAGAGGAGGAGCTACTGCCTCCACCTCCAGACCCGCCTACCACAGCGGAGGAGGAGGCTGCATCCTCATCTCTTTTTTCACCAGATGATGAAGGTTGAGAGGAGGAGGAGCTAGTTTCAGTTTCCATTTCATTACGTTTCTCCATGTTCTCCTCCACTTTATCGAGACTCTCCATAGAGCTGCTGAGATTTCCTCCTTCGGAAGAAACGGCTCTTGATGGCAAATTAGATGCGGCTGTTGATTCACTGTTGGGCGCTTCAGCTGTTGATTCAGAGGGTGTGTGGAGTGTAAAATCGTTGACCAGTGGGTCTGATGATCGACGACTGAATAACCGTGAGATGAAATTGCCTTGAACAGGTATGTCGACAGAGGGAGCGGGTTTCAAATTGTGTCTACAGGTTGGGCATGACAGATGCTGTGGTAACCAGTCTAGTAAACAGCTAGTGTGGAATAAATGAGTACATGGCAACTGTCTTCCCTTTGTCACGTCTTCCCAACATATTAAACAGGTGACACTTTCTTCGGGAGTCACCAATTTGTAACTGAAATTAATTATTTTTAATAGAAAAAGATTTTTTTTTAAATTAAATGAATACTATTTTTCCAGCCTATGTATTTACGACTGAAAATGAATCTGGGATTTTTTTTTATTCTGCTAATAGAAAATTTTCAGCTTTTTGAATAAAAAAATAGAATGAATAATTTTTCAACTTATGTATGCACAACTGAAAATGAATCATGTCTTTACCTGGCCATGAGTTTGCGAACCCTAAGGTGGTTCTTATGCGTCTTGACCTTATGTTGCAGCTGATAGAATAGGAGTCTTAGCTGCATGCATATCACCAGTGAGGCCATTGTCAGAGTGATGTTTCCCCACAGCAACATGTGAATGTGGTGCACCATGTCTATCACCAACTCACTCAGCTCAAAAAGAAGCTCCGTGAGGTATACGTAACTTCCTGCGATGAAACAAAGGGAGGATTTAACCAGGCATTAGACAAATAAATATTAAAAGATGTCGAATAAAGCAATATTAGTATCAATTAAAAACTAAAAATCCTAAATATGAATACCAAATGAATTCTCTTTGAAAATTTGTCATAATAAATATAGCTATAATATAAAATTAGTCTGACTTGAAACAGAGGGATAGAACATATATCGCTTGTTTGCAACAATAACGTCATTAACACAAAAACATGTAGCTATTGTAGAGTTATCTATATAATTATAGACATATAAATCATAAAATGCTGATCAATATGGTAAAACAACCATCATTGTAACTCAAAAATATACCGCTAGAAAGGCTAAATGTCCTAACGATATAACATTAAATGAACGTAGGTACATAACAAGTACTAAAATGTCTCTCCTGAAAAATAGCTTTTTTGAAGTTATGACAGTGTTCTCGCAAACAAGCGATATAGGGTAAAGCTACAATTACCAGACTAATTAAATGGAAAGTCGAAATTTCAATAAGTTATTATTTTAAAATGACTATTAAAACATATAAATAGAGGAGAGAACACTCGTTATATTTTTGATGCAATATTTTAATATTGACCTATTGAAATTTTAATCCGGTATTTAATTCGCATCTGGTGATTTTTTTACTCTAAAATCAGACTTGTTATTTGTTGATCAAAGTTTTGAAGAAAGGCTAAACTAATGGTAAGGTAGAGTTCTCATTATTAATAACTACAAATTTATAAACATAACGTGAAAAAATTAATTAATTAAAATTATTCTTCCTTATCATACTTATATTCGTACTAAATATAAACTATTGCACCATCCTACTTCATTAGGATTCTTCTAGAACATTGTAGAAGTCATTATATCACAGTAGAACTCCTCAATAGTGAATGTACAGTCCTGTGAAGGATGTAGCCTCTATAGTGAAACTTTTCTCCATGATACCAATTAAAAACTATTGGCCACATATGGCAGACTAAAGGAAATTTGTCCACTATAGAGGCTACTCCCTTACTCAGGACTCTACATTCACTATAGAGTAGTCCTACTGTATCCTTTATGATCTCCCTCACCCCTCCTCTCCCACAGTCCTTGGTGTGATATGTCCCACAGGTAAATGCTGTACCTCGTAATCACATACAGTGTCCTCACTATCAGCAAAATGCACTGGAAAATAATGAGTAGGCTAAATTACTATCAGTCAGTTTCATATCTTCGGACATGTAAGAAAAAAACCATATTACAACTGTTATTTAATTTTTATTTAAGTTGGTATCCATGATATCTGTAGGTATCATGGATACCAACTAAAATAAAAATTGAATAACAATTGTAATATAGTTTTTTCTTACATGACCGAAGATATGAAACTGACCGATAATTCGTAATTTACCCTATTAGCGATAATTGTGGAATTTTCTTAGCTAGTTAATGTTGATAGAACACAATAAATATTTTTGATTGAAAAGATTGATAATAAAATGTACTACAATAAATGAAAAGGCAAAAAATGAAAAGACAAAAATTAATAAAATAAAAAACAATAAAATATCACATAGCTACCTCTGCAGCCATGAAGGCAAAGGTATTGATACCAGCATGACAGCCAACCAGCACAGAGATGAGCAGACACACAGAGGCAACTAGCAAAATTATACCCAGCAGACAGAGCAGTCGGATGTGTGTGCGGCGACCAGTGTACCCGGAAAAAGAAAGCTGGGGAAAAAAGAAATAGAATAATGTTAGTTTTTGAATATTTGAAGCTAAAATATTTTTTCCTCATTTTCTTTCAAATTAATTTCGACTGAAATTTTACTAAAAATATATTTTTTTTTAAATTTAATTTAGCTAGATATATCAAAATTTAATTTTTACCCAAAATTTAACATTTATCAAAATTTAACATTTATCAAAATTTAACTTTTATCAAAATTTAACATTTATCAAAATTTAACATTTATCAAAATTTAACATTTATCAAAATTTAACATTTATCAAAATTTAACATTTATCAAAATTTAACATTTATCAAAATTTAACATTTATCAAAATGTAACATTTATCAAAATGTAACATTTATCATAATGTAACATTTATCATAATGTAACATTTATCATAATGTAACATTTATCAAAATGTAACATTTATCAAAATGTAACATTTATCAAAATGTAACATTTATCAAAATGTAACATTTATCAAAATGTAACATTTATCAAAATGTAACATTTATCAAAATGTAACATTTATCAAAATGTAACATTTATCAAAATGTAACATTTATCAAAATGTAACATTTATCAAAATGTAACATTTATCAAAATGTAACATTTATCAAAATGTAACATTTATCAAAATGTAACATTTATCAAAATGTAACATTTATCAAAATGTAACATTTATCAAAATGTAACATTTATCAAAATGTAACATTTATCAAAATGTAACATTTATCAAAATGTAACATTTATCAAAATGTAACATTTATCAAAATGTAACATTTATCAAAATGTAACATTTATCAAAATGTAACATTTATCAAAATGTAACATTTATCAAAATGTAACATTTATCAAAATGTAACATTTATCAAAATGTAACATTTATCAAAATGTAACATTTATCAAAATGTAACATTTATCAAAATGTAACATTTATCAAAATGTAACATTTATCAAAATGTAACATTTATCAAAATGTAACATTTATCAAAATGTAACATTTATCAAAATGTAACATTTATCAAAATGTAACATTTATCAAAATGTAACATTTATCAAAATGTAACATTTATCAAAATGTAACATTTATCAAAATGTAACATTTATCAAAATGTAACATTTATCAAAATGTAACATTTATCAAAATGTAACATTTATCAAAATGTAACATTTATCAAAATGTAACATTTATCAAAATGTAACATTTATCAAAATGTAACATTTATCAAAATGTAACATTTATCAAAATGTAACATTTATCAAAATGTAACATTTATCAAAATGTAACATTTATCAAAATGTAACATTTATCAAAATGTAACATTTATCAAAATGTAACATTTATCAAAATGTAACATTTATCAAAATGTAACATTTATCAAAATGTAACATTTATCAAAATGTAACATTTATCAAAATGTAACATTTATCAAAATGTAACATTTATCAAAATGTAACATTTATCAAAATGTAACATTTATCAAAATGTAACATTTATCAAAATGTAACATTTATCAAAATGTAATTTTTATCAAAATGTAATTTTTATCAAAATGTAATTTTTATCAAAATGTAATTTTTATCAAAATGTAATTTTTATCAAAATGTAATTTTTATCAAAATGTAATTTTTATCAAAATGTAATTTTTATCAAGACTTAATTTTTATCAAGACTTAATTTTTATCAAGACTTAATTTTTATCAAGACTTAATTTTTATCAAGACTTAATTTTTATCAAGACTTAATTTTTATCAAGACTTAATTTTTATCAAGACTTAATTTTTATCAAGACTTAATTTTTATCAAGACTTAATTTTTATCAAGACTTAATTTTTATCAAGACTTAATTTTTATCAAGCTTATTTTTTATCAAGACTTAATTTTTATCAAGACTTAATTTTTATCAAGACTTAATTTTTATCAAGACTTAATTTTTATCAAGACTTAATTTTTATCAAGACTTAATTTTTATCAAGACTTAATTTTTATCAAGACTTAATTTTTATCAAGACTTAATTTTTATCAAGACTTAATTTTTATCAAGCTTATTTTTTATCAAGCTTATTTTTTATCAAGACTTAATTTTTATCAAGACTTAATTTTTATCAAGACTTAATTTTTATCAAGACTTAATTTTTATCAAGACTTAATTTTTATCAAGACTTAATTTTTATCAAGACTTAATTTTTATCAAGACTTAATTTTTATCAAGACTTAATTTTTATCAAGACTTAATTTTTATCAAGACTTAATTTTTATCAAGACTTAATTTTTATCAAGACTTAATTTTTATCAAGACTATTTTTATCAAGACTTAATTTCTAAAGAATTTTTTTTGTTAAAATCACTCTTTTTGTGTGTGTGAAGAAGACAACATGCAAAATTTAGGATTTTGGGTACACCATAATTTTCTGTTTAAAAATGAATTATGATATCAGGATTATGGACGAGCCATTAGGAAAAAATATTAATTATTAAAAATATTAGCCATCAAATTCTTGAACGTTATATATTAAAAAAAATATAAAAAAATTTGATACGGACTCAATTGATATGTAAGGCAAATTACTAGCATTTGTTTATCAACTGAAAATTGAATGTTAAAATTTTGATGAAGACTGACTTAGTAATGAGTAGCTTATGAATGAAATAGTGATTTATAACTTTAAAAACATAATTATCATTCCTAATTATTATAATAATTTCAATACTCCTTGAATTATACATTATACCATTATTATATATAATATTCCTGTTACATATTACAGAATAGATATGAAGTGTTAAAACAGCTACAGCATGTAATTCATTTCCCAAATATTTTTCACCAATAATAGCATTATTGATGTTAGTTGACATTTAAAACTCACTTCAAACATAGGAGGGAAAAAATGAGCCAACATTCTATATTGAAGTACAAAAAGATGTTATAAATATTACTAGAGGGTTTCAAAGTTAAGTCATGAAAGTTCTTTTAGCGAATGTAAGAGAGAGAGAGGAGCACAACCTTCCTCTTCAAACTCTGGAATACAACTGAGTGCAACACAGGCATTAAATGCCAGCTATTAAAAGATGAATAAATGAGTGGATACAGAAGAGCACGTCAGTTATATTATATTAGTTAGTTAATTGGGTAAGTTCCGAGTTATCGGACGACTCCTGCTTTTTGGACATGCATTATGTAAAAAATTAAACATGCAGGTATCATGGATATCAATTAAAATAATGAGTTAAAATGTTACATTATAATAATGGATTATGGATACCAATTAGAATAACATAAAAACCCTGCAAGTATCATGGATACTATTTAAATACGTTACATGTTAAATTATTTGCCTGAAAATAAAGAGTGGTCCAATAACTCGAAACTTAACCTAGCTAAAAATTATATTTAATGAAAGTAGGTAACAGTGGTTATGACTATTGGTTTTAATTTAATTTAATTTTTTTCTTTTCTGTAACTTCTTTAATTGTGACTATTGTATATTGTAGAGTTATAGCTACACTCACATATTCAAACCTATCCTTGCAGAGCTGTGCCAGCAGGTGCAAAAAGCCGAGCACGCTGAACCACGAGCACCACAACACAGCCTCATCCATGTGCTTCACGTTCATCACACCAAACACAAAGATGAACTTGTAGAAGACAAAGTTCCAGAACTTGTCCTTGATGTGCTGTTGTTCTGACACTCTCAGCTCTCCAAAGACCATGTGCTGTATTGTCGTACCGAGCAGAATGAGGATACAGTACGCCATGTTGATTAGGGTCTGAAGAGAGAAACGAGTCATGTTCACATTGAAACTTAGACATTTAGCATTCCAGACATATTGCAGGCTAAACTTAATTTAATTAATAGATAACCTTTTTAAGAAAGAATATGATAAAAAAAGAATAGTTCATGTTATTAAAAGCCTAATGTACCTTGAGAAGAACTTGTGGTGGTTCAAAATCCTAAATCATTACAGGAAATAGCCTAAACTTATTTTTACACTTCTTAATGAACTAAATTTAAACATTATCTGATGTTTTCCACTGTCCTCCAAAAGGACGGTGGTTGTTGAGCATTTAAAAAATAAAAGATTCATATAATTATTATGAAACTAATATTTCTAGTGGGATTAGATGGTTAATTTCAAAAACTTACAAGAAAAATATTTTCTAAATATCATTGATATCAACATAACTTTTTCATAGACTTGATAGAAGATGAAGAACACTGCAATGCCACTCCAAATTCAATACCAAGATAAATTTTAAAATACATATCCAGCATGAAACTGGGTCAACTAGCATTATAGCTAGCTACTACTATTTGTCAAATGAACTAATATGATCAACCTAAATTTAGGAGACTATCAGAATAATATATGGGCCTAGAATATATAATTTAAAAAAATCCGATATCTAAACACTTTGGTACTCTCACTATACTATGAATGTTAGATTATAGCTACTGTAAATGGTATGCAATATGATTATTTTACTATAATTTAAGAAAAACAAAGTATCTACCTTCTCAAAACTATTTCAAAGATAGAAATCTTTGGCATACACAAAATGACAGAAGAAATTTTGAAAAATCCTCAAGCTATAGGGGTAAATCTACAGAAATCTCAATCTTATAGCTATCTAACAAAGAACACAAACAAAATTTTTATAAGTTTTTATATAGCTAGTTTAACAATTTATCAGTAAGGTAATTATTTTGTTTTATATATTTATTAAGCAAAATGTTATTCTCACCCAAATGCAGAGGGGCTCATGGAACATGAAGCTTATGATCTCAGGTATGAGGTAGGGACTCATCTCTCTCTCACCACACTGCACCTCATGGGAGGCCTGTATGCGGTACAGTGGCATCTCACTGTTGATATCACGCTCATAGCTGTCATAGAAAGAATCTCCCGAGCATCTGTAAAACAATTATTAAATAAACATCAGACTTAGAAAATGAGAAGATTATATGCGAATTTCAGAGAAAAATTTCTGCTCAAATCATTGAATATGGTATCTATGATTCCAATTCAAATTATTGTATAAATATCAGGAATTAATGAAGTAAAGATGAAGGTCTTTAGTCCATTATCTTTACTTGCCCCTGAATTTCTTATAAACAAAATTGATGGATGATCAAATTACAAGATTATTTATAGGCAGCTAACAATATAAAGATTATATCATTTAAATACTGTATGTACCTGTTGAATGCATTCTCTTCATAAAGATCTGGAGCTTCAGTAGAATTCAGAGTCGAAAAGTTATTCTCTTCAGGTTCAACGTGTTTGGATCTGACAGAATCTAACCACTTCTTACAAACACTGAAATACTCATCTGGTTGGTATGTTGAGAAGTCTTTTGAGAGGCGGTAGGCATTGTAAAATATGAACTGTCGAAAGTGAGCATCTTCTGGATTGTAGCGTACATAGCATTGAGCATACACAATGCTATTGATGACATCTTCAAAGGACTCCTTCTTACAGAGGTCTCTATTGAAACCTCTAATCTCATCATACAGTGTTTTGCTTAAATCTTCTTTGAAGCAAACACTATAATTGTCCAGTTCTTTTTCAAATAAAACAATATTTTCTTGAAAGTCAGATCCCTTCGGTGTGGACTGACGCAACTTTAGCTGTTCTTTCCAATCTGGATGAAGCTTCACTTGGACTCCAGCATAATAAACAGAGCAAAGTAGACAGAGGAAGCTGAAAGCTGTGTACCAACTGATGTTAGGCAGTGGTAGTCTATCTAGAATAATAGGCATCTTGCTCAAATCTTTAGCTTATACTAATTTGATAAATTTAATAAGCCAGAAGCTTCTTACATTGGAGCATTTGTTTAAAGTTATTAATTTACATAGCTAGAAGCTACCTGAAAATAAGAATATCACAAGATTAGTAACTAGTTCATTTTTTACAGTAGATAAGTATTAAAGAAAAATTGTTTTAATATATTTGGCCTAGTACTATATTAAGGATTTAACCTTTTATTGTTCTTGTGATCATATTTAGTCAATTGATCAGAGCCTAAAACCCAGTTTTCTGAATTGTAAAATGTTAAGGGGAGCCTAAAAATTCTCAACAGTTAATTTTTATATTTACAGTCCAATGTAGCTGAAATTTGGATATGTAAAATTAAATTCAAGAAACTGTTGCTTGCCATGCTTGAGCAATTTTTTTTAATGATTGTTCAAAATTTTACTAAACTTACCTTTATAATTTTATAATCAATTTATTGGTTTTGGTCTCTAATTGTAGATAATGTTAATGATTTGATCAGAGTACTTTAGAAAAAAAGTAGGATATCAGATATTTTAAAAATTAACAAAAAATAATTTCATCAACTTCAGAATATTATTTAAAACTCCATTTTTTTTTCTCATTTGAAATTCTGTTCTGATTAAAAGAAAGGCACATTCCATAAGAATAACTGACAAAAACTGCATCAAAACAGATTGAAAATTGAAAAAGTAATCAAAATATAAGCTTATTTTAAGAATGTTAGGGAATTTGTAAATAGAAAATACAGTAATTAATACTAATTATAAATTAATTGAGACTGCTTTAGCAGTTCAGCTTTTAACAATTTATAATTATTTGACAGTGTGTACTGTGTAGGTGTGGCTTTGTGTCCCAGACTGTATTTCATGGTAAATTCCACCAACTTGTCAGCGGAATTTTCCTCCCTCTGAGGCTCTGAAAATAATATTTTAGCATTGTCGGTGACCAGAGTGGAAAACTCAAATTCTGACAGAGTTACTCATTAATACTGAACTGCATAGTTTATTAATGATTAACCCTGCTTAGTATTAATAAAGCATGTTATGTGTAGGCAGTTTAGCATGCAGAGTTCAATTTTACTAATATAACTGATTTTTAAATTTTTACATAGTTAAAAGAAATAATGTGTAGTTTTTACAGAGTTGTCTTTATCCATTAGAATAAGTTCTCACATAGTTGATTTTGAATCTCTAACAGAATTACTAGTCAATCAGAACTCAGAAGAGTGATTTTTCCAACCTGGGTGGCTGGGTCAGTGGATTTTTACTAGTCTGCAGAATTTGGCAATTTGCGAGATATTTGGGATATTCTCTGAACAATTTTGAATTAATTCCTGAATCTTATACCTATTTACATTAATTTTGCTATGAGCACTTCTGAATTAATCCCTATATTTACATTAATTTTGCTAAAAAAAAATAAGAGATTATGAAGTATGAACTGATGAACACTTTGACTTTACCAGTTTGAAATTTCTGGAGACTGGTATTTTGGCTCCTGTTCTCAGTAAAATTAATAAATGGGAAATTGAGACTCCACTGGTAATTATAATTTAATAAACAATATTTCAATTTTCAAGCAGGTTTCTTAGCTCGTTTTAAAGTTACTCCTTGTCGGTGCCCAGTGGAAAGGAACAACTTGAAAACGAGCTAAGAAACCTGCTCGAAATATTGTTTATTAAAATATAATCTCCAGTGATCCAGTGGAGTCTCAACTTCCCATTTATATATGAATCCTGGCCGTCGAATTGTTAATTTTCGGATTGAAGTAAAATTAATGTAAATATAGGGTAATGAACCAATTACCGGATGCTTATTTTTCTTTACTAATTACCGAATGGAATATTTCGAATTGGTATATTTGTAAACTATGATTGTTTATGACTATAAAAATATACTCGTTTAGCAGAAGAAACTGGTGTAAATACAATGAATATATTTTTATAGTCATAAACAATCATAGTTTACAAATATACTAATTCGAAATATTCCATTCGGTAATTAGTAAAGAAAAATAAGCATCCGGTAATTGGTTCATTATCCTAGGAGAAAATTAGGGATTGTTCACACAGAAAATGTTGAAAATATCCCATATTCTGCAGACTGGTACTTGACTATCTGAGCCACAGACTCCTGAGTTTTGACCATTTGAAATAAATTTAAGCCAATTAATCCAGTCTGCAGAAAGTGGTAAAGTGTTTGTAGAGATCTCTTATTCTGATTGTAGCAAAATTAATGTAAATATAGGGATTAATTCAGAAGTGTTTGTAGCAAAATTAATGTAAATATAGGAATAATTTCGAAATTGTTGGTTAGATATGTAAAATGATAGGTATAATAAAAAAGTAAAAACCTTAACATTGTTACTTTAGGTATTTTTAATTGGTATCCATGATGCCTAAAAGTATATAAATGGATTTCATTTTAAATATTTAATATTATTATTAGCTATATACCTAGCTACATAATATACTTATTAATAGGGTTGTGACAATATGCATTTAAAATCATTGATCTTTAAGAATATTTTAGATGAAACAAAAGAAAATAGTATTAAATACTATATACTGCTGGTTTAGAATGATTCAATAGTGTTTAATTCTCTCCATCTATAATATTTTCGGAATCTATGATTTTTAACGCATATTGTCACAACCCTTCTTATTACCTAGGCTCTAGCTATATGATACCAATTACCAAAAATATGGAACCATTCAATAATTCAGAATTTACCCTTATGCACTAAACCTAAATTATCCAAACAAACTAGGTACTTAAAGTCAATATAGTAGTTAACTGAATTCAATATTTTGCATTGCATTGACTAATTTCGAACTATCGAACATATTTTTTGAAGTAAGTCTAACTCTAATGATACTATAAAATGTAAAACAAGAGAAATAATAAAAACTGCCATTTTCTGTTCAAGCTTTCGATTTATTCAAAAATCATCCTCAGGAAACCTAATTTTAACCTAAAAGATACACAATTTATATACTCTAATCTCCTATCTAGGATACAGACTATTTATAAATAGAACTTAATTCTATCTTTAATTACAATATAAATAAATACATAACGAAATGAAAATAAAAAGAGTAATCCCTAAGAAATGACAATTCATTCTCAAACAACATGCCTCGAGAACAAATCCTAAAAGCCCTATAAATCAAACATGAAATAATATTAGTCTTAAAATTAAATGGAACAAAAGATTTAAATTTCATACCAAGGCCAGTGAATGTTTTTTTGCGAAATACAGAAGTTACAAATTCATTTTAATTACTAGAGAAAATAATGAATTTACCATGAAATACAGACTGGGCTAACAGATGAACTCTATAAGCTATCCAGTCTGCAGAATGAGTCTCTTCTCCCACAGAGATTTTATTTTGAGAGAGAGTTATTCTTTGATTCTCAGCAGCCCAGTCTGAAAAGTATGACAGGATTTGTGGATTAATCCTGCGCCCAAGTCCTATTTAATTGCTATGTTCCCATGTTATTTGCTGCGCCCTAACTCCAATTTCTGTCAAAAATCCCCAATCTGCAGAAACTGGTAAAGTGTTCGTAGAGATCTCTTATTCTGTTCGTAGCAAAATTAATGTAAATATAGGGATTAATTCAGAAGTGTTCGTAGCAAAATTAATGTAAATATAGGAATTAATTCAAAATTGTTCGGAGAGATTATCCCAAATATCTCACATATTCTGCAGACTGGAAAAATCCTGGGTCTGAACTTCTGAAGTGACCTTCTTTTCAGACTGGTCAGCAGCAGATTCAGAATCTCCCGCAGCCCAAGTAATAAAGCATGTCCAAACTCGCCATTTTAATGGCGAGTTTGTGACAGTTATTTTGAGCCCTTCAATTGCAAATGGCGAATTTTATCTATTTTTCTCCTATGCTACAATGTTATTTTGGAGAATTTATGAAAATTTGATCATTTTGGAGAGAATTTGTTGAATTTTGGAGAGAGCTTGAGAGACAAATGGCAAGTTTATGAGACATACTATTTTACTTGGCCCGCAGCTAAATTAATGGCCAGTCTGCAGAATATGTGAGATATTTGGGATATTCTCTCCGAACAATTTTGAATTAATTCCTATATTTACATTAATTTTGCTACGAACACTTCTGAATTAATTCCTATATTTACATTAATTTTGCTACGAACAGATTAAGAGATCTCTACGAACACTTAACCAGTTTCTGCAGACTGGATTAATGGTAACATAGGAATTAATTCAAAATCTCCCGCAGCAAAATTAATGGTAACAAAGGAATTAATTCAAAATCTCCCGCAGAGATCTCCAATTTCTAAAATTCAATAAAAAAACTCCCGCAGAGAGTCTTGGAAAAATGTTCCATATTCTGCAGACTGGTAAGCTATAATGCTAAATGCTGCGGATTATACAATTTTTAGCAATTTACCATTAATTTTTGAAGTCTGTAAAACTCCAACAGAGTTATTAGTTCATCAGAAAGCACCTATTTTTCCAGACTGGGTGGCAGTGCACCATAGGCAGCAGAGACGTCCAATAAAAATAAGAAAAGAAAATTACTATAGATTAAGTACTGAGCTGCGAAAACTAAAGTGCGGAACAAAAGATTTCCCTATGTGATGCTATTATTCTCTATGTTCTTCCAAGTTTGTATAGGGGGAAGTTTCCATTTATCGTCCACTTAAGAGGTTTAACTCAAAATTATTATTATTGTTTAACTCTCCTTTTTACTAATACATCCAAGACAGAATCAACTAAAAGATATAAAATATAAATTAATCTACATTGAATCAAATATTTTCTCTGAAAAACTCCAATTATCGACATGTTGAAACCAACAAGGAAGTTATAGTAAATATCGGCAGCATGGGGAGAAATCACGTAGAATGGGGAAATCTGGAAGAAAATCATGTAGAATGGGGAAATATGGGTAAATCCGGTTGAATGGAGAAAAACTGTTAGAAAGGGAGAAATCAGGTAAAATGGGGAAAATTAGGTAGAATTGGGAAATATGGGTAAATCCGGTTGAATGGAGAAAAACTGTTTGAAAGGGAGAAATCAGGTAGAATGGGGAAAATTAGGTAGAATTGGGAAAAATTTGTTAAAATGGGGGAAATCAGGTAGAATGGGGAAAATGAGATAGAAAGGGGGGTAAAATTGGGAGAATGGGGGAAAATTAGGTAGAATGAGGGAAAATTGAGTAGAATGGGTAAAATTAGGTAAAATGTGGCAAAATTAGGTAGAATGGGGGAAAATTAGGTAGAATGGGGGAAAATAGGAGAATGGGGGAAATTAGGTAGAATTTTGTCCGCTCTGTGCGAGGGAGCACCGTCCTGTGGAAAGTTTAAAGGTCCTCTCCAGGCTCCGGGAAAAAAATGAGTTTATTACATAATATTATAGAACTAAGGTCTGCGATCATTATTCCGCAAACCACATACAATTCGGTTCAGTATATATTTTATTATTTGCTTTTTAAGTTTTTTATTACTCTGTTAGCCACAATTAAGCGAATCTCCAACCTGACGCTGAGAAAGAAGATTGTACACTCTTTGTTTTGATTTCAAATTTAGATTTTTAAACAAACAACGCGTTTTTTGGAATTCTTTTAAGATAATAATTATTTCTAAAAGTATATAAACGTTTCTATAATAAGTTTATCCAAATTTAAACCTTTAAACGAATAATAAATAGATTTATTAAACCAAATACTTAGTTGACAATCAAAACAAATGGTGTACATTCTTCGTCTTCAGACTGAAAATTAGAAAGTCGGAAGTAAAGTAGGTTTTGTAGAATTTTGATTATAAAAATCTTTAAAAGCATATAAAATTAAAAATATGCTATCAAATTTGATGCGGTTTGTTGTAAAATGATAAGAAACATTAGCCTCGTTGATTTAAACAATAAAAAAATTTGCTTGGAGGGGACCTTTAAAGGTCTGTCCTTGAAGTGCTTCTTCATCTCGACTTGTCCTGGAGTCAAAATATCCTCAATATACGATTTTGCGTTAACTTTAGTGCCTTCTTTGTCGAAAATGAGAGGAGATCTCCAACTCTCGAGATGGCAGCCCAAACCATCACAGAGGCTGGCTTTTGGCGACGGAAAACAGTCTTTACGGATGGAGGGATACTGTCAGCACTTTTTGCCAAAATTCTGTCGTTCTGGAAGTTGAACATTTTCTCATCCGAAAAGACGATCTCACCAGCCTGCGTGCCATCTTTCATTGCATTCAAAAGAATCTTTGATCTGTCCAGCTGCTTCTGTTTCTACAAGTCCGTGAGCTGTTGCATGTTGGTCATTTTGAAGGGGGACAACTTTAGGTCTTCTTTGACGATGGTTCTCACACTTTTTCCGTCGATATCCATACTCTAAGCAATCTTTCTCATGCTTCGCTTTGGGGTTCCTCCTTATCCGCTCCCTAATGGCTTTGATTTTGGGAGTGCGTGCAGTGCGAGGTCGTCCACACCTGGGTCGATCACCTGTTGTCTCCAGTTCTTTGTAGCGTTTAACAGCATCCCTAACAGTAGATTTCGGTGCTTTTAACAGCTTAACTATCTCTGGGTTTGTCTTCCCCGCGCAGTGTAGCTGAATAATAGCCTCACGTTGACTCATTTTTACAAAAGACAATGTGAATTTATCAAAATTTAGAATGAGATATAAATTGATATATTTAGTAAATAAATAACATCTTTAATTTAAAAAATAAGATTTGATCAGAGACTTTTTCCGCACCCTGTACAACATTCAGATTCGACGACTTACACCAGACGAAGAGAGCACAAAAATCCATCCCCTTCACAAACACCACTGCAGGAACACACTGCAGATTGTTGCACGACCCCAACTAGAATCACAATGTATTATGGGGGAAGAATAAACGAGGTCACTTTGAATTTTATTAGCAAAAACCGTGGAGTTTTCAGTCAATATTTTGAGATTTGACACCGTTGCATAACATAAGCACCTCCCACACGTAGTAAGAAAAAAGATGCCAATTCGTGAATAGTAAATGACTACATAGATACCAATTAGTGATTTTTTTGAATATTAAAAAAAATTCCAGTTAAATAATGTCGAATATGAAATTTTCCTTTCGATTAAAGTTAACATTACTATTAAGCCAGTAATAACAATATGACATGTATTTTAATTTCTTCAACAATTCTTTCAAAATCTAAGAAAAAATTCGTATCATTCATTATATTATATGTTTTATAACATGTAACTTAAGCTAAATAGCGCTTAGCGTATTTGCCCAACATAACTTCGAGATTATCTAAAGTATTATAATTTAAACAGTAATTAGGAATAATTCCTTCGATCAAACTATTTTGCATCGCAAACCGAACGAAGTATGGGGAAAGTGATGGAAAAATTTTAACTGTATCATTGCAGGTTTCATGATTTTTTGCGGCAATTGTATTGTCAAATTTTCCACAGCTTTGAGAGTTAGAATAGTTTGGTTTGTTATACTTAAATATTCATTAATGAGTGCTAAGATATAAACCACGATATTTCATCGTATTTAATTTTCAATCTTGCTTTTGTTATGATAATTAAAATAGGTCAATCATGATTCATGACACACTTTATACAAGTTTGGGCTTGGGAATACATCCGAACAGAACAGATGCAGCAGATTGGCCCATGCGGATCGAAATGCAACTGCACCAAACATTTCATATGTATATTATATGCAAGAATTTAATCATGGGACATAGAAAACAATATTTTATAAACAAATGGGCAATGATTAGTAGGCAAAAAAATGAAGCATGAACTTCCTAGTTCTTTTGAACTATTTATTCATTCAAAACTTCACTATCAAAGCTCAAAAGCCATTGAAGATCAAGGTCAGGAAGATATTTAACAACAATTTTAGTAGAGAAAAGAAACATGCCGAAAGATACTGGTTTTCACAAAATTCTTTTTAATTTCTACCTTGTCAGTTTTTAATGGTACTTGCAGTTTTAGAGGACATTTATGCTCTTCAACTAGGAGATCAGATTTTTTTAGTAGACTTAATTTACTATCACTTCTTCATTTTCCTCTTCCATCCTTGAGGGCATTTATCGGTGCTTGTCTCACTTTTATGTCACATTACTTGGTAAGTGACATAATTCATCGGGTAGCCTATCTGCATCCATGAGCATAGTCATTGACTGGTGGTTGGTAACTGTATATGGAGTTACTTTTTTCTCTGACTGCTTCTTAGAGTCCATTGTAATTTATTATTCTATAACGTGGTAATATAACTTTGGATTCCGAAACAGACGTTAAACCCTTGACTAAATTTATTAAATTAAATCGAAAAATCCTTCAATTCATGAATTACCTTTAAAGCTTTATTATTTATTTATACCCTTCTATTCTGCAATTTTGTAAAAAAAGAAAAGTACTCTCGAGAATGGGAATTCGGATGTAAACTTCTATCCTCTGACCTGGCTAGACGAGTTTGCTCCATTGGTATATTCGCAATTGATTTTTATAAATATAATATTCTTTTTGCAGACAATCGGAGTTGAGTTTTTTATGACTTGTCAAAACCACGGCATTTATCATAAATTCATAATTATTTACAGTTCTATCTTTCACTAGCTGTCCAATTATCTTAAGCGCAAATTAAAGCTACCCTCGTTAGGATATTAGTCTTATTTTGAATTTAATTCAAATTTAATATCCAAATCAAATTGTTCGCTGAACGATTAACTATTTACTGGAGTAACTCGAGGTTCAATTTAGCAAAATAATTTTGGAAATATCCAAAAGGCAATTTATGGTGAATCGAAATCGAAGATTCAAATCTGAAAGGCATAAGCATTTGCAACAAATAGGATAAAGAATCAATTTATTTAACAAACGCTTTACAAATCAAATTAAATTCAAAAGCGTTAAAATGATGTAATGAAGAATTTTACAGGTAATATATAACTCTAGTAACAGTTATAAAAAATCAAGTTATATACAGAAGTTCCTATATAAATTTGCTATTCATAATAAGTATATACAGACAGTTTTATTGATCAATGAATCTATGAATGTTGGTGTACGGGAATACATAAATATGGAACAAACATTTAAAACAAACTAAATATAAATTTAATTATAACAATGAATTAATGAACGGATTCAAAATAAAAAATAAAGTTGTATATATCTAAACTGATACCATCGCATAAATATAAAAACATAAAATAATCCGATATTGATTTCCTAATATTTAGTGTAGCCTCCTTCGACTTCCAGACACTCTTCTATGCGACGAGGAATACTTCTAGCTAGATTTTCAAAGAAATAAGAAAAAAATTTAAGTTTATTCCACATGCTGGCTACGTGCTGTTCAAGAGCTTCAGACGATCTTTCATTGGCATGGTCCCACTCGTTGACTATCCAGCATGCACACATTTTCAATCGGATTAAGATCCGGATTTCTTGCCGGCCAGCGTAGGGGTTGGAAGTCGCCATTGTCTCTGACTTATAGTAAGTCAGTATAGTATAGTCTCTGACTTATATAGCACAATCCTATAAGTAGAATCGATTTCACGTCCTTCACTCGAATAAGAAATCTCTACTTGCATTTTCTAACTTTTATCTCAAACCAATCGTTAATCTTCTCATAATTAAGGGAATATCTCATATTTGTCCCTTTGTTTGATGTGCCTGAAAACATTATTTACTACTGAATAGATTATGCGTTCCATATGTATTTGTGTATGATAAAGAATATAGGATGAAATTTGTAAGTTTCAATATTTAATGTTGTGCGGTGTATGTTCCATATATTTTGTGGCAGATTTGAGCAAAACCCACGCCTCAATTCCCATAGATGTAGGGAGTTGGAAGTTGAAAAAAATCTGTGAAATCCACTACTTATTTTTCATGTATGATATCAAACGAAAATAATAATAAGAAACCATTCAGACTCAATGCAGACAAAGAAACGCCTAAATCAGCCTCTCCTCAACAATAAAAATGACCAAGTCAATTTTCAATATAGATCTGATCTCCAGTCACCAGCGGTACGTGTTGCATATTTTTCCTATATTTGGTCAAATAAATCATAATTTGTGATTTACTAACTCTTAAAATAGGGAAGAATAGTGAGTAAAATCTATTTTGATGACTGTGTCGAAAAATTAGACTAGTATGAACAATTTTGCAGTTCCCCCAACCCCTCCAAACTAGCCAGTGTAGTGCTCTACACTCAGGGAGCTGTGGTGCTACGTGGGGAAACTGATGAGAAAAGAGCGTTACATGCAAGAAATTGAAGAGGAAAAATAATAGCTGACTACGAAACCAACATTTCAATATTTGGGAGTATACTTGATTAAGATGTCCTGAGGGTAGCCATTGCTCTCAGAGTGGGTGCCAGAATTTGTGTAACGCATTCGCTGCTGTGATAATGGGATGCATGTTAGAGGACTGCATGGCCTGTCTTCAGTGTCTTGTAGGTACAGTTCTGGGTATAACCCGAGACATGCAACAATGAATGATGTTGTAAAGCGGGCTTTGCAGAGAGCAGGACTCCCATCAGTACTAAAAAATGGAACCATCTGGCCAGATGGTATTACTGGCTTTCCTCACATGAATGGAAAGAGTCTTATTTGGAATTGCACGTCTGTTGACACATTTGCCGAGACACACCTAGATGATTCCGAGGTTGAGGCCAGATCAGCTTCCGGAGCTGCGGAGAACCGTAATCGTCAGAAATACTTCGCCCTTGGTGATGCTTAAATATTTTAGCCAATTGCTTTTGAGACCAAAGGAGCGTACGTCAGTACTACCTCCTCAATCATGAAGTCCATAGGTAGACGACTAGACGCCTTGTTGAGACAACATTGTTCCAACAGAAAATGGCTCTCGCTGTTCAGAGATGGAATGCCTTCAGCATCATCTCAGCCGCGAAAGAGAAGTTTTAGAGGGTCGGGAACTCAACCCCTCACTTGTAGTTCTGGAGGAATTTCCTCTTTTGTATAGATTTTCTCCTTCTTGTTTTTTTAATAGACAAAGTTTTTTTTAACAAAAAAAATGTGTTTTTGCAAGCAAATCAGGTTATTTCAGCAATCAAATTGCTCCCTACGATAAAATTCCCTTTTACCATACCTCGATTTCTTTCTATTCAACTCAGAAAAAATGAAAGCAGTATTTAAATTTTAGATGCAAAATATTGGACGATCATGTATATTGTTAACGTTTATTTGGTCATGATGAATTTGTTTCAAAGTTTAATTTGAATATTCAGTTTTATATGTATAAACATTCATAAAAATTTGTGTTTTATATTTTGCTTGGGCCCCGAAATGTTGTAATTTGGATTATGTTTTGTCTATTGCCATTTTCACTTTGTCCATCCTTTTTTCAACGCTCCTTGTGGTTCTATAGGATTTAAATTTTGATAGACCTATCATGATATACGAAAACTCCCACTTTGCGAGTACTAGAAGTGTCTGATAACCGAGACGTTTCTCTAGATATGTACTAGGTATTATTTGTGTAACTCAGGTTAGATATCTAGGTAAACATTTATATTAGGTATGTAATCGGCTTTATAAAATACCTAGATAAATATTTATATTATATATCGTCCCTACCTAGGTATCTAATTGCGCATTTATATTATATAATCAGCTTTGTACCCAGGTAATAATATTTTTAACCATGCTTGTCTCTAAAATTGTTGGTATTAAGTATTAACTATCAACATATGATATTAATTAATTAAACTGTTAATGATAAGAAATAAAAGCGAAAAAAAATATAACCGTTAAAGTATAATTGCAGTGGTTATCATTTTTATTTGGTGCGGAGATACACACCCTCCCCGAGTGACATCTGGCAAGTAACTGCTTGCTTCTCGCGCAGCGTGAAACCATCTTCGGAGTCAGTTGCCGCTTTCAAGCTTTAATGCAAGCTTTCGCGCTCGCTCTTAATGCTCTGTGTGTGCGCAGTTCAATAGGAATAACTTGTAGCACGGTTCATGACCGTAAGGTTTCCTGCTCGCTTCACGCGAAAACGCTTTTGGTCTGCAAGCAGCCTTTAACTATGAAGTTAAGTAGCCTTCATTGCAGTTTTCATTCAAATCCACCTCTTCATTTTCCTCTTCTATCCGTAAGTTCACACATAGGTGGTTTTCTCCTTTTTCGTCTCATTTCATTGGTAAGCGACTGAATTCAAGGAGTAGCTTTTCTGCATCTATGAGATCTTTGTCACCGACTGTTTGAAGGTTATTTTTGATCGTGAAGCCAGCTTTCTTTCTCACAGCTTCTTCAAGTCCCTTGTATTGGGCTTTCTTTTGACTTTATTCGTTTAGCCTTTGGTTCAGAAAACAGACATTAAGCCCCATACTAAATAAATCATCATCTATTACATACGGGGTTTTCATTTCCTGGGCTTAATAATTGCCCCGTGCCCAACTATTGTCCTGGACCCAATTATTTGCGGGCCCGATTGTCAATATCTTTCATAACGTATCCTTTTTGTATAGCTCTTCCATTTGAAGATTGTGAAGTTTTCCTAAACTATTATTTTTTTTTTGGTATTATTTCCGGAATAAAATCTTTTGTTTGAAAACTAATTGCGCAAAAAGGTAAAAATGCGAGAATTAATAATATGCTTAAGTCAAGAATTTATCCACTATGTTATTTTTCTTATTTACAATTTTAAAATGTATAACTTTACAAGTTTACATAGTAAAGTAAGAAGTAATTTTATTCCTATTCAACTCTGTACTATAGGAGGAGAGACAGGGGGGGGGGGGGATTTTTTCAATGTCTCCAGCTTCTGTAACTAATAAGTAATAGCTGATTGTTGTTGTGCATTTAACTCTTAAATGGTGAATTTAATTTCCTTAAATTCAGTGCAGGTATTCATTTGATTGTATCCTTGGCATGAATCACTAAAATTTCATGAAATTAGTTTTTTTCCTTTTATATCTAACTCTTCCCAATAAAGAATAGTTTTATATTTCACTAAATAGCTAAGCCTAATTTTTTTCAATAGATTTATATGAAAATAAATGAACATAGTGTGAATCCATAAATATAATCTATTTCTCTACTAAAGAGGTATAAACATGAAATTTTACTCAGCATGTGGTTGGTGTTACACACTCTACGCCAAAATTTAAAAAATCATTTGACCAATTATATCATTAACTAATACAAATTAGCAGTGAAAAATTTGTTTGAAACATGAACAACTTCATTTACTCTCAATATACCTCAGAAGTTCAATGCATTATTACCGGCAATGATAATATAAGGATACTATAGTTAGGTATCCTGAGCGTTACTTTAGGTCACATTACTTTGTAAGTGACAGTATTTACACATAGTAACTTTCATAACCATTTGGTGGTAATAGGTGACTTATTCACCTCAATTAGATACCACAATCTGAATAAATCAAAAAGAAGGGGAAAGACTGATTATCACAGAATCATTATATCGAAAATTAAGACGAAAAGGTCTAATTTAAATTAAATGCAATTATTTATACTAGATAAATTTTAATTTTCAAGGAGGCTGGATTAGAAATAAATTTTGAATATGAAAATTAATTTATACCTCGATGAAGAAGTGATATGCACTATATTTATTGACACTTTTAAATTCGTGCTTATTTTCATGATCATGAAAGATTAGTCGAAAATTAATTCACTATATTCAAATTTACTAACTTTTAAATCAATTTTGCATAGAATCCCATAATGGCTTCTCCTGAAAGCTGTTAAAGGTGAACGGACGGATGAGAAACACAAAGAGCTTCTTTAGGTTCCTGGATGTAGAAATTCCATTTATTTTTATATCATGTTTATATATTAATTTGGTAAACGTAACCTTCAATTTTTTTGGCTCTGTACTGTAGGATTGAAATCTTCAATTGAAAATTATTATATCTAATCATCTAGGCTATACATTAACTATTTTTCTATCTGACTACTTCTTCGAAGTCCCTTCTATCTCTTTTTCCATTTCATCTATTTGAGTCAGAGTAGAATTCAGAATCTATGATTCAGATAATAAATAATGTTTTGCGTTGGAATTATATGACTGGACTAGAAAATGAATGAGCATCAATTCACAAACAGTAAAATAGAGATTCTTAGCGAAGTTGATTAAGCAAAGAAAATTTATTAAATACTTTGAATAAGATATATATATATATTTTTTTTAATATTGTGAAGAATAAATTACATAAAATAATTTTTGGGGTATTCATAATAATTAATTTATGAAGATATTAAAACGACCCTTTCTACACTCCTATAAAGCGGGAGCAGCAATGACTCCCTTCATTAAAAATTCCTCTACAATGATCATAAGTACTACAGTGTATTCAATTTAGAAGTTGAAGAAAAACTTTTATAAATGTAGTTTTAATTTGCCTGACTGTTTATATTGAATGTCGGGTTAGTGTAATAAAAGCTGATAGATATTAAATCCAACGAAGCCAAATATTTTTTGTGTTATGCCAAACGCAATACAGTTATAAGGTTTTAATTGTTTAGTAATAGAAAATTATGAGTGGAAATATATTTTGAAGATGAAAATCAATTAAAGGCCCTTTTACACGTACACTCATAACCTTCGGAATTCCTGCTTGAGGCACTAAGCCCCACCCACTACGAGCCAAAATAGCCATTATTGCGTGAGCGGCAATAGTGAGGAACACAATCCCGCCATATCAAACATGTCTTGATTTTTGACTCATGAGCGGCAGTGATGTTGATAATAGCTCTTGTATAATGCCAAGAAAACAGTACGTTTTAACCAATTTTCAATAAATAATATGAAACTGTGGAATATTTATTCGCTTCATGCATATTATTTATTACATACGTTATTATGATAGATAAACATTAATTATTTAATGATATAAAATATTTCAGATGAAATTACTGTATTTTCAGAGAAAATAAGTTTTTTATTGGTCTTCTTTTGCGTTTTTTTTTCTCTTGTTAATACAACTAAACACAGTGCTACCTTTATTGAAAAAAATAAACACTGGTTTAGTTTTTTCCACTTATTTTATTATTATTCCTTTTGATTTAATTAAAATTTACTAAATTAATTTGAAGAGTTGCTGGACGACCAAATTCATACGGCATAGCCTGATTCGGTCCTCCAGCAAAATACTAATGTCGTGCATCCAAGATTTTAATCATCAGATCAAATTAGCCTGCACTACCAACAGCATTGAATTCTCGGCTCATGGGTTAACTCTCTCATCATCGTTCGCTACCAGGTCACCGGTAATCCATATTTTTAAATCACTAGCTAGTAGCTACTATGAATGGAATTGCCTGATTGACAAAATTGGAAGCCGTCTCATGGAGTATAATTGTGTATTGTTGTTCACTTCCACAATCTCGATCACTACGAAGTGGTCAATTTATACAAACGCTTCACTGTGCATCACCATGTGGAAGTCTATTCTTAATCAAACTACAATTATAATGGAGTAAAATATACCCCGGGGGTGGAGGAAGACGTGGAAGGACTGGAGGTCCAGGATGGAGGCCATGCCAACGAGGAGAAACTGTTATAAGGTAAGCCGTATGGACGATCGGTTTGTCTAGCAACCCTTTTATAAGCATTAGGATTTGAAGACTTAAAAATTAAAAACTAATTAACTTATCTACACTATAAATTCAAGTTTACTGAATTTAAATGATTAAAATAAATTAAACTAAAATTAGATATAAAATATACTTAAAAAAATTAGAATGATTTGTAAAATTACTACTTTTATTTTGGTTGATTCGAGGTTAGTAATTGCAAGTAGAACTAATCTTGATAACCGATTGAGTAATTTTTTTCTACTGATTAATTGGGTGGAACTTCGAACCAGTGATTTGTTCCGAAATCTGACTAAATTTACCCAATCTCTTTATAGATCAGATGGAGCAGTGAAGAGTGGGGGTTTGGAGATGGAGTGTCCGTTTTTCCCATCACAAGAGGAGAGGATTTGGCGGCGGCACATTCTGGAGAAACTTTTATTATAAAGTCCCTTGTACTTAGAATGTTAAACCCTGTCGATCACTTGAATCTTTTTTCCTGTTAAAGACCTCTAGCCTCTTACCTGATCTAGATTGTAAAATGTACCTAAACTGAATTTTGCTGTTACAATAAATTGAGAAACTAACTTGTCTTAAATTTATATAGCATCAATTTTTTTCTATTCCTTAAAATTAATTTTTCTTCGCTTGGTCCTTCGAACTATCGTCTAATTTTCCTAAAGTGTCTCCTGAATGTGCCTCCGTGATTCCTCTCGTCGCCTCCAATCAATCTGCCCCGTTGATTCATTATTGAGATACAATTGATAACTTTTATTTTGTGTTTTTGCATAATTTCCTTTCCAGGATTTTCTTTTGTGTATCTTGATCAAATATTTGAGTATATAATACATTATGTCTAAAGACGAGAAAGAACGAGCTTCGTACAGACGACGCGTTAATAAATTAATGTCAGAACTATCTGATAATATGGAAGAGAGGTCTAAAGCTGAACTGAAGGCTGACCATGATACACTCTTTGATTTAGCTGAAAAAATAAAAGCTCTCGATGAGAAACTTCTTGCAAAGCAGCGCAACACTGAAACTGCCGAGATGAAGGACATTGAGGAACACGAAGATGAGTGCGACACTTTCTCAAAGAAGATTAAGGTTTGCATGAATCTAATTAATATTCAGTGTTCCTCTAATAACGATAATCCTGAATTCAATGGCGCACGAAGTCGCATCAAATTACCTGAAATTACTCTTCCTAAATTTTGGGCTGACTCAACCCTAGATAAGATGACTTGTCGAGCATTTTTCGAATCTTTTGAACATCTGATTTCACAATATAATCTAAATGAACTTGAATCCTATAACTTGCTAGATAAACAATGCGAAGGTAGAGCTAAAGCTATGATATCGTCACTTAATGTAGTCAATCAAACTTACAATAAGGCTAAAGAAATTTTGATTAAAGCTTTTGCTGAAGAAACGCCACAGAAATTTACCGTAATCAAACAAATAATTGATCTTAACTTTGTGTGGGGCGTGGATGATCCATTCTTGTATTACGCAGAATTCAAAAAGCTAGTTGATTCAGTTAGAGATTTGAACATCACTTTGAATGAATTTTTGCTCTATTTTATATGGAATGGTTTGCCATCTAAATTTCAAGATTTAATTGTTTCTATTACGAATAAGGCTTACCCTAATTTGACTGAATTGACCGATAGATTTTTGGAGGCTAGTAATAGGTATGCATCACATATGCCTGATAAACCTATGAAATCCCAAGTTAGTATTGCTGCTACAAGTCAAGTAGCGGGTAAGGTTAAATGCATACTTTGTTTCGACACGACTCATTCTATTCCTAAATGTACTAAGTATGTGACTGCTCAAAATAAATTAGACAAGTTATTAGAATTGAAATTGTGCACTAAATGTTTAACTGGTGGTCATGATTATAAAAATTGTAGCTTTGTGCCATCTGGTAAATGTTATAAATGTAAATCTAAACATTGGAGTTTCCTTTGTTCTGGCAGTATGGGGAGTAGTAGGTCAAATGATTCCGATCGTAAACCCGCAACTAAGAAACGAGAGTCTGTATCAGTTAGTGTTAGTTCAATTTCTGGCCAGTTAAATATTACTGATTCGCTCTTACCTTTGTTGTCTGTTGTACCTAATGTCCCAGGTAAAAATAATATTACTGTTGATACAATAATGGACATGGGAAGTCAAAATAGCTTAATTACTACTGATTTGGCAGATAAACTTAAATTAATGATTGTAAATAAAAACATATCTCTTCAAATTAAGGGAATAAATTCTACTCAGAAAATTATTACCAAGTCTGTTAAATTTCCCTTCGTTATTGGTGACTCGCAGTATGAAGTTATATGCATATGCATTCCTAGAATAAATATAACTTTTAAAACTCCTGCCTTAGGAAAATTACTAACTTGTTTGAATAACGAGGGAATTACCTTGGCTTTTGATAGATTTGCATTTAATTCAAATATTGAGGAAATATCCAGTCTGGATTTCCTATTAGGTGCAAGAGATTGGCATATAGTTGCTGATATGCAGATAGGTACTGTTGGAAACCCAAATATGCAAAGTACCTATTATAAGACTAATGTAGGTACTGTACTTGTTGGGTCAATTAGGGATTGGCTTTCTAATTATTCAGAGTTAGTTGATATCCTGCAAACTACTAGTATTAACATAAATGTTCAGGATGTTATTGATGAATTTGTAGATTGTGATCAGAATTTCGAAGATGCTATATCCTACGATAATCTAGTAACTATAGCTGACGATAATGAATTGGAATCAATTTGCAATAAATTTTTATCTGTAGAACATATTAACGAGACTGATGAAAATTTGATGACTGAGCTTGAACTGAATAAGTTCATCTATGATAATTCTTACAAAGATAACTCAGGTATGCATATTATGGCAATTCCATGGATTAGCAGAAATAAGCAGTGCTTGAGTAAAAATGAGCATTTAGCATTAAAAGTCATGGAAAATGTCGTTAAAAAATATAAGAATACTGATATTTTAACTAGAATAGATGAGGTATTTCAATCTCAAATTAATCAGGGAATGATAGAGAAGGTGAATAACTTTGTTAAATTTAAAGAAAATAATCCTGATTTTTCATTTTTGAGTCATTTCCCCGTGGTAAAAGAAGATAGAGCTACTTCTAAAGTACGTGTAGTTTACATGGCTAACTTGGCAGAAAAAAGAAAAAATGCAGCTATGTCCTTAAATCAGTGTATTCATCCAGGATTTAATAAGACTCCAAAAATTGCAGACGCATTAATGAATTTAAAGTTCGACCAGACTATTTTGACATTTGATATTTCCAAAGCATATCACAGGTTGGGAATGTCGCATGAGAATTCTGCTCACTTTTTGTTTTACTGGTGTGAGAATGCAACTGAGGGAAATTACACCCCAGTGGTGTATAAGTGTAACCGCATAGTCTTTGGTATGAATGTCTCTCCTTACTTGCTTCATTGTTGTTTGAGTAAGATATTGATTATGGATGAAGAGCACGATATTAAATTGAAAGATTTAAAAACTAGATTATTTAGTGGAAGTTACGTAGATAATTTCAGTGTTGGCTGCAATTCACTTGATGAATTGCATTACTCTCATGACTTAGCAGTGCAAATATTCAATGATAATGGATTTCCTTTACAGCAATTTGTGTGTAATGATAACAATTTTCAGGATCTATTGGATGTTAGACAAGATTGTGAAACTGATATGGAAGTCAAATTGTTAGGCATGAAATGGAACAGAGTAAACGACACAATTAGTTCCACTAGATTTTCATTAGATGGTAATGCTGAAACTAAACGACAGATTATTAGCACATTAAAAACAGCATTTGATTTGCAGAATTCTAATATTCCGATTCTAAATAGGAGTAAAGTATTCCTACAGGAATTGCAGAAGGATGTAAAGTGCAAGTGGGACGCTAAGCTTCCTCAAGCTAAACTGCACGAATGGAGGAACATAGCCAAACAAGCCAATGAATACGAACCCCCAGCTATCCCAAGGTGCATTGGAACGCGTGAGTCAAAGTATAGTCTTATAGCGCTAAGTGATGCCAGTAAAGATTTTATTGGTACAGTCATTTACATTAAGAATGAAAGTAATAATACTTTACATTATTTGATATCTCACAATAAAATTCTAGACGACTCTATGCGAATTCGAACTATGCCTGTTCTCGAATTATGTGCCTTGGAATATGCTACAGCTAAAGTTCGGGATATTTACTGTTCTTTGGTGTCTGGCAATAAGCATATATGCAATACTTATGTTCTTACCGATTCTAATATTGCTTTGAGTTGGGTAGCAAAACATGAAATTGAGCAATCAAAAGCGCAAAAAAGAAGCGTGTTTATCAATAATAGAATTGTTAAAATTGTTAAAAATTCAAATGTTTGCAAGGTAGTTAAATTCAGTCATATTGGTACAGACTTAAATACTGCTGATTTGGTTACCAGATTAATTTCTCCAAATAAATTCGGTAAGAGTAACTTCATTTGTGGTCCAGATATATTTAAATGCGAGCAGTTTCAGGATAATTTTGACTGGCTTGTAATTCCTAATCAAAGCTTGAATAACGATGAACTTCCGACGTTTTCGGTTGCTGCTGTTGGCATAGAAAACGATAGCATTGGCGGGGAAACTGTTCTGGATCTGAGTAGATTTTCATCTCTTGCTAAAGCGGTCAGAGTACTTACCAAAGTCAAATTATTTGTCTATAGACTTAAACGTAAGATTAACTTAAAATGTGATGAGAGATCTGTATTTGATCGCGACAAAAGTATTCAGCAGTTGTTGAAATCAGATCAAAGAAGTTGCTTTGGAGATATTTTTAATTTCTTGGAATCTAAAGATAAATTTAAAAGTAAAATACCACCCTTGGTATCTCGAATGAATGTTGTAGTGGATAGTGACGGTCTGTTAAGGGTTAAAAGTAAGTTTAATAACTTGAAGATTACCTCTGCCACCAAACATCCAATACTTTTGAGTAAAGAAAGTGACTTCACTAGATTAATTGTTTTGGATTATCATGGTAAATATAATCATTGCGGTAAATACTTTCTAATTCACCAATTGAAAACTAAATACTTCATTTGTAAGCCATTTTCAGCTGTTAAGAATATCCTTAAGCATTGCTATCATTGCAAGAGATTCAATTCCCGTACTGTGAAAACTAATGCAAATGACTATAAATCTTGGAATGTTGAGCCCGGTAAACGAATATTTTCTACGTGTTTCATAGATTGTTTCGGTCCTTTTAATTCGCTTCTTGGCGGAGTGAAAACTAAAGTCTACGGGGTTGTTTTCAAATGTATATGGAGTAAAACTATAAACGTTGAAGTAGTTACTAGTTTGTCAACAGAGCATTTCATTATAGCTTTTCAGAATCATATATACGCATATGGGTTACCGGAGCGTGTTATATCAGATGAAGGGTCAAATTTCACTTCAGCTTTCAGTCAGTTTGACAGATTTTTTAATTCAGTAGAGGTTAAATCTTATCTTGATGAATACGGAATAGAAATTTGTAATTTTGAACAATATCCACCGGGATCATTAAATAGAGGTATTGGTGGAATGATCGAAAACTCAGTTAGTTTAATGAAGCGATTGGTGCAAGGTGCAATTAGGAGTAATACTATAGAATTCATGAAGTTTTGTAATGTAATGAATCAGTGTGTTTCATTTGCCAATAAACGACCTATAACTGGAATTGCTTCTTTAAGAGACTCTAACTCTGATATCGGATTGGTATTAACACCGGAAACACTGAAATTTGGGTACGAGTTGCCTGTATTTGAAGTAACTCGCTGTTATGAAGCTAATTCAGTGTCAGATTGTACCAATGAAGAGATGCATAAGTTAATCAGCGTAAAAAGTAGAATTAGGGAATTTTACGCTTCTGAATTTTTGTACGGTCTGATAGATCAAGCCACTAAAACAAAAGGTAAATTCATTCCGGTGGCTCATCAAAACCTTGAAATAGGGGATATCGTGCTGATAAAGGATGAGTTTGTGAAACCTGCTAACTATCAGTTAGGCAAAGTACTTAAAGTTACTGTGAACTCTATAGAAGAGACAACTAAAGTACAGCTGCTTAAGGGTAGCAAATCTGTTGTCAACAGAGACATATCTTCTGTTATACTGTTTGTGAGGGGTAAAATAGATGGAAACCCGCGTGAGTTAGCGTCACCAGTCGATGGCCAGAGAAAGTTACGACCCAAAAGAGAAGCTGCAGTTCATTGTAATGAACGTAATAGAAAACTGCTCAATAGCGCAGAATAACTTGTTGCTATTGAGTAACTTTGTAAATAATGTAAATAAAATGTTTAATTGAGTTTATTTGTTCCTTGTTCGTAGAATAGTACTGTATTTATGTTTTCAAACTGAATTGTTTATGTTGTTAATATGAATATAAATTATGATTTTACTATTTTGGGGGGGTCAGATTGAAAAAAATAAACACTGGTTTAGTTTTTTCCACTTATTTTATTATTATTCCTTTTGATTTAATTAAAATTTACTAAATTAATTTGAAGAGTTGCTGGACGACCAAATTCATACGGCATAGCCTGATTCGGTCCTCCAGCAAAATACTAATGTCGTGCATCCAAGATTTTAATCATCAGATCAAATTAGCCTGCACTACCAACAGCATTGAATTCTCGGCTCATGGGTTAACTCTCTCATCATCGTTCGCTACCAGGTCACCGGTAATCCATATTTTTAAATCACTAGCTAGTAGCTACTATGAATGGAATTGCCTGATTGACAAAATTGGAAGCCGTCTCATGGAGTATAATTGTGTATTGTTGTTCACTTCCACAATCTCGATCACTACGAAGTGGTCAATTTATACAAACGCTTCACTGTGCATCACCATGTGGAAGTCTATTCTTAATCAAACTACAATTATAATGGAGTAAAATATACCCCGGGGGTGGAGGAAGACGTGGAAGGACTGGAGGTCCAGGATGGAGGCCATGCCAACGAGGAGAAACTGTTATAAGGTAAGCCGTATGGACGATCGGTTTGTCTAGCAACCCTTTTATAAGCATTAGGATTTGAAGACTTAAAAATTAAAAACTAATTAACTTATCTACACTATAAATTCAAGTTTACTGAATTTAAATGATTAAAATAAATTAAACTAAAATTAGATATAAAATATACTTAAAAAAATTAGAATGATTTGTAAAATTACTACTTTTATTTTGGTTGATTCGAGGTTAGTAATTGCAAGTAGAACTAATCTTGATAACCGATTGAGTAATTTTTTTCTACTGATTAATTGGGTGGAACTTCGAACCAGTGATTTGTTCCGAAATCTGACTAAATTTACCCAATCTCTTTATAGATCAGATGGAGCAGTGAAGAGTGGGGGTTTGGAGATGGAGTGTCCGTTTTTCCCATCACAAGAGGAGAGGATTTGGCGGCGGCACATTCTGGAGAAACTTTTATTATAAAGTCCCTTGTACTTAGAATGTTAAACCCTGTCGATCACTTGAATCTTTTTTCCTGTTAAAGACCTCTAGCCTCTTACCTGATCTAGATTGTAAAATGTACCTAAACTGAATTTTGCTGTTACAATAAATTGAGAAACTAACTTGTCTTAAATTTATATAGCATCAATTTTTTTCTATTCCTTAAAATTAATTTTTCTTCGCTCCTTTTAGCTATAATCAGAGAAGGACATACCGCAAGTGGTGAACGTCTGCAATGGCTCTACGTGTAAAAGCGCATCAGTAATCACTCACGCTCATTGCTTGTATGGGCGGGGCCTAAAATTACTCTTAGGGAAAGAATGTGGGGAAAAGAGTGTACGTGTAAAATGGCCTTAGTCATAGATTCTATTCTTTCCATCAAAATTTGCTATACAATGAAATCGGTCGCTGCCAGTTAGTAGTTTTAGGTAACCACTCAATTAGCGTATCTTGAATTCACTGTTTCTCAGCTACACTTAATCGAAAAATATACATAGCTCATCGGAATAGTTAAAATAAATATAGAATTCATCAAAAGCATATGATATTAAGTTTATATTAATACGACAAAATATAATTTTCTCAATCTTCAAAAATATTCAACAAATTCACTAATTGGTATCTATATAGTCATTTGGTATTCACTAATTGGCATCTTTTTTCTTAGTACGTGTGGGAGGTGCTGATGTTATGCAACATGCCAAATCTCAAAATATTGACTGAAAACTCCACGGTTTTTGCTAATAAAATTCAAAGTGACCTCGTTTATTCTTTCCCCAATAGACTAATACCTACACGCATACAAGTTCACAAACACAGTACACTCATTCAATATCTACAACTCATCCCAGGATATCAATCACAGATACACTACATTAATACCATCAATAATTTGCTTATCCTGGGGAACTTTAACTCACACGAGACTACCTGATTTACACCACAATAATATAAAAATAGTCTAACAGAACACATAATCATGAGCGACCCCAATACACCCAAAGCGTCCGATGTTGCATCCCACACGCGAAGTGTTCGACATCTATACAGAATCCAACATTTGAAAAATCCATTGCCATTACAGACCCATGCATTAGCGAATATGCATTAGCAAGGACATCTACAACTATTACTCCAGAATCATAGTTTTCTCAATACCTATAAAGAAGCCAACAAAATCATTTTAATTCTCATGCCCAACTAAGATCCCACAGAATTATCCTCATACAGACCAATATCACTATAGTCACCATTCCCTCAAAACACTCGAGACGCAAGTTCTAAGCAGCATATCGCCACATGTCCAACTCTTCCCTTTAAAACACGGATTCAGTTTCCAACATTCCACCTCCACGCTCCTCACATTCATTTCACCAGCAACACTAAAGGGGCCTTTACACGGTTAGTGCTCAGTGCCACTTTGTGGTGACACTGCTCTATGCCACGCCCGCTTTGCTACTTGCCCCACCCTTGTTGGCAAAACTTGGTTGTGACCAAGCTATCGCTCTGAGAGCGAACGCTCACCACAAAGTGCCACTGTCTGTCAGCCTAAAAAAAAATAAAATCTAAAGATTATAAAGATAAAACACTAACAGCGTTAGAGTTTAATAGTATATTAGATGCTAACCACGATACTAAAGTGTCAGTGCCCACCAATGCACATTCTGATCGTGTAAAGGCGCTGAGCTAATTGGTGGGCAGTGTGGTGAAAAAAATGTGGTGAATAGTGGCACTGACCAGTGCTCGTGTAAAGGCCCCTTAAAAGGCTCAAACTCTTACAAACCTGAGGAGCTTTTTATCACTACTATAAACACAGAGGCAGGCTAAGTCAGTTGGCTGAAGGCGTTACTCGCTGGGAACGGAATGACAGCACCTGGAGAGCAATGCGCTCCTCCCTAAAGAGAAGGTCTTATATAAAGAGCTTAACCTACACTATCTACTGAAACAGTGCAGAAGAAGATATTAGGTCATGTAGTGGTGTCTGTGTCTCCGGAAAAGATAATAAACGACAGTGCTGCAAGTATCTTGTTTTGGTGCTAAGAAATTTCGCCAATTTGATCTGTTTTTAAATAACTTGTTACAAAAACATTGTGGAGTGTTAATAATTTTATTCAAAAGATAATTTCAGTCTCATGAAATCTGGATAAATGAATACATCATAAAATGTTTTATTGAATGAACTGTTTTAGTTTTTGTTAGTTCTTCCTCTTTTATCAATGGTGTAATCAGTTTCTACTAACTATAATGCTGAAACTGATAAATTATATCTACCAATTATTATTTTTTTTTTGCAATTTAATGAGTATTTCAGTTTCCAAGAATTTCTATATTAGCTGTTAGTAACTTAAACAATAAATAAAGAATAATTTATTCAATCAATAATACGAATACATACAGGCTCAGCTTTTATTACCACAACTGGACTCAGTCTTATAACCAAATGGTAACAAGACCGGGGTATGAGTCACAAAAACTATTTATTTGTTACTTCTTAATAAACTTTTCATTTTCCATGTGTTATAATGAAACACAATTGTCTTTGAAGTTCGATTACTCAGCCTATTAAACAGCATTTAGTGTTTGTTGCCAGAATAAGTTGATGCTCTGTGATAAAAGTTCAAAGTATAATGAATTTATAAAAGGTTTTAAAATTAAACCATAGCTTATTTCACACTCAGTATAGGTGAGCAATTAACAGATACTTTGATTTATATAATTATTTTGTTACATTGAACAAACAGTAATTTTATGCTCTGAAATATTTTTGTAGTAGGGTAAGCTCTAAGTTATTGGTTGGTTCTACATTTTCGGATACTTAAGAAATGAAAATTAAATAATTATTATTTAACTTCTATTTTAATTGGTATCATGGATACCAATTACGAATACTGAATTACACTCCACTGAATACTGAATTACACTGAATAACGAATTACACTAAACTGAATACCGAATTACACTAAACTGAATACCGAATTACACTACACTGAATACCGGATTCTACTACACTGAATACCGGATTCTACTACACTGAATACCGGATTCTACTAAACTGAATACCGGATTCTACTAAACTAAATACCGGATTCTACTAAACTGAATACCGAATTACACTACACTGAATACCGGATTCTACTAAACTGAATACCGAATTACACTACACTGAATACCGGATTCTACTACACTGAATACCGGATTCTACTAAACTGAATACCGAATTACACTACACTGAATACCGGATTCTACTACACTGAATACCGGATTCTACTAAACTGAATACCGAATTACACTACACTGAATACCGGATTCTACTACACTGAATACCGGATTCTACTAAACTGAATACCGAATTACACTACACTGAATACCGGATTCTACTAAACTGAATACCGAATTACACTACACTGAATACCGGATTCTACTAAACTGAATACCGAATTACACTACACTGAATACCGAATTATACTACACTGAATAGCAAATTATACAGAACTTGATTATACCAAATTAACTCCACTGAATAACGAATTATAACAGATTATACCGAATTATACCTTTTTATACCAAATTAAACTACACTGATTCAACATGAGTATACAGGAATGGAAGCAGGTAGAACTATTTACCGAATGGAGGCATATAGTTTCAAATATGAAGATTTAGTTCTTTAATATTTACCTCCATTGAGCAATGTAGGAAAATACAGTTATCAAATATCAGTATATTTGATGTTATTATCCCTTTCCATACCACTGTACAGTACCAACCGTGACCGGATATTTATCCATGGAATATTCGTCCATGTAGAATTCATCCATTCAACGCAAAATAATTAATTTAAATGAACAAAAAGGATATGATTGATGTTTATGATATGAAGTAGTTTAATGAATGAAGGGGATAGTTTTGTTGTGTGTAATATGTTTGTTTGCTGTACTGCATAATTCATGATTATTCTTAAGCTTGATATACATGTTATAATTTAATCAATTTAAATTAAGATAATAGTTTGATGACTCAGCATTCTTGCCACCTAAATATGTTTTCAAATATTAATTTTTAACAATTTGGAAACTACGTAGCTACATTAGAATAAAACAGGGAAGACGAAACCAACGCGAAAATCTGCCATATTCAGTTGAATTTTGGAATGTTCAAGACAGAGTAGTACGGTTTTCTGCGAACTATCAGTGCTCTAATAAGTTTTCACTCCGTAATGCTCTAATCCAATTAATAATTGGAAATTAATCAAAAGGAAGGAAGAAGAGTGTAAAAGGCCAAAATATCGAGATATTGACAAAAAATATAAAGCTAGTATTGTAATACACTCCACATGAAACATAATTTTTTTGATATATATTGCCCATGTCCAGCTATTCAATTTAAATATTTGATTAAGTTATTATTTTCTTTTAATTATAAATAACATAATATATCACATAGCTATATAGAATGAATTTTTCATCAACAGTTGAACTGCTGAATATATGTGACCAAATTTTACGCGACTGCAATTATCTCTTACATACATTGTTAACACTCAATAATGTCTCTCTTTGTATTTCTAATTCAAGAAAACGGACGAATTTTCGTAGCACCAGTTCAGCCATACCATTTAGTTAGGACATAAGGGAGAACCGGGAGCTTTCGGACAGTTTTTGTTAAAAACTGAATAATTTGTAATCTAATTCGAATTTTACTATTTAAATATTTCTGTATGTAGATTAATTATGTTATTTCAATTTGTATTGTGACTGTTTTACAATTTAAACCTTCATTCGAAAGTTATAAGACAAAATGTAAGAGAGATTCAAGTGTCCGAATGCTCCTTCCTAGAGGGAGACTTCGGACAAGCTGTGAGGATGATTCGGACACCATAAAAATGGTTAAAACATTGGAAATTTGGGTAATTAAACGATATGATTGAATTTGGATCTACTAATTAAATTGAAATAAACCATAATGACTTGTTATTCACAGTAATAATTCATCGTATTTGAAATTTTATCATAATAATAAAATTGCAATGATTGAACATTTTCTCCAACAAAATATAGATAGCCCATGAGTAATCACTCTGAAATTATCCTTATATATAATAGCTTTATATCAAAAGCAAATTGTATAATATTGCCTTTTACTTTGCGTATAATTATTCCCTTTTTCTTGGAATTCACCAAAAGTGAATTCACATCTGTTTAAAGTATAGTCCGAAAGTGTAGATCTTGCTACACATCCAATTTCAGCAGCTTTTCTGACAGATAAACCTTTATGGAATTCATAAAATGTTTTAGAATACCTTCTTTATTACGTCCTCTATCAGTTTTCCTTTTATATTGAAAAGGCATGAATACGATCGCCAAACAGTAAAATAAAGACACTAATATTAAAAGTTGCAACTAATCTTATTCACGAATGCTATGTCAATTAAAATAATTAACTTCCAGTTCAGAATGTCCTTTTTAATATGACTTATTTCAATAAATTATAATGGTGGACTGAGTCGGATACAGAGGGAAGGTTCGGACACCGTCCGAACCAACCTCAACGGAAGTGTCCGATTCAACCCAAATGACACTTCAAAATTAAAAACATCACCATTTTTCTAATTTCATTTCTATTATTTTTTTAGCACACCAAACATAACATAAAATATTGATATAATTCATACGTTTGAGGTTGAGAATCAGTTTCGTATAGTCCACACACGATCCAGTTGAATCACGAAAAATTACATCAATATTGAAGAAAACAGTAAATTACGCCTCTGGGGCGAAATACTGCATCTCCGCACTGGATCTTTCAAATAGCTGACGGGTAACACGTCACACACATTCAGTTGAAATAAGATGTAGTTCCAACAATTTTAAACATGTTTAAACGAGTTGTCCTATAAGGTAAGACAATAAAGTGTCACTGAGAGTTACAGTGACACAGAGTTACAGTGTCACGGAGAGTTACAGTAACACTGAGAGTTACAGTGACACAGAGTTACAGTGACACTGAGAGTGACTGTGACACTGAGAGTTACAGTGAAACTGAGAGTTACAGTGACACTGAGAGTTACAGTGACTCTGAGAGTTACAGTGACACTGAGAGTTACATAGACACTGAGAGTTACAGTGACACAGAGTTACAGTGTCACTGAGAGTTACAGTGTCACTGACAGTTACAGTAACACTGAGAGTTACAGTGACACTGAGAGTTACAGTGACACTGAGAGTTACATAGACACTGAGAGTTACAGTGGCACTGAGAGTTATGGTATATATCGGATAGCATTCCAAAAGGAGAGCCGAGCGGCTCTATCCTCCATTGTAATTCAACATTAAAAGGAGAGCCGTGCGGCTACAGCCGCCGCATTGGGAGTTGACCTTCAATGTGGAATACCACTGCGGTGGCTCAATCGGCTGTAGCCATGCGGCTAGAGGAGAGCGGCTACAGCCTCCGATATGCTTTCCAATGCTACGACTGTAGCTGCTCTACGATCATCACTTTCACTCAATTATTTAAATTATTAATTAATTCATTAACATTAATTAGTGAATTAAATATATTTATTAATTAATATCAATTAATGAACTAATATTAATTAATTTATTAATATTAATTTTGAAATTCATATTAATTACTCTATTAATATTAATTAATCTTTTGATACTAATTTATTCATTACTATTAATTAATTTATTAATATTAATTAATTTAATTATTTATTAATATTGATATAGTTATTAATATTGAATGGAAACTGTGATACCGATTCCTGTATTAACAGAAAACTTTGTCTGTTATCACGTTTCACCTATTTGCCCTCCAAATATGAAAAGGAGCTTTAAAAATTACTAATAGACGCAGCAGTTGTGGCGGCTAAACTGCTCCGAGAATGGTGCTAGCCGTATGGCTAGAGCCACCGTTATAGAGACGCTTCAGCCGTAGTACGGCTGTAGACAACGCTTCATTGGAAAGGGGTATATATACATAGGATATAATGGATAGCAGTCCAAAAAAATAGCCGTGCGGCTCTAGTTGCACTGCTACAGCCGCTTCAGTCGCCGCATTGGAAGTCGACCTTTAGCAATTGAGCCGGCCCAGTACTGACAAGACATTTATAAACAGTTCAGTTACAGTGTCCCAAGAAGGAACTTTTTCAGAAGCTTCCAATGCAGTAACAAGAATTGAGTACCGCTCTGGTAACGTTGCAAGCAAACAAATAACTCGATCCCCCTCTTCCATGACGTCACCAATAACTGCCATCTCAGAAAACAACTCAAAAAATTCATTAAGAAGCTCCTGTAAACTACAGCCAGACTTTAGCCTCATAGAATACAATTTTCTCCGCAATTTTAATTTGTTGGCCCATGTTTTCTTTTGAAATATACCAGTTAATTGATTCCAAACAACCGTAGGATCAGTTGGGTCACCAAGTATATATAACAGGCTTGGGTCAACAGCTAAAACAATTGTTGCCAACGCTTTGTCTCTGCGCGCGCAGAACTTCTTGTGCGCCGGCGCAGACTCTCCTTCAGAATTGGGTGCCACTTCAGTTCCAATTACAATGCCAAATAGATCATTACCGATCAAATGCATTTTCATTTGAATTTTCCATGTAGGAAAATTCCTTTCGTTCAAAGGAATAATATTGTTTCTCTCCATTTTACCGAAGAACAATATTACAATCAAATTCCTCACACTGCTCTGGATACAAGATGGCGTCAAACTGACTCTCGTAACTCAGCTAGGTCGGTAGGTAACTTTCTGGCGTAGAATTAAATAACAATCCACTTCAGCGTAGAACCTGGGCCCATAACCTATTCAATAATTTCGGTTTCACTAGTGTTGAGGAAATGATTGAAACACACAAGTAACTATTAACTTGTATTCCTTTGAACGAAAAAGAGTATGTTATACAAACAAACAAACGAATGCACAGGAGAGGATAAACAAGACACCTCTCGCTGCCACATCGGATACACTACCACATATCATTGAATATAGAAGATATCCCACTACAGTATTTTCAATTTTCTAGCGACACTTGGCATAGGAGGAGTGCGTAACGTGACGTATCCTTGGAGTTGTCTACGATTGAAATATTATTTTGTTTTAATTATTCAAAAAACGACAAAAAGAGAATACTATTGAATTTAAAAATACTATTTAAAATCAAAACATTTATTTATGATATTAAACTGATAATAAAATTATACATTTATAAGCAATATAATTATTACTGTTCTGTACATGTTTTGTACGTGTGTGTGTGTTCAGTACGAATTTGAAGCGTTGGTTTATTTCTGATGCAATATCATGAGCGGAGGGTGTGCGCTGTGGGGAGGGTGTGCCCCCCCCCCCCGGTCAAGAGCCCCCCCGGTCATGAGCCCCCCTAGGTCATAAGCCCTCCCGGTCACGAGCCCCCCCTCCATGTTTTTATAATCCTTATTTACCTAGTTAAACAAATGAAGAACTACTTAGATAGAAATAACTGAGAGTTGCTAATGTAGTTTGTTGTATCCGCTAGATTGTTGTACTGCTCACTTCATGATTGTTTAATGACCTGGCAGGGGGGTTCGGGGGGCGGCACGCCCCCCGATATACATATATTTTATGTCTAATCAGTAATGAACTACAAAAGTGTCAATAAGGATTTAAAAACAGGGGGGCTCATGACCGGGGGGCTCTTGACCGGGGGGGCTTATGACCTAGGGGGGCTCATGACCGGGGGGGCTCTTGAACGGGGGGGCTCTTGACCGGGGGGGGGGGGCTCTTGACCGGGGGGGCTTATGACCTATACCCGTGCGCTGTATATTCTGCCTAATTCAATAATTATCTTATCTTTCATCAAAATTAACTGGTGAAAAATAAGCAATGCGTGAAAATGTTCATTTTTCTTTTGTACCAATACATCTAAAGATGGGTACAAGTTGTTTTTATTCAGAAAATATGATAACAATCTGTGGCTAAAGGCTTGCACAATGGCGTTTGCTCGAAATATTTCAGTTTCGACTTCGATTCTTGTTTTCTATTCTATAATAAATATACATTAAAATATATACGATTTTAATTACCCTATTTTCCTGAAAATTAAAATTTCCATAGCTGCTTATAGTAAGTAAAAGAAAGTGTAGCTATGACCGTTATGTATATACTTATACCCGTTTGTGCATACGTTTGTAATATGTGACGTCACGTTACGCCTCTCTCTGATTGGCTGATACGCTCTCACTTAAATAATTATTTGGCCACTAGCGTCCAGGTAGGAGTGGGACATCTTCTATATTCAATGATCTGTGACACTACTGGCAACAGGCGGCTAACCTAGCCGTTCCGAGCCGTTACAATCGTGTTAGCTTCTAGTGTAGATTTAGAAACGACTAGGGAGAGTACATGTGTGTGCGTCGCTCTCAGACCTGACTGAAGCCACGTCCAGACGCTCCGACAAATGCCCAGATTTCTCTGAAATCAGGTGTTCGCGAGCAAATTTGTCCCCGATCACAAGAATCGAAACTGTCAGTGACTTTCAACATGTTGGACAAATTTGTCCCCGAACAAGTGTTCGCGACTGTGATATATGGAGTGGAGTTGATAATTACTCTCATTTTAGATATGAAAGATTGAATTCATTATTTAGTAGTCTATTTATATTATTTGATTGAGATTTTGTAAATAAATTTAAATAATTTTTTGTATTTTTTAGAATAAATGTGAATAGTTATCTACATATTAGTTACTGACTAGGGTAAGCTAAGTTCCGAGTTAAGTCCCGTCCAGACGCTCCGACAAATGCCCAGATTTCTCTGAAATCAGGTGTTCGCGAGCAAATTTGTCCCCAATTTGGCAGGCAAATTTGTCCCCGATCACAAGAGTTGAACCTGTCAGTGACTTTCAACATGTTGGACAAATTTGTCCCCGAACAAGTGTTCGCTACTGTTATTTGAATGAATATTTGTGATATATGGAGTAAATTTGATAATTACTCTCATTTTAGTTATGAAAGATTGAATTCATTATCAAGTAAGTAGTAGTCTATTTATATTATTTGATTGAGATTTTTGTAAATAAATTTTTGTATTTTTTAGAATAAATGTGATTAGTTATTTACAATTCTACATATTAGTTACTGACTAGGTCACTAGGGTAAGTTCCGAGTTATCGAACAGTTCCACATTTTCAGACACGTATTATAAATATTATAGGTACTAACTAGCTATTTTAATTATCATTTAAAGGTCCCCTCCAAGCAAATTTTTTTATTGCCTAAATCAACGAGGCTAATGTTTCTTATTATTTTACTGCAAACATCATAAAATTTGATAGCATATTTTTAACTTTATATGCTTTTAAAGATTTTTATAATCCAAACTCTACAAAACCTACTTTACTTCCGACTTTCTGAGTTTCAGTCTAAAGAAGAAGAATGTACACCATTTGTTTTGATTGTCAACTAGGTATTTGGTTTATTAAATCTATTCATTATTCGTTTAAAGGTTTAAATTTGGATAAACTTATTATCGAAACGTTTATATACTTTTAGAAACAATTAATATCTTAATAGAGACCCAAAAACGCATTGTTTGTTTAAAAATCTAAATTTACAATCATAACAAAGAGTGTACAATCTTCTTTCTCAGCGTCAGGTTGGAGATTCGCTCGATTGTTGCTCACAGAGTATTAAAAAACTTTAAAAGAAAATAATAAATACATACTGAACCAAATTGTATGCGGTTTGCGGGATAATGATCGTAGACCTTAGTTCTGTAATATTATGTAATAAACTCATTTTTTTCCCGGAGCCTGGAGAGGACCTTTAACTCTCATTGTAATCATTATTCATTAGTTTTTCTTTCTTATTTTTCTACAGTAAATGTGGAACCGTCCCATAACTTGGTACTTACCCGGCCTATAAGAAGGTTTGAATTATTTGGTTGTTTTTCCTAATTTTACTAGGTAAGTAGGTACCTACCTAACTAGAAAATATACAGTATTCTATTTAAGGCTTATAGGAAACAGTATTTAGAAGTGAGCGTAAAACGTATAGGTACCTATACGTACATAGATAAAGTAAATTTAAATTTTGATAGACCTATCATGATCTATACGATAACTCCCACTTTGCAAGTAATAGGAGTGTCTGATTACTGAGAAGTTTTTCTAGATAGGTACTATTATTAATATACTATAAGTAACTCAGGTTAGATATCTAGGTAGATATTTATATTAGGTATATAATCGGCTAGATAAAATACCTAGATATATATTAATATTATATATCGTCTAGTTATCCAATTACGCATTTATATTATATAATCCACTAGGTAGCCACTAGCCGGTAGGTACCTCGGTAAGAATTTACATTTTACATCCAATAGGTACTGCCACAGTACAGAGAATGTACTCCCAAAGCTATAGGGGGGATATTACGAGTGTCCCGGTAGGCGGTGACGTCACATGTCAACAATGGTGCGTACGTTTGTAAGTAAAGTACAAACACAAAAGATGGCTGCAACACACCCGACTTTTGTTAAATAACGTTTTCGGTGATATTTTTTTCAATTCCACATTACCGCATGGTATTATACAATCTTTATAGTCATGCGGACGAAAACTAAAAAATAACTGTTGATGAAATTGCTACTGGTCTTTTTACACCCAAAATAGTAACAAATTTTTAGTCTTGAAGAAGATTTATTCAGGATAATTAGATCATTAGTCAGATCGGTCGCGTTGGCCGCCATCTTAATTCTCTATTCCACGTGACCCACAGCAATTCTGTTTACTATGACGTGACCTCTTGTTTACATACATGACGTCACAGCCCACCCAGAATAAATTTGAACAATACATGGAACTGGGGTACTATACTATTCTGTTTACTATGGTACTACCTAGGTAATCATTTTTTTTAAATCCATGCTTGATGCTTGTTTCTAAAATCGCTAAATTGCTAGGTATTAACTAACTATCAACAACAACATATGATATTTTTCCAATGAATTAATTATGCAGAATCGCGAACACGGACATTTCAGTTTCCTGATCATATTGCTCTCGTGTGGACGCGAACACAGGCAGAAATGAGATTGCCCGTGTTCGCCCGAGCAAAAGTATTTCCAAACTCAAGGCATTTGTCGGAGCGTCTGGACGGGGCTTGAGTAACGGTTCTCGTTAGCACAACAGCTGATGTTAACTTACACATTATTCTTCAAAATACTTTAGGTATCTGATCATTTTGCTCAATAATTTTCTCATCTATGGACATTTAACTGATGTAAGAAGATTAATTGATGAATATTTAGGCAACAGATGCAATGTTAATGACTTAAATAAGCGTTTGGTGGAGCGTGTGCTAGATGCGTGCACCCTCCCTCGTTTCTCAAACGTCACTGGCCGTGTGCGAATGCTCCCTGAACTGTCAGTCTGTTGCTAGGGTGACGTCATATGTGTGCTTTGACGTCACCACACGACACAGCGGAACAACAACAAGACGCCAAGGAAGCTGTTTTGACTGAAGCGAAGAGAGACAAGGAAGCTCACTTGACTAATTGCTAACAACAAGGTGTTAACACGATGGTCCCGCTTATACGTTGTTGGTAAGCCGTTACACCGCTTCCTTCTACTAGTACTTCCATGACTGGCAACATGAAATGCAGAATAATAACAGAAAGGCAAAAATGGAATAACCGTTATCATAACAATAATACAATATATGCAAGGTGCATTATTAGAATATCAATAACAGCTTACAATTTAATGGCTCTCTCTGTGATAGTCCTGACTTAACATTCACATGCGATAATGGGATTCTCTTCGTTGGTGAGTACAATAAAAACGATTAGAAATATGTGCAAACAAAAATATGACGAGAAGTTTTGAGATGAACTTTTCGTCAAGATTTTATATCCAAATTATTGGATATTTGATGGAAGTAGTTTGATAAACTAAAACTTTGAAATCAATCATGCCGGGCTTAATGTATATGAGGCCCATCTAGACAATCGAATTTTCTCTTCTGAATTTTGTAAACAAAAGTTTGATTAACTATACATACTAAGTTCAATAAACTTCTCGTGTGACGTCCAAACAATCTGAATTTTAAGCTCAAATTTGATGACTCATATCTGAATGTCACTGTGAGAGGTTAATGTGAATTGAGAATGTACAAAATTATATCTCAGCTATCGTTCACATCGTGCTGCATGAATAACTGCTTTTAAATTTAATTTGTGACATCGTGCTAGTTAGCTGACGTTATGTTGTAAGATGAAATTATATTAGTCATGTGACGCTAGTTAAGTATAGTTATGCTAGTTATATGATATTATGCTAGTCACCTTCGCAGATTGCAGAAGGTAATATTTCAGGTGGCATTTATTTATTTATAAGGATAAGGATATTTATTGTTGGAAAGTAGAAAAAAATTACAATAGCACCAATCCCTAATACACAGGGAGGCGCAAAAAAAAGGAAACCCATTTTCAAATTAGTTTATTTTATAAACTATTAAAGCTAGAAATTTTCTAAACAACAAATTTTTTCGTATAGTTTTTTTGCATCTTTCATGAAAATCTGGTATATTACTATATTTACACTTAAATTTAAACATCCTGCAGCGAATTGAAAAATAAAAAATAAAAAGGGCTTGCACGAGGACGAAAATTACAAAAAGACTTCAGTATAAGTATAATTTATTTCCATATGGTTGTAGTAAAAATTCATTTGATTAACGTTTTGTTTATTTTCTCTTTCACTCATGGAAATACTTCTTCATCACCAATCACGATGTCTTCTTCAAAAAACGAGATTTCTTTGCAGAAACCATCTTGAAAAATTTAGACTGTGCATGCGGTAATTCAGTTCATAAGAGTTCGAGCCTTTCATGCTTCCTGAAAGGATGATATTTTACATCGAGTTTAACAATTCGGTGAAATGTGTCTTTAGTGATGTCTAATTCATTCCTTCTGATTGATATGTTTGGATTATCAATAAATAGTTCATGAATCAGATTAATGTTTTCATGTGTTTGTTCTATTCTCCTGCGTCCTAATCGCTGTATGTTCAAAATAAAGTGGTTTCTTCAGTTTTGAACTTATTAATATAAGTCAATATGGTTTTATAGTTGGCAAAAATCCTTCCTGAAATCTATGTTCAAATGAGGTTGAACCTGTTTAAAGCTTTCAGTGCTTAAATAACTTGTCACAACAAACACTCTGTTCTTTTGAAAGCTGCATTTTGAGGGTTTCGAATGGGAGATACAAATTAACGGCGAACTGATTTTATTAAATATATCAATTTTATATCAAACATCAATTTTCAAATGATAATTAGTATTTTAATTGTCTTTTATTTGTTACAGAAAATGATATGATTTAATGTTTTTACATCCATATTAAATGAATCATACCTATTGACTACTGTAATTTTTTTTTCGTATATTTCATCCTTGCGAAAGGCATTTTTATTTACCTTTATTTAATTCGCTACTACATGTTTAATCTTTGTCTTAACTTTAACGGATTTTAAAAGTTGATGCAGAAAAAGTGAAGGGATAAAATCATGTTTTTAGAAAATTTCTAGATTTAACAGTTTGTAAAATAAACTGGTTGGATTTTTTTGCGCCACCCTGTATAATACCTAGCTTATAATTTATAGCTTTATAGCATCTTGTATTCTTGTTATTCGCATAACTCAAAAAGTGTTCAAACAATTTTACCTGAAATTTGTTGGGACGATTGGGCAATGTCCAGGGACCATCTGGTAAAATTTTGTAAGAAATCCGATCAAAGGTCAAGGTCATTTATAACTTTATATTTCATAGAGTATTAACCAAATTGCCTGGAATTTAGTTGGGCAATCGATCATTACCCAGGAAATATTTGATATTATTTTGGAAGAAATCGGTTCAAAGGTAAAGGTCAAGGTCATTTATAACTCAAAAAACATTGAACCAAATTGCATGAAATTTGGTGGGACGATTTGTCAATATCCAAGAACCATTGGATCAAAGATAAAAGGTCAAGGTCATTTATAGCCCATAGATTATTGGATAGTCTATGTTACTTATAAGAGACGGCGAAGGTATGCGCTCTAGGAGTGCACGTCATCTAGTTACATGATGATAAAATACATATCTAAAAAGATTACAATTATTACGAATGACTAAAGTATAAGAAGCCCGGGATCTGAGAGTTAGCTTTTAGGGCAACCTGTGCAAAAAATTCTAAAAAGCATAAATTAATGGTACATAGAATGTATAGAAACTGAAAGGCACATTTAGGTGAAAACATGGTTTATGAAAGAACTCTATCTCTATGATTATATTTATATATATATATATAAATATATTATATATATAAAAAGAATGGAAAGAAATGAAAATTCCCTATAAAGTTGGTAACTTTTTTGTGGAGCCAATTTCCCTCTATACTGTTTTTTCGGCGTATTTATATTTAATTTCATTTTGTTTCAGTTGATAATTCTAAAATGTATGGTCAGGCTGATGGGCAGTGCTTCACAATCCTACCGGTAAGTGTTGCAGTATTATAATTATAGTATTTTGGACGTCACACATTTAAAAAACTAAAAATTAGATTATGCATAAATTATTTTTATTTCAATTTTGTCATAAATTATGAGAAGTATAGTGAAATGCTATCTAAAACTTAACAAGTTTATAAAAGTTAATGTTCACCACCATACTTATGAATAAAGATAGACTTTAAAGGGGCAGTTCAGTCAAAATCAAACTATCGCCAAATTGGTCCTAAATCGATTTAGTATATTTATTTATGTAACACTAGAATATTCGTTGATTTTAGAAATGTTTATATAAAAAGTATATTGTAAATTAGTGGCGCCATCTGTGGACTGCGTAACTAATCATTGTAGTACGTAAACAAAATGATAACCAATCCCAGACTTGAATCGGTTATTAACTTATAGAAATGGTGAAAAGAATTTGTGAAATTGAAAACTGTCCTTCGAGTCGATTAGATTTAGTTTTGAAAAGAAAACCATCTCTTCATAAATTACCTGTTAATACTGTTGATAGAAAAATTGTTCACATGTTATCAGCTGTAAAATGTAAACAAATAGTACAGAGTGGTGGCGCCATCTGTAGGAGGACGCAGGAACTAAATCTAATTTATAAAATAAGATATATATCGCTTATTATATTTTTTTCAACCTTTTAATTCTACAAGAATGCTTTATTTTTACTAAGTGATCGTTCAACATCAATATTATGAAAACAAAAAATGACTGAACTGCCCCTTTAACTCAATAATATCTAACACATGAATTAAATAGTTAGAAGGATACTCGCTCTCGACAGAAATACCGACAAAGAAAAAGAAGGTGATGTCACATGGAATACGATTTCGGATTTCAATGTTCTTGCATTGTTTACTTCGAGTTTATATCTAACTAGTCAGCTATAATGCCTTTTCAATGCAGAGTATTTGATTGCTCTCAAAAACAAAGTAAACAGTCTAGGACTCTGGGTAGTGTTAATTTATTTAGATTCCCAAAATATATTGAGCTAAAGAGACAATGGATAGCGAAGTGTGGACGTAGTGACAAAGTAAATACAGATAATAGCTCTGGGATACATCTCTGTACTGTGATATAGTATCCCAGAGCTATAGGGGGGATATTACGCGTGTCCCGGTAGGCTGTGACGTAACATGTCAACAATGGTGCGTACGTTTGTACGTACAGTACAAACACAAAAGATGGCTGCAACTCACCCAACTTTTGTTAAATAACGTTTTCGGTGATATTTTATTTAATTCCACATTACCGCATGCTATTATCCAATCTTTATAGTCATACGGACGAAAATTAAAAAATGACTGTTGATGAAATTGCTACTGGTCTTTTTACACCCAAAATAGTAACAAATTTTTAGTCTTGAAGAAGACGATTTATTCAAGATAATTATTCAGATCGGTCAGTAACAGTAATGATTCCCAAGGTAAGCAAGCCACAGGCTATGCAGCATAGACCTGTGGCTCTAACAAATGTAGGGTACAAGCTGTTCATGGGTATGGTCAAAGATAGATTGGTGGGACATGAGATGTTTGATGGAAGGGTGAGTGGTTTGGAGGCTGGTTTTACGGAAGGAAGGAGGATAGAGGAAAACTTGTGGATTCTGAATAACTGTGTGGAGGAGAGCTATATGAGGAAGGAGGTGTTGGTTGTGGTGGCGGTGGATTTCAGTAAGGCATTTGATAGCAATGATAGGAAAGCACTGATTGAAAATCTAATGTATTATAAGTGTGATCCAGGTGATAGCGGAGCTGTATAGGGGGGATAAGACTGAGGTATGGCGTGAAGGAAGGGAGTTGGGTGAGATGGAAGTGAAGAACGGGATAAGGCAGGGTTGCACAGGATCGCCTAGGTTGTTTGTGATGGTTGTGAGGAGAATTATAGAGAGATTGCTAAGGAGTGGCCTGGGGTATAGAAGCGGACAAAGAAGGATACCGGTGCTTTTTTATGCGGATGATGGCTTGCTGTTGGCAAGATCGAGGGAGGAGGCGGGGGAGATGGTTGATATATTGGAGGAGAGTGCAAGGGATTGTGGTTTGAGTATAAGTAGGGAGAAGAGCAAGTGTATGGTTTTTAATGGTGGGGGTGACGTTAGAGAGTGTGATCAGGGGAATGGAAGTGGTGGAGGAAGTTAGATATCTGGGAGTGTTGGTGAGTGCAAGGAGGGACTGTTTCAGGGAAAATAAGAAGGAAAAGATAAGGAGTGCGGAGAGAATGTAACCTACTCAGTGGTGGAGAGGTCCTGTGACAGACTACTGATGGGCAAAACTTTTTGGAAGAGTGTGGTGCTGCCAGGGGTGTTGCATGCGGGAGAGGTCATGGTGTGGAATAAGACGGAGATTGGGAAGTTGCAGAGATTGGAGAATGGGGTTTGGAGAAGGATCTTGAGCTATGGCAAGGGATATGAAAATGAAGGTTAAGTTTGGTGGGTTCTTGATGAACACTGGGAATGAGGTACTGAGGGATATGGTTGGGAGGGTGAGGGGTGGTGGTAATTCATGGATGAGAAAGATAGAGGAGTATATGGCGGAGCTTAGTTTGGGCTGGGAGGCCCTGAGGGTGTTAGATAGCGGGGAATTGGGAAGAATAGTTGATAGGTGGGAGGAGAGTAGATGGAGAAGGGAGGTGGAAAGCAGAAGTACATTGGTATGGTACATAGAGAAGGAGGGAATAGGGGGAGAATGGTACGAAAATAGGTGGGGAGCATGTCTGCTGTTCAGAGCAAGAACAAATTCTCTTAGGTTGGGATGGAGGGAGAGATTTTGGGGTGGGGAGGTTGGGTGTAGGATGTGTGGTGCGGAGGAGGAGACTTTGGAGCACTTCCTGCTGGAGTGTTCTATGCTGATGGAGGTGAGGGAGAGATATGGGGTGGTGAGTATGAGTGGGGTGATGAGCTTTGGTGAGAGGAATCTTGATGGGGTGTGGAGTTTTCTGGAGGAGGCGTGGAGGGAGAGGGGGTTGTTGGCGGGGGAGGGGGTGGGGCTGCCAGAGGGTGGGGGTTGAGGACTGGAGGAGGAGGTCTCAGCCCGGCGGAAGGGGCTGGGGGGTGTGAAGTCAAGGGGTCCAGGAGGGGGGACAGTGGTGCTGAAAAGCCATATTCTAGAATCCCCCCCGAAATCCAGTTCCAGTTCGCCGCCATCTTAATTCTCTATTCCACGTGACCCACAGCAATTCTGTTTACTATGACGTGACCTCTTGCTTACATACATGACGTCACAGCCTACCCAGAATAAATTTGAATAATACATGTAACAGGGGTACTCAGGGTACAGGAACATAATCGGGTATAGTACCTAGCAGACGACACAAAAATATGACGTCACCACAACAACACATTCCTTGTTCGTGACCGAGCGGCCCATAATTCCTTGTATTTGCATGTTAATATAGAGAAGTTTGAAGTCATTTTATAAGGGTTTCGTACAAAAGAAAAGCGAAAATGGCGATTGAACCTCAAAGTTGAATATATAGATATAATTCAGGTGTGTTTTATTGTTAATTTCTTTAATTTATCTAAAAAAAATAGGGTCTTGAAAATATGCTACCTAGGAACGTAAAGTAGTGCTAGTTAACTGCTAAATTGTAGTTCCTATGAATAACAAATAAGGAAAAAAAAATAATGGAATACAATTTAACCAATGCCTAGTTAGTAATTGATCAGAAAAAAAATTAAATTTAGAAGTGCTAAGTTAAAGTAGGTTTTCCAATGTTTCAAAGTGTGGTCAGAGTCGCCATTTCCAGTCATCCGGTGGTCACGTCAAACTATAGATTCTATCAGCTGATTACCATACCCTATGTTACTGTATCCTGGGGGTACTATACTATTCTGTTTACAATGACGTAAAATTATGAAAACTGTTTATTTATTTCCATTATAAAAAAAAACAGATGAATCCATTCATGTCATTCACACTGCTTAACCTTAATTTTCTATTAATTATGTTGTATTTTATGGGTCATAATCTCCGCTTGCGATAATCATTTCTTTTTTATCTTCTTCTGTATAATTTCGCCTAAAAATAAATTATATCATTGCCCTACCGCATTAAAATATTAAAGCAAAACTTTAAAGATTTAAGCTAGTGTTCTAAAATCTCTCTGAGGTGAGTTTTAATTTTAATGATAATATAATTATAAATTATTTGTAACAGATATTCATGAAATTTATACAATGTATTATACTTACAGGTGTCAGTCAGATCGAAAATAAAAAAAGGAGAAATATTTACTAATTCATTAACTTTAGTAATTCTATCCATTAGTAGAGTAGGGATGTAGTAAAACAAAGATGGTGAAATTAGATCTACATTTGTCCGCACTGTGAAATTACTACGGATATTTTTGGTTTATTATTAGGGCCTGTAGGAACATTTTCTATCTTTCTCATAACAAGAAGACCATCTATAACTTTGCCAAAAACCACGTGTTTATTGTCCAGGAAGTCACATTTTGCACAAGTGACAAAAAATTGGCATCCGTTGGTATTTGGACCACTATTTGCCTGAAAAAAAAAATCAAATTTAATTTAGGTACTTTTTAAGAAATTAAAACATTCCCAAGAATATGCTAATTTTTAATAATATAATTATTATCTTTAATTAAGGATGGAATAGCAAATAATGTTGCCTAATATATGTTGGGATAAGGAATAGTCTCAAAAACATCAAAAAGAACCTCACCATAGACAGTAAACCAGGAGCATCATGCTTCAATTTGAAATTCTCGTCATTGAAACTGGGTCCGTATATACTAGCTGCACCTGTGCCGTCTCCCTGTAAATAATTACCATTAGATAATTACCTTTCAAAACTTTTAATATTTAGAAAAAGTTTTTTATTTATATAAGTTTGATCAGATCAATGAAGTAGAATTCATAAAAGTGTTACAACGACTGAATTTCATATCAGTTTTCTCCATGAGATTTCAAATTGAATTTCTTTCAACAAGAAATGATAGTTCATTAAATTAACAAAAATCAATAGTAAGTGTACTAAAAAAAAATCGAATTGTGGTTATATAGAAGAACATAACAGCTATAAAATTACATTAATTCCGATTTATATCTGCAACTAATTGTTGGAGGAATAATAAGTCTCTCATAAACTAATTTTTATCTAGATTACAAACCAGTTCTATCCTTATATTTTCAACAATCAGATATAGTGTGTTGTTCACCCTCATTTAATAGTAATCTTGTAATAAATAAATATAAAGTTTGAAACTGATTCAGCAACCAGCAAAATTTTACAAAGGTTAGATATTAGCTAAATGGAAACTTTAAAATTAATCATAAGTGATACTATAAATAAAAACAATAGTTGAGGTGATTAGCTATCAAGTAACATAAATTTGTAAAATTTATCAAATAATCAGTAGATAATTTTTATGTTTTTTACTACACTGTTTGTTCACAATTGAACTGTGGGTACACCATCCTTATTTAATTGATATCACAACCAGAAGAGTTTCAGAGCATGCAGTCACAGAATAACTCCAAACCCTGTTCAAAGCATTAAAAGTATCAAGTTAATCACCCTAACAAAGTCTCCACCCTGAATCATGAAATCCTTGATGACTCTGTGAAAAGAAGCTCCTTTGTAGCCGACTGGCACGCCATCTTTCCTCATCTCTCCAGTACAGAGCTGTCGGAAGTTTTCGGCTGTTTTGGGTGTTACATCAGCATAAAGCTCCATGATCAGACGTCCAATCTCCTGAAAATGAACAAAATGCAAGAAAGTTAAATAACAATGCCCTCTTTCTCATGTTAAGTGAAATAATATTACCGTATCAGTGAAAACATATCAGAATTATATGATCGGCCTAAAACTCTAAATCATTAACTGGGATATTTTTGTTGCATTCCATAATCAGTTCAAACCAATTAGGCTAGATATTTTTTGAGATACTCACAGTTTGGCCCACAGTTATGTCAAAGAACACTACAGGATTATCTGGGTGCTTCAACTGCTGCTGAATCTGATTCCAAGAAGGCATGGTTTCAAGAAGCTCTTCACAAAACGAAGATAGTGTATCAATAAATATAATTAAGAAGTATATAAGAGTTGATAACAGCTTAGCTTATTGATGTCTATGGTATGATGAGATCACTATTCACTGCAACAGATGTCAACTTAATTATTTATAGAGGTAGCTACTACCTAATATTTATAGTGTGGCAAGCAGACTAGAAATGAGTCATACTTATTTACAAACCAAATATTTAAAGATCAACTTCTTCCCATTATACTAATTTTTCAATCAATACAACTAATGCTTCAGTGCTGTAAACCCCATGAAATTTTATTAGTTGATAGCATATATTTGTTTCTATAGCTAAGCTTTTAAAAAACATATCCTTTTCTTACCCCCATTTTTTTGGAGAGTTCATGACAGCTATTTTCAGCCTTTCGATTGAATATATACAGAATTCATTATAATTTCATCAATTTGGAGAGAAATTTAGGTAAATGTGCACTCATATTTTTCTTCATAAACTGAACTTTTTTCATAGATAAAAACATTTAAAATTGAATAAAAACAGGAGAATTTAAATACCAAGTCATTATATTCCGTGCAGAATATAATGATTGTGGAAAGGATAAATGAATGGGAACATGGAAGATGGCAAGAGGAGGTGAGAGGGAAGCATACTTAGAGGTTTACTATGAGATGAAGGAGAGGATAGGAGGGGAGAGTTGCTATGATAATGGGTGGAGATCGGTGTTGCTGTTCAGAACACGGTCGGACTGTTCGAGGTTGAATTGGAGGAGGCTTGTTGGAGGTGAGAGAGCTTGTGGTGTGTATGACTGTGTGAGTTGGGGGAGGAGACGGAGCATTTTTTGGTTGAGTGTGAAGGTCTGAGAGACTTGAGAGTGAGATATGGAGTGGAGAGTGTGGAGCATGTTTTGTGTTTTAGGGAGATGTGATGAAGGCCTACTTGGAGGAGGCTTGAGCAGTGAGAGGAAGATCACAGGGTGGTGGAATATAGGTGAGGGGTGGCTGATGGTGGGGGTGAAGCCTCTATACTGTTAGTCCTGGGCCAGTCTGCAAAGTGTGTCAAATTTGTCACCAAGATTTCATATTTTAGGACAATTAGTCTCCAATTTTTTTCAAATTTGTCTCCAAAATGACCAAATTTCTTCAAAATGTCTCCAATAATAACATGTAATGATGTAAATGTCACGCACGTTTGAGTGATCTGCAATATCGACCAATTTCGCTGCGCAATGTGTTGATCAATAGTTTGCGCAGCTATCGATCAATAGCGCAAACATCGATCGATTCATGCCAGATTGTATTTGGTGGTAAATTCCAATGATATGTCGGGAGATATTCAATTTCTCTAATAAAAAAATTCCCGCAATGTCGGAGGATATTAGCTATTAATTCCTATATTACCATTAATTTTGGGAGGAGAAACTGGAAAAATTTTGTAGGACTAGACAAATTGATGAAAAATGTTGGCAGCTATTTTCAAGATTTCTGAAAAAGTCAGAGGAGTTCAGTGCACCAAATACAAACTGGGATTCATGCGCGTTTGAATGATATGATTTATTTTTCAAATAGTCACAAAGATCTTGTTTTGATGAATTTTCCCTCAAATATAGTCTCCAAAGATCTTTGGCAACATTGACGCGCTTTGCAGACTGGGGACTCCTGGGTGGCCAGTCTGCAGCAGAATATGGGACATTTTTAACATTTTCTGTGCGAACAATCCCTAATTTCCTCCTATGTTCCAGTCTGCAAAGCATGCACAATCAGTCACCAAATATTAAATTTTTGGCACAATTTCTTTCCAAGGATTCTCCTATTTCTCTCCAAAATGGCCAAAAATCTCAAAATACTCTCCAATAATTACATGTAAACATAGGAATTAATTAGGAAATTGTCGCCAGATAATTCAGGAGACTAATTTCTAAGCCAGTAAGTCTCAATAGTTGCTGGATAAACTTCACAGCTTCATGCTTCTTTTGCAGACTGGCCTAGGGTCACGCATGTAAATTGCAGCCCTTTAATTTTTAATTGTGGTCCTCTCAAGAGAGTCTCTAAAACACTCTGAACCGATATTACATTAAAATGTTGCATAGCTATTAAAATCAGCGCAGCCGCCGCAGTGCATACTATAATTTATTACTTTATGTTTTTAACGAGTGTTTTGAAGAGATGGCATTTCTGATGTTAGAGGCCGCAGTTAGTTAGTAGGCCGCAATTTACCTGCTTGACCCTATGTTAATAATGTTACAATGTTTACATGTATTTTACTGAGAAGTTGAGAACAGAAATAAAAATAGAGGATTGCTTGGAGAAGAGTTTACCAGTTCGGCAGGCAGTTCCTGCATTTAGTTTGGCTGGGTGCTGTTGAGAGCCTATACTATAATACCCAAGTAACCCAACAAGATACTGGACTGGTCTGTGCCCTGTAGCCATGTATAAGAGTATGTCAGTTAAAGCCAATTAAATGGCTTAAATTTAAAATGGTCAAATCTCAGATATGTCTGATTGGCTTGGCTATAAATTTTGAATTAGGGTCACGCAGGTAAATTACGGCCCACTCACTAACTGCGGCCTCTAACAACTGAAACATCATAGCTTCAAAACACACGTCAAAACTTAAATTAATAAGTTATAGAATGCACTGAGCTTGTTTTGATAGTTATGCAAGATTTAAAGGTAATTTCAATTCAGAATATTTTAGAGACTCTCTTAAGAGGGCCGCAATTAAAAATTAAAGGGCTGCAATTTACCTGCGTGACCCTAATGGCTAATTCCTATGTTTCCATGTTAATTACCATGTTTCCCAAGTAATAAAGCATGTCCAAACTCGCCATTTTAATGGTGAGTTTGTGACAGTTATTTTGAGCCCTTCAATTGCAAATGGCAAGTTTTATCTATTTTTCTCCTATGCTACTATGTTATTTTGGAGAGAATTTATGAAAATTTGATCATTTTGGAGAGAATTTGTTGAATTTTGGAGAGAGCTGGAGAGACAAATGGCAAGTTTATGAGACATACTATTTTACTTGGCATGTTTCAAAGTATGAACAAAGTCGCCAGTATACTGGAAACTTTTGAGGGGTGAAATAAGTTTAGAAACCTGTAAATAACAAGTAAATCACTCATAGTCATAGATAGTCTCAAGTGATACACATGCATCAGACATGATGCATAAGGATGGTATCATGGTACCAACTTGCCTTGGCAACTTCCAAGTTCCAAGTGAAGTGTAAAATCTTCACTAGGAAGTCCTATTTCTTCTTCAAAGTATCTTAAATATGGCGACCTTGATCCATTTTCTCACCAAACTGGCAACTTTCCTGCCACACTTTGAAACATGGGTTAATTTTGGCTTGAAATCTTGTAAGAACTACCTAGTAAATATGAGCCAAATTGGCTTGGCTCAGATTTTTTGTGAAATTTTGGCTCAAAAATTGGCTTACAATTTTCAAGCCTCTGAAACATGGGTCAGTGGGTCCAGACTGTTTTTCATGGTAAATTCCTAATTTCCTGGCTTTCTAATTTCCTGGCTTCCTAATTTCCTGGTATGCGCTCTACGAGTGCACGTCATCAAAATAGGAATTGTTTTAAAATCGTTATTAGTTACAATCGTTTATAGAGAATAGGCCTATATAATATCCTATAAGGCTAGTTATAGCCTAGGTAGTACCTAGGTTCCTCTATCTAACACATTCTGCAGATTGGACCAATTAATTCAAATTTTAAAACCTGTCAAATCCTAAATGAATACCTACCTAGTCTTTTAGAATTTACCAACATACAACTCAGTTTGTATTTGGTCATTATGGCGCAATGAACAGTATAAAATAATTAGGTACCAACATCCACATAATATTCTGTAACTAGCTTCTTCTTAATATACCTACCATTTAATTTTAGCGGTAGGGTAGCTAAGTTCCGAGTTATCTGAAAATTCCACATATTACATCATACAAGGGAGAGACCATGATATGATGGGAGAAACCGTGAGCAGTGAGCTAACTAGATCCTAGACAGGATGCCTCATTGTGAATATGTACATTTACTATTAGGTATATGTTAAACTCTTTTACTGTGGATCTGCGATATTTACCGATTTTGCTGCAACGCATATGGATCCACCGTTAGAGCAATCACACAGTACAGAGAATAGATAGTATCCCAGAGCTATAGGTGGGATATTACGCGTGTCCCGGTAGGCTGTGACGTCACATGTCAACAATGGTGCGTAAGTTTGTACGTACAGTACAAATACAAAAGATGGCTGCAACAAACCCAACTTTTGTTAAATAACGTTTTCGGTGATATTTTTTTTAATTCCACATTACCACATGCTATTATCCAATCTTTATAGTCATACGGACGAAAATTAAAAAATGACTGTTGATGAAATTGCTACTGGTCTTTTTACACCCAAAATAGTAACAAATTTTTAGTCTTGAAGAAGACGATTTATTCAAGATAATTAGATCATTAGTCAGATCGGTCGCGTTGGCCGCCATCTTAATTCTCTATTCCACGTGACCCACAGCAATTCTGTTTACTATGACGTGACCTCTTGTTTACATACATGACGTCACAGCCTACCGAGAATAAATTTGAATAATACATGTAACTGGGGTACTATACTATTCTATGTACTGTGGCAATCATCAATCGATCGCTGCTCGTTCATGAGTTAGGTATCTAAGCAATTTTAAGGGGTTACACTGAATACCGAATTACACCGAATTATACCGAATTACACTATACTGAATACCGAATTACACTATACTGAATACCGAATTATACCAATTTACACCTAATTATACCGAATTATAGCGAATTAGACAGAATTACACTACCTATACTAAATACCGAATTACACCGAATAAGGTACACCATAATCAATAACGAATTATACCTATTTATATACGGAATTACACTATACTAAAAAACGAATTACACTATATTTAATACCGAATTATACCAAATTACACCTGATTATACCGAATTACACCTGGTTATACCGATTTACACTCCACCGAATACCGAATTACACCTGATTATACCGAAATATACTTGATTATACCGAATTACACCTGATTATACCGAATTACACTACACTAATTACCGAATTACACCTTATTATACCAATTTAAACCTATTTATACCGAATTACACAAAACTGATTACCGAACTACACCTGATTATACCGAATTATAGCGAACTACACCGAATTATACCGAATTACACCTGATTATACCGAATTACATTATACTCAATACCGAATTACACCTGGTTATACCGAATTACACCTGGTTATACCGAATTAAACTCCACTGAATACCGAATTACACCTGATTATATCTGAATTACACTTGATTATACTGAATTACACCTGATCATACCGAATTACATCATAACCAATAACGAATTACACCTGATCATACCGAATTACACTTGATTATACCGATTTACATCTGATTATACTGAATTACACCGAATTACACTATACCCAATACTGAATTACACCAAATTATACTGAATTACACCTGATTATACCTAATTACACCATAATTAATACCGAATTACACCTGGTTATACCGATTTACAATCCACTGAATACCGAATTATTCCTGATTATACCATATTACGTAACAATAATTACCGAATTACACCTTATTATACCAAATTGCACCTAATTATACCAAATTACACCTAATTATACCGAATAACACTAAACTGATTACCGAATTACACCTGGTTATACCGATTTACAATCCACTGAATACCGAATTATTCCTGATTATACCATATTACGTAACAATAATTACCGAATTACACCTTATTATACCAAATTGCACCTAATTATACCAAATTACACCTAATTATACCGAATAACACTAAACTGATTACCGAATTACACCTGATTATACCGAATTATAGCGAATTACACCGAATTACCCTATACTTAATACCGAATTACACTATGCTCAATACCGAATTATACCGAATTACACTCCACTGAATTACCGAATTACACTATAAATTAGACCGAATTACACCTGATTGTACCGAATTAAACCTGATATACCGAATTACACCCGATTTTACCGAATTACACTCCACAAAATACCGAATTACACCAAATTATACCGAATTACACCAAATTTTTCCGAATTAAATTTCAAGGAATACCAAATTACACCTAATCATACCGAATTAAACTTCACTGAATACCGAATTACAGCCAATTAAATCCATGATTATTGGTAGGATTTTTCGATATTAATTATTGAAAGTTATACATTGCAATGATTACAGCCAATTAGCCTTCACAGCATTATAAAATATCAAAATGTATGGTTACTATCCAATCCATTAGTCCGACGCCCCATCAGTTCGACACTTTTGTAGTTTATTACTGATTTAACATCAAATATATGTCCTATCTGCCTGATTATTATATAATCAATAAGTGTGCAGTACAACAAATTAGCTGATACAAAAAACTACATTAAATGATGAAATTGAATGTGGGATTGCTATTAATAATATTAAAATAAATAAGATAGAAATATAACATTATAAAATGAAAGTAAGGAAAATTATTTTATTGTTTAGATTAGTTACATTTATAGTTAGTATATCTATTTAATTATAATTTTTATTTCGATCGAAAAATAAAACCAGAAATGATTATACAGAAAGATGTAACTGTCAGACTGACTATTGGGGTGTCGGACTAATGGGGCGTCGGACTTTTGAGACGTCCCCAAAATGTATTAAGTCATACCATTTTATTTTTTTGTAAAAATTTTATTTGAAAAAATTTAGCACTTTCACTACGAATTAGACTTATATGTCCAGCATTTTAATATGTAACTTTAAATTGACAAAATTATAAATACGTTCAATTTTTACACCAAAATGCTTCAAATTATTTCGAAAATGACTGTGAAAGAGCTTTGATAAACACTCTGAAACTGTCTGTTGTGAATGGAAGAGAAAGGGGGCCCAAACTGTTGTGATTAGGATTATGTATGGTCTTCTTTTCATTTATACCATGTTTATCATTTTTTCAATACTTACTATGGTTATGTCGTGGATAAACAATTTCTCCACGATATCATTATATATTATTTCTTCTAGCTATTATTCTTTATGTATTTTTATATTATACCTCAGTCGTTTTTAAATTGAAAAAATATAATCGTAGATTTCAAAATGACCTGTGTAGGAGAAACTAGATAATCTTAAGGTAACACTAGCACGTAAATTTCAGTACTAGTAGCACGAAATTTTAAGCCATTTCAATTTATTCATTGAAACTTTATGGAAGTTAATTTAGCGTGTGATTTTCGTGTATTTTTGTTTGTGCTATTGATAAAAATAGTTAGGGTGTAGAATTGGGTCATGTGAGATTTGTGAAGGTGCACTTATGATTTAACTTATGCCTATAGTTTAATTAATTGTAATTTGTATGTTGTTCGGCTATTCGGAGTTGCCCCCTTTATTTCCTTTTAAATCCCGTAGTGCGACTGTAAGAGTGTTGACTGAAGTTTTGTTGTGTTGTTCGGTGACTCAGATTTACCCCTTAATTTTTGGTTGATATTTGAATATTGGTCGGCAATTCAGATTTCCCCCTATTCCATCTGGATCCAATATAGCGTGACTATCGGGAGTGCTGTTTTAATTTTGTGTTGTTCGGTGAATATGAGTTTTAACCCCCTTTATTTTGTTTCATACTTGATGGAATTGTGCGACCGTACCCCCCAAGCGACAGGTTATGCTCTTCAACTACGAGGTCTTAGATTTTATGTTAGGCTTCATTTACCATCACCACAGTACATAGAATAGTATAGTACCCCAGTTACATGTATTATTCAAATTTATTCTCGGTAGGCTGTGACGTCATCTATGTAAACAAGAGGTCACGTCATAGTAAACAGAATTGCTGTGGGTCACGTGGAATAGAGAATTAAGATGGCGGCCAACGCGACCGATCTGATTAATGATCTTGAATAAATCGTCTTCTTCAAGACTAAAAATTTGTTACTCTTTTGGGTGTAAAAAGACCAGTAGCAATTTCATCAACAGTAATTTTTTAATTTTCGTCCGTATGACTATAAAGATGGGATAATAGCATGCGGTAATGTGGAATTAAAAAAAATATCACCGAAAACGTTATTTAACAAAAGTTGGGTGTGTTGCAGCCATCTTTTGTGTTTGTACTGTTCGTACAAACGTACGCACCATTGTTTACATGTGACGTCACAGCCTACCGGGACACGCATAATATCCCCCCTATAGCTCTGGGATACTATATATTCTCTGTACTGTGCCATCACCTCTTCATTTTCATCTTCCATCCGTGTGAGTGCAGCCACCATGCAGTGCTTGTGTCCCTTTTTGTCATATTCCTTGGTAAGTGACCGCATTCACGGAGTAGCTTTTCCGCATACATGAGAATGTCACGGACGGTGGTAAGTCATTTTGTTCATGGAGCCAGGTTTCAATCCGAGTTTCTTCCAGTTCCTTTTATTTATTACCTTTGCAGAATGTAGGAAGGTTATATTTTTGACGGCATTTATTTATTTTTATTTATCATCTGGTTATTCGCTTAAAGGTCCTCTCCAAGTAAATATTTTTATTACTTTATTTATCGAGGCTAATGTTCCTTATCATTTTGCTGCAAACCGCATCGAATTTGGTAGCGTATTTTTAATTTTATATGCTTTTAAAGGTTTTTAAAATCAAAACTCTACAAAACCTATTTTACATCCGACTTACTAATTTAAGAAATTTTCAGCCTGAAAAAAAAGAATGTACACCATTTGTTTTGATTGTCAACTAGGTATTAGGTTTAATAAATCCATTTAATATTCGTGTAAAGGTATAAAATTGAATGAAATTATAATAGAAACGTTTATATACTTTAGGAAACAATTAATATCTAAAATAATTTAAATAAAGGCTTATAATGCATGGTTTGTTTATAAAATTCAAATTTGTAATCAAAACAAAGAGTGTACAATCTTCTTCTTGAGCATCAGATTAGTGATTCGCTCAATTGTTGCTCACAGAGTATTAAAAAACTTTAAAAACAAATTATTAAATATATATTGAACCGAATTGTATGCAGTTTGCAGAATAATGATCGTAGACCTTAGTTCTATAATATTATGTTATAAACTCAATTTTTTCCCGGAGCCTGGAGAGGACCTTTAACTGAAAAAAAAATTCAACCAAATTGCCTGAAATTTGATGAAACGATTGGTCAATGTCCAGTGACCTTCTGGTAGAATTTTGGGAGTGACCCGGTCAAAGGTCAAGGTCGTTGTAATTTATAAGTATTGAACAATATTTCGCTTGTTTTCAACAACAACGTCATAAAAACATGTATTTTAGATCGTAAAATACTGATTATTTTTTCAAAAGTTGTATAATTGTAACTCAAAATTTGACCACTAGAGAGGCTATATGTCCTAACGATATACCATTAAATGTACGTACATTAAAAGTAACAAAATGCCTCTCCTGAAAAACAGCTTTTTTAGAGTTATGACAGTGTTGTCGCAAACAAGGGATTTCATGAAACTTGGTGGGATGTTTGGTCAATATACAAGAATCATTTTGTTAGATTTTGACAGCGATCAGGTCAAAGGTTAAAGGTCAAGGCCATTTATAACTCAATAAGTATACCTATACTACCAAATTGTCTAAAATTTAATGTGACGATTGTTCAATGTCCAGGAACCATCAGGTAGAATTTTGGGATTGATCCGGTCAAAGGTCAAGGTCGTTTATAACTTAATAATTCAAAAAGTATTGAACCATATTTTATGAAACTTGATGGGACGATTGATCATTATCCAGTTATCAGTTTAATTAAAGATTTTGGGAGAGAACTGATCAAAGCAGCGGCGAAGGTATGCACTCTACCGAGTGCACGTAATATAGTATAATTTCTTTTAGACGTCATGCAACGATATGGTCGAAGCAGACGTTTAACCCCTACTAAAATTTGCTAAACTTTATAAACCTATAATTAATATTGGTAAATATTAATAAATATTAGTATGTAATTATTAATAAATCGTAGTAAATTAAAATTTTAGTGAAATTTTAAACTCTACACAACTTTCAATTTTCAAAATAAGGATTTTTTATTGTACTTTTCTCTATATATTTTTTTCTTTGTCTAACGCACATGTTTAATATATCCCTTGTCTGAAATTGTTGAAACGACTGGTCAATGTCCAGTAACCTGCTGGTAGAATTTTGGGAGCAACCTGGCCAAAGGTCAAGGTCATGGTCATTTATAACTCAAAATGTATTGAACCATATGGCATGAAACTTGGTGAGACGATTAGTCACGGTACAGGAACCATTTTGTTAGATTTTCGGAGCGATCGGGTCAAAGGTCAAAGATCAAGGCCATTTATGACTCAATAACTCACAACGTATTCAACCAATTTGTCTGAAATTTGATGGCACGAATGGTCAATGTCTTCGAAGTTGGAACCATCTGCTAGAATTTTAGGAGCGATCCGGTCAAGGTCATTTATAATTCAATAACTCAAAAACTATTGACCATATTGCATGAAACTTGGTGGGACGATTGGAAGGGCTCATCTCATGTCTGTACCACGTAGGACACAAACCCCTCTTCCCCCAGTCATCCCTTTTTTACCTTTTCATTTTAACTTATAATATAATGCCTTTCATTTAACATAATATTGTTCAATTCCTTTAGTCTCTATATAGCTAGTAAAATTGGTAATGTAAACATTTTGTTACTGTCAAATCGCGAGTAAGACGAGCTCGCCTTTTTTTCTTTATTCTTACATACGTATTACATGAAAAATATTACTACTATTTTCAGTATAATTAATCAGGTTTAACTCGGTAAAATAAGGTTTAATTCGGTATTAAAAGGAGTGTAATTCGGTAAAATCAAGTGTAATTCGGCATAATCAGGCGTAATTTGGTATAATAAGTGTAATTCGGTATGATCAGAAGTTATTTGATATTGATTATGGTGTAATTCGTTATTCAGTTTAGTGTAATTCGGTACAATCAGGTGTAATTCGGTATCCAATGTCGTGTAATTCAGTAACCAGTGTTGTGTAATTCGGTACAATCAGGTGAAATTCGGTACAATCAGGTGAAATTCGGTATAACCAGGTGTAATTCGGTAACCAATGCTGTGTAATTCGGTAACCAGTGTTGTGTAATTCGGTACAATCAGATGTAATTAGGTACAACCAGGTTTAATTCGGTACAATCAGATGTAATTAGGTACAACCAGGTTTAATTCGGTAACCAGTGTTGTGTAATTCGGTAAAATCAGGTGTAATTCGGTAAAATCAGGTGTAATTCGGTAAAATCAGGTGTAATTCGGTAAAATCAGGTGTAATTCAGTACAATCAAGTGTGATTCGGCATAATCAGGTGTGATTCGGCATAATCAGGTGTAATTCGGCATAATAAGTGTAATTCGGTATAATCTAAAGTTATAAGGTATTGATTATGGTGTGGTTCGGTATAATTCGGTATCGACTATAGTGTAATTCGGTATTTAGTATACTTAGTGCAATTCGGTATAATTTGGGATAATCAGGTGTAATTCGGTAATAAGTGTAGTGTAATTCGGTATAATTAGGAGTAATTCGGTATTCAGGGCAGTGTAATTCGGTATAATCAGGTACGTATATTTCGGTGTAATTGGGTATAATCAGGTGTAATTCGGTAATGAGTATAGTGTGATTCAGTATAATCAGGTGTAATACGGTAATCAGTTTAGTGAAATTCGGTATAATCAGATATAATTCGGCATATTCTAGTGTAATTCGGTATTCAGTGGTGTAATTCGATCGGTATAATCAGGTGTAATTTTGTATAGACAGGTGTAATTCGGTATCGATTATGATGTAATTCGTTATTGAGTATAGTGTAATTCGGAATTCTGTGTAGTGTAATTCGGATAATTACCTATGTGTAATTCGGTATTATTTGGTGTAATTCGGTATTCAGTGTAACCGATTTTAAGGCGCCTTAAAAATAAATACAAAAGCTTAGGTTAGCAGTCCGTATGGGAGATCTGGGGATTATCAATTTCAGCAGGTATCGCAGATACCAATTAAATACCGAATACTTATGTTCGAAAATGGGGAACAGTTCAATAAATCTGAACTTAGGTACCATAGTTATCTTAGCAGAATGCGGAAGGTAATATTTTAGACGGAATTTAATGATTTGTCATCTTGTTATTCGCATAACTCAAAAAGCATTCAACCAAATTGCCTGAAATTTGGTGGGACGATTGGTCAATGTCCAGGAACCTGGTAATAAGAATTTTGGCGGCGATCATGTCAAAGGTCAATTTCATTTATAAATCAAAAAGTATTCAATCGAATTGCCTGAAATTTTGAATGACGATTGGTCAATGTCCATATTGGGAGCAATCCGATCAAAGGTCATTTATAACTCATTTTTCAACCTAATTGCTTGAAATTTGATGGGACGATTGGTCATAATCCAGGAACTATTTGATTTTAGATTTTGGGATTGAACGGGTAAAAGGTTAGGGTCATTTATAACTCAAGGCAAATTATTGGATGATCAATGTTACATGCGACGACGAAGGTAAGCGCTCTACGAGTGCCCATCATCTAACTAGTTTAATATTGTATTCTTCTATAATTAGGGATAAGGGAAATAATTAATGATATACCTATCATCACTAGAAAAAATAATATATTTTAACGTTTCTATATTTTGATGTTAGCTACTTCACTTTTGTATAAGGTTTCCTACGCTTATTTTATCAGTTGGATATAAGCGTGCAGCATATGGTGCAATACCTAGTAAATAAATATACTTACTATGGTGCAAAAGGTTTGCATAATTATATCATATGCAATAAAACCTAGAGCCACATGCGGTGTACCTAATACCCAAAAAAACTAATTTCGAAACCTTGATTTTACTTATCATATTAGCCAGTTAGCAAATGGTTGTGTACGGACACCAATACGTGTCAGTACACATAAAGCCCAATAAGCAGGGAACATGTTAAGTAGGTCAATGCAGACAATCTATAATAAATTAATAACCTTACTCTTTTTTTTCACGTCAACATGGCAAATAAGCAATAATCTCATCCAAAGTTAGAATATTTTTGAGAGTAGCTCCACAAAATAGAACAGGTGTTAGTTGTTCTTCAATAATGGATATAAAACAGGCAATTAAAATAGTTAATAATTCATATAATTTCAAATTACATTTATACATTGGATTACTATTTACAACTTAACATATCTATATAAGTAGAATTAACTTAAAGTGAACGAAATAACGATATAGGCTTAAAGTATTTATATATCAGATATGATGACATTTAATTCCTATCTCCTGACATCCATCAAATGTTATTCTTAGAAAATAGTAACTTTTTAACAATTCTTAATATTGAAAGAAAATTATCATTCATAAATATTAAATATAGAGAAGAAAAATCAACATATAAATAAATGTTCAGTAAGATTTAATAATCGTACTTTACAGTTACATTTTCCTACCAGTTATTTGCAATTGTATAACTGTTAATTTAATGGATTTAAGAGTATTAATAGGAATTTGAGTAACTAACTGACATCACATTTCTATCTACAATATTTTTACAGAGTAATCCTCTCAGATTTCAGACAGAGTAAATTTATCCAACATTCCTCCGATATTAATCCAACATACCTCCTATATTAATCCAATATACCTTAGATATTCATCCATTATGCCTTCTATATTGATCCAACATTCCCCTAAGTGGTCTCCTCTACTAATACAACACTGAAACTAGCAATGGTCCCGAAGCTACTAACATTCTATTGGAATCTGTCACCAGTACAAAACCAATCTAGGGTCCCTACTCGGTTATCGTCAATGGTGCTTACAACGTTAAATGCTCACGAGATAGGAGTAAGTGGATTGGTAATTTACTTCCACTGTAACAGCAATTATCAAAAAGCTCTTACAATTCATAGATAGTAACTAACTGCTTCGCAAAATGGTCAATTATAGGAAATTATCACTTTCACAATCATAGTATACAATTAATGTAGATTAGAGTCAGTACCAAAATGTCTTATTAAAACCGTGCGACATGAAGTTTCATCTTTAACTGATTAAATAAATGGACTGTAACAATTTTGATAGTATTCTTGAAGATTTGAGTTATCAATATTAAAGTGGTTAACTAACGATCAAAAAATGTTTAAAGATCATCAAATATTGTGTTCCATTTTAAGTTGTTAACAGAATATATTGTGTCTACTTCTTTGTATTTGCAATGCAAATATTTTAGAAATTCAAATCAGTGAATGACAGTGGTTATTAATTTATTTATTTAATAATTAAATAAATTAAATTAAATTAAGAAGCAGCAACAATTCAACTGAGGTAAAAACAGAAGAAGAAAGTAGCGCAAAAAAAATAAAGGACAAATTTAGTCAGTATACCTCTGATGTTATAGTAACCTCTCTGTTATGTCAATTCTATTTATCTCAAAAGTCTTTCAATTCATTCAATTAAGAGGTGAAAATTGAGATATTAATGGCTTTTTTTAAATTCTTATATGTAACATAGCTATAACAAGTAAGATATATCATTATTGAGATAGATTTTCTAGAGGAAGATCGTACCATGTCATCTAATGCCTCTTGACTAGAGAGAAATAACCACAATTTAATAATTCATGAAACAGCTATCACTGAAATAACTAAATTTCTTTCCTAATGCTTGAGCTAAATTCATTTCCAACACTCCATCCTAATATCCAATAAAAGGGTTGGATATAATTGTCTTAAGGGAACACTTGACTTAGAGCTAATAATGCCCTGTTGATATTAAAGACAGTGAGTTAAGTAGTTATATCACAAATAACAAACGGCTCACAACATCACTATTTACACCAATTGGAATAAAGATAGACTATCTGTTCATCAGCTTTGTTTACTGATGCTAATTAGGGGCTGGCCCACTTTAACCTTATCCCCCTCCTTGCACTCGATAACTGTACCGTCCTTAGGCACCTCAATGATCAGAACCACCGTGGACCCTAGGTTGAATTCCCCAAAGGGGTCCCCCTTGCTAAGCTCCAAACTATTGCTGAAACTCTTATCAAAGTAGGTGTTTTTGTGTTTCCGCCACATGTTGGTACGCAGCTTCTCATCTTTGTAGACTTTGATGCTTCCAACATTAGTGGCTCCCACGGCAGTCAGGCTGCAGAAGCCCCCTGCCCATTCACCGACATAGGCAACCCTTTCATTCAGAACGAAGAGGTCAGGCAGCCAAGAGGCAAGGGAAGGGTTCACGCTAAGAAGGTCCCCGGGGAAGTGGCGGCGGAAGTTCACCTTCCAGTTGGCGGGGGAATGGAACCTAAAAGTACATTGGATTACTTTTTTTTGTAAGAAAAGACAATATTCTACCATTAAAAACAAGAAGAATATAATTACTTTACTTTAGCTTTCAAAACAGTAACACATAGAAATAAAAATCATTACCATGAGCATATATATCTAGTTTTAGTCTTCTGGGTAATATAAAAGATCATAAGGATAACCTGATGTGAATGTAACTATTTTTCAATAGCATTTACAGTAAGTGTAGCTACTAAAAGTTAGGAAATTTAACATATTGAATATAGGTAACTATTTGAAGAAATCACTGCTGTATTTACCTGTGATAATCACCAGGGGCTAAATAGACAACCATTTGGTAGAGGTCTGACTTCTCTGGCGTGTTGAGACAGTTCTTATGATAACAAGTGTCAGCACTTTCTGGGGGAGCATCTTTGCTATATTCAAAACTGCCTTTTAACCACGAGTGAGGACCCAAAAAACTGAACAGAGAGTATGTCACACCCTGAACAAAAGAGAACAAGAATGAGTAATGTGGCACTTTCAAAAAAGTTTTATTGCTTGATTTTTATTGCAATAGCTTTTTCCTACAATTCAAAAGTTACAATCATAATTCAGTGATATTTGACTTTAAAAAGGGACTTTAAATGTTTGACTTTAAATGTTTCAACATTTGTACTGGTTCTCACTTTGACTTGGTGCAGTGTACCGCACTTGACAGGACCAGCTGCCAGCACAGTGCCATCTACAGGACTGGTGACAGCAGCTTTGGGATCTATTGGACGAGCTGAGGCCTTCAACGACCGACGGAACAGCGAGCCAAGATTACTGAAAAAGAAACATTGACCTATAGAGGAAGAACACGGGATATAAACTACAATGAAGAGTAATAGATAATACATTTAGCTAATAGTCTAGCTTACTCATTTGAAGAAGTGTGGTTTGGTTCAAACCAACCAAGCTAAAAAATCTATGGTTAATTTGGTTATGGTTTATTTGTTTTTTTATCCTTTGCAGCTCTAAAATAATTTAATTTTTAATTTACCATATTGTATTCATAATATTTAAAATAGTAAAATTAAATTATATAAATATATTATGTAGGTATATAAAAAACAAAATCATTTAATCTTAGTAGAGTAATTTTTTTTAATGAAGACATTAAAACCGAAAGAAAATAGAAATATGGACAAAGTTTTCTTCTCACCACATTGTGTTATCATTTTATTAAAGATATTTTACATAGTGATTTAGAAAACATTAAAATATAGTGTTCAGTCTCGCTGTGATATTCATTAGCTAGTATGCTATATTTTAATTAAAAAATCTACACTTAAAATATAAACCAATGGAAATATAAGAATCCAAGAAATATTTGAATCTAGCTGTGTTATTTAAAACTTGAGTTGATATTTTTTATGCGCTTATTAAAGTAGACTAGCAGCTAAGAATTATTTATGAATTGGTAGTAAAATGTTACAGAGCATCTGCATTAAATAATTTTTAAATGATTTATCTCAATTTCTCAAATAATTTTTTTTTCATAATTTACCAAATATGTATGTACGATGTTTTGTATTGTACATCCTGTATAGTAATCAGTTATGAGCAAATCAGTATCTTCATGCACTTTTATTGAATAATTTCATATAAAAACCAAATAAACCTTTTTTTTTCAAACAACCATTGGTGTTTTTTTTTTCCAAAAAAAAAAAAACATAACAACTCTGATTTAAAGTATTGGATTCCTAATGTAGCTAACTAATTAGCTACTTCTTTTTATTTATATAAGCCTATTTTTAATACATTGAGAATTTTTTCTGTGGTAGTAGTGAAGTTCAAATTTTTTCAGCAGTAAAGACATGAACAGTCCTATATGTAGGTATAAGATACTCCATAGTTAAATGTCTCTTTACATCTAATAATTACCATCCAATAGCTTCACTCACTCATATTTTAGCACATCCTCTTCCTCAGCTTCACTCATATTGCAGCCAAAGGTGTTGATGTAAGATGATAAGACGACTTTTCTGCACCAGATAGGTAGGTGAATATCTGCAGAAAATATTATGTACATTCATTGTGTCAGAGTTTTCAATTGACATAAATGAAATAAAGATATAAAAATTAGAGTTATTGTAATTTTAAACTATGTCATACAATATATCAAATATATTAACCTTTTTTGATATTGATATGTTACAAGTAGATAAACAATGTACCAAATTAAAATCATGAATAAAAACTCACCATTAACATATCCCCATAGTCTGCTGAACTGTCTAAGAGGCAGCATTTTGTAAGCCCTCACTTGCCACACAGTCGTCATGTTCATTTGAACGGAGACTAGCCCTTCATTGGCCAGTCTTGAGTCCTGGTGAGAAAATGTGATATCAGTAAGTAAGTAAGGAAGTAGGTATGAAAAGTCTAATGACAAAGGGCAAGATAAAGACAAACAATCTAGTTAAAAATATATTCTAGAAGATTTTACACATTTTATGGATACAATTGAAAGATAGAAGAAAATATTGATTAACAATGTATCTAACATACAGCTTTCTTAATGAAGATTGAAGAATACTGTTTTCTCAATTATTAAATTAACTGCCAGTGAGAATAAATATTATGAATAATATTGGTACCATAAATACATTATAATATAGGTAATAATTAAAAAATTATATTTGTACATATTAATTATAGGTATTCAATGATAGTGGATACATTTTTGGTGGACACACTTTATAGGTATTAGCTAAATCAATCTAATAGATTTGCTGAGCTCTCATTAGTCTCATGAAAGTTTCTATTTAACTATTGCATCACAATAATCATACCTCTCTTTCCCGAAGATGTTTGTATTTTTGAATGGCAATAACTGCAACACCAACCCCCACTGGTAGAGGTGTCCATCTTAAAGAACGGATGTATCGCCCAAACCCTTTCACTCCTTCCATACCGACTCCTGAAGAAAAAAATACATGGTTAGATAAATTGACAGGTTGAAAATTATCAAAAATACAGAGATAATTTTATTTATATTCTATCAAATCACTTTTAGTTTCAAGTTTCAACCAATAAGGACATAACTTAAACTTTTGACAGATTGATTCCAATTTGTATATAATAAGGAATAGTAATTCTCTCCGGATTAATTTTCCTTAAGACGGTCTGTAGATAATAGTCATAGATAATTACAAATTAATTATAATTACAGTCTATAGCTAAAGAAGAAGTAATATAATAATAATAATTGTGTTAAGAAATAACTTGCAAGTCTGAAAAGTACAGCAAGATTTGTGGATTAATCCTGCGCCCAAGTCCTATTTAATTCCTATGTTCCCATGTTATTTTCTGCGCCCAAATCCCAATTTCTGTAAAAAAAATCCTGGGTCTGGGGGAACCTTCTTTTTCAGGTAATGAAGCATATCTAAACTTGTCATTTTAATGGTAAGTTTGTGACAGTTATTTTGAGCCCTTCAATTGCAAATGGCAAGAAATGTCTATTTTTCTCATATGCTACAATATAATTTTGGAGAGAATTATGATAGTTTAACATTTTGGAGAGAGATTTGGTTGTTTTTGGGGAGCTGGAGAGAAAAATGGAGAGTTTATTAGCCATACTATTATACTTTGATTCTTTTCAGACTGGGAAATAAGAACTTTATCAAACCTAATTATTTCAAAATCTATTCAGTGGCCAGTGCCACAGATTCTAAAATATGTCACGGCTCCCAGTCTGTATTTCATGGTAAATTCAACGAACATGTCGGTAAAATTTTCCCCCTTTGGAAATAATATTCTAGCAAAGTTAGTGGAATCATAGCTATTTATTTCTATGTTACCAATAATTTTAGTGGATAATTTGGGAAAATGTTGGTGGATCAGTCAGCCAAATTATTCGAAATTGTTGGTGGATTTTTTCAGCTTTTTGAGAAAGTCAGTGAGTTTTTCTGCACCAAATATAGACTGGCATTGGCCGTTGAGCCACTCTGAAAAATATTTTGAAGTAAGGCCCCAGTCTGTATTTGGTGCACAAAATTTCACTGACTTTTTGAAAAAGCTGAAAAGATCCACCATAAATTTCCAGTAATTAGGCTGATCCACCAACATTTTACCCATTTTCCACCAAAAATTAATGGTAACATAGGAGAAAATAAATTAAAATCCACCGACTTGGCCAGAATATTATTTTAATTGCAGAAAAATTCCACCGACATGTTGATTGTCGGTGGGATTTACCATGAAATACTGACCAGTCTGCAGAATATGGGATATATTTGGGATATTCTCTCCGAACAATTTTGAATTAATTCCTATATTTACATTAATTTTGCTACGAACACAGACTAACCTATGTGAATTTTTGGCTCAAAAATTGGCTTACAATTTTCCACCCTCTGAAACATGGATTGAACCCAGTCTGAAAAGAAGGTCTCAGAAGTCAGACCCAGGATTATTTACAGAAATAGAGATTTGGGCGCAGCAAATAAAATAACATGGAAAAAAAAATTAAATAGGACTTGGGCGTAGCCCGCAGGATTAATCCACAAATCCTGCTGCCAGTCTGCAAAGCGCGTCCATGTCGCCAAAGATCTTTGGAGACTATATTTGAGCCAGTCTGCAGAATGCGTCTCTTCTCCCGCAGAGATTTTATTTTGAGAGAGTTACACTTTTACTCTATGACTCTCAGCAGCAGATTCAGAATCTCCCGCAGCAAAATTAATGGTAACATAAGAATTAATTCATGATCTCCCGCAGAGATCTCAATTTCTAAAATTCAATCAAAAACTCAAGCAGAGAGTCTTGGAAAATGTTCCATATTCTGCAGACTAGTATTTGTCTATTTGAAGGAAAATTCATCATAACAAGATCTTGGTGACTATTTTCTAAATTATAATTAATTCCTATGTTTACATGTTATTATTGGAGACATTTTGAAGAAATTTGGTCATTTTGGTGACAAATTTGAAATTTATTGGAGACTAATTGTCCTGAAATATGAAATCTTGGGGACAGATTTGACACACTTGGCAGACTTGAGACTGGTCCTGCTGTACTTTTCAGACTGGGATTGAACTCGGGGTCAAGCAGGTAAATTGCGGCACACTAACAAACTGCGGCCTTTAACAACAGAAACATCATAGCCTAAAAACACACCAGTTGTGAAGTTTAACCGGCGACTAATCAGGCCTTGAAATTAGTCTCCTGAATTATCCGGCGACAATTTCCTAATTAATTCCTATGTTTACATGTAACTATTGGAGAGTATTTGGAGATTTTTGGCCATTTTGGAGAGAAATTTAAAAATCTTTGGTGAGAAATTGCCCCAAATATTAAATATCTGGCAACTGATTGTGCATGCTTTACAGACTGGAAAAGTAAAAACACACGTTAGAAAAAATAAATTAATAAATTATAGCATTCACTGCAGTTCTTTTGATAGCTATGCCATTATAATGTAATTTCGATTCAGAATTCTTTAGCTCTTGACCAGTCTGCAGAATGTGTCTCTTCTCCCGCAGAGATTTTATTTTGAGAGGGAGTTGCTCTCTGACTCTCAGCAGCAGATTCAGAATCTCTCGCAGCTAAATTAATGGTAACATAGGAATTAATTCAAAATCTCCCGCAGCTAAATTAATGGTAACATAAGAATTAATTCAAGATCTCCCGCAGAGAACCAGAGATCTCAAATTTCTAAAATTCAATCAAAAACTCCCGCAGAGAGTCTTGGGAAAAATGTTCCATATTCTGCAGACTGGGCTCTTGAGAGGGCCGCAATTAAAAATAAAAGGGCCGCAATATACCCATTCTGCAGAAAATGGGAAATATTTGGGATATTCTCTCCTAACAACTTTGAAATAATTGCGGAAATCAAGTAATTCGATAAAACTATATATATTATAATATTTCGCGTAAATTTTGTTGTTTAAAGTTATTAAAATAGTCTCATAACTGTTTACTTAAATTACTTTCATTTTAATGAAGTATCAACAGTTAAAATCAATTAACAATTGAAAAAACATCAATTACTCAGTTTACTCGAATTACTTTGCTCCATCAGAGGAAATTACGGAAATAGAGTAATTCGATAAAATATATATATTTTGCATACATAAATTTTGTTGTTTAAAGTTATTAAAATAGACTCATAACTGTTTACTTTCATTTTAATAACGTATCAACAGTTAAAATCAATTACTCAGTTTACTCGAATTACTTTGCTCCATCAGAGGATATCGCGGAAATTGAGTAATTCGATAAAACCAGATTGTATTTGGTGGTAAATTCCAATGATATGTCAGGAGATATTCAATTTCTCTAATAAAAAAATTCCTGCAATCTCAGAGGATATTTAGCTAGGTATTAATATTTAATTCCTATATTACCAACCATTAATTTTCCAAGTAAAATAGTATGTCTCATAAACTCACCATTTGCCTCTCCAGCCCAAGTAATAAAGCATGTCCAAACTCGCTATTTTAATGGCGAGTTTATGACAGTTATTTTGAGTCCTTCAATTGCAAATGGCGAGTTTTATCTATTTTTCTCCTATGCTACAATGTTATTTTGGAGAGAATTTATGAAAATTTGAGCATTTTGGAGAGAATTTGTTGAATTTTGGAGAGAGCTGGAGAGACAAATGGCGAGTTTATGAGACATACTATTTTACTTGGTCTCCAGCTCTCTCCAAAATTCAACAAATTCTCTCCAAATTGATAAAATTATTATTAATTCTCTCCAAAATATTGAAAATAACATTGTAGCATAGGAAATAAATAGATAAAACTCGCCATTTACAATTGAAGGGCTCAAAAAAACTGTCACAAACTCGCCATTAAAATGGCGAGTTTGGACATACTTTTTTACTTGGTTAATTTTAGTAGGGGAAACTGGAAATATGTTGGAGGACTAAGACAAGGTGAAGAAAAATGTTGGCAGGTATTTCTCAGATTTTAAAAAAGTCCAGTCTGCAGAATATGTGAGATATTTGGGATATTCTCTCCGAACAATTTTGAATTAATTCCTATATTTACATTAATTTTGCTACGAACACTTCTGAATTAATTACTATATTTACATTAATTTTGCTACGAACAGATTAAGAGATCTCTACGAACACTAAACCAGTTTCTGCAGACTGGAAAAAAGTCAGAGGAGTTCGGTGCACCAAATACAAACTGGCGATAAAAAGGTAGGTATATATGTATTTTGCATAAATTTTGTTTTTATTGTTATTAATATAGTATCCTCCCATTAATTATCACATCTCAACTTCAACATGTCAACAGTTAGATACATTAACATTTAAAGAATTACTAGGTTTACTCGAATTACTCGTTTCCGCAATTCAGTGTGTGCCATAAAAAAATTCCTGCAATGTCAGAGGATACTGGATATTTAGCTATTAATTCCTATATTACCATTAATTTTAGGAGGAGAAACTGGAAAAATGTTGGAGGACTAGACAAATTGATGAAAAATGTTGGCAGCTATTTCTCAAAGAGTCAAATTTTTGAAAAAGTCAGGAGTTCAGTGCACCAAATACAAACTGGCTCAGTCTTCAGATATACCTACTCTCACTCTGCAACATGGCCTTTAATATAATTTGCAAGTACAGCTCTGAGAACATTAAAGGGAAGAAATAAGTACCAAATTACCTCAGTATAATAGTAGAGCTTATTACAAATGAATACAAAGCTCTTAGATCTTAAGGTACAGGTCTAGAATAGGGCAATAGGCATATGACAAAACTATTTCGCCGGTTAGCAGCACAGTCAACAAAATCTATTTGCTGGAAAATATTATAATAATAGTACATAAAATATAGAGCTTATAAAATTTATCATAACAACTATGTTCTATAAAAAATATATTTAATCTAAACATATTGAGTTTTTATTATGGTACTATATTAAAAAAATTCTAGTTTTCTCCATATCAATTTTATAGGCCAATTCTTACACAAAAGTTGTAATCCGTGTCAATAATCAAAATTATATTTAGTCATTATTTATATTGAATTAATGAGAGTTAAATAAAAAAATTAGTTGATAAATAATAATAATAACGTCCTAATTGTATGTATGAAAAGAAGATAGCTAATAACTAAATAATAAATTAGTGATTCGTGACCGGTACAAACGTTGTAAAGAATAATATGCTAAATCTGATAAAAAATAAATCCATGAAACATGATGCAACTCTAATGACGTCACACCGGATAAGTAAACATTTCATTTTTTAAAGATGCAATATATATTAATGCTATGATATAATTACAACCTGACATAGCACATAAAACTGTTAGTTTAAGTGATTTAGTATTCAAGGAACTTCTAGATATTTGATACTATGAAATTAGTAGGATTTCCCGCTTGATTTATTAGATATTGAGCATCCTGACCTTATTAAAAATAAACATAGATACTTTATTGCAAAGTGACAACGGAATACAGGCACTTTGTTATGATTATGAAACAGCTTACACCAAGGATGATTGAGCAATGGTAAAAAACAAAGTACATATTTTTTTTATCGTTATTTACTAATTGGCAACACGTTGCATCAATGACTATTAGATATTTTGAAGGTCATTTTTTTAAATCTAATTAATTACTTTTCTCTGTAAAATCGTTTTCTAAAAATAGTCTCCAGGAAATAGAAGTATTTTGCAGATCGATGCAGAGTTGCCAGGTAGTGTAATATAGTATAGAGTTGCCAAATAGTGATATATAGTAGCAGGTAACTTTCCACCAACACATCGTAAGATTGTCCATTGCCCGGTCATCTTACAGCGCCACCTACCGTCCTATCAGGTTACGTAAAAAGGTTTTTATAGAAAGAAATCATGATATACAGTATATTCTAAATATATAAAGGGGATATTATATTGAACAGTTATTTACAGTTTATATTAGTTATATAATAGATTATTATCAATATTTCATGAATAAAAAAGTTTTAATTTATATATATTTATATAATAATCTATCTATTTATGTAGTGAATGAATTTACACCAATTACATGAGAAAATATTAGAATTTTAACTATGAAATTAATAAGAAATTATTTCAGAAGGTCATTAAATATCAAGGTTATAAATATGTGTATGTACTCATCTTCAGTTCAATAAACTTTTTTACTACAATTTAATACCTTAGCAATTTTACACTTTAATATATTATAATATTGGTGATGACTGCAGATAGAATTATTAAAATTAAAACATATTATCGAAAGTATTCACAAGGAATGTTGATTATACATAGTGGTACAGGTTGAACTGTGATGTATGAACTATGCTATTTGAAGATATAAATAATTATTAAATATATCACAGTATAAGAGTATATACATTTAAAAACAAGGGTTATATACATATACTATATACTTAAAACAATACAATATACCAGTATATTATTATAGAATATACTTAAGGTATGTAAGACTCATTATATTTTATTTGAATATGTGAAACATAGTATTGTATTCAGAGATAACTTATAAATAATATAAACATTAAACAAATTGTAAAAAAAGTATAAAGTTATATCATAGAAACTAATCCGGTAAATCGCTATGTTACTGCAGATTCCAGGACAATAACCCCCGTGCGGCAAAAAACTCCGCGGTCAAAAAAAAAAACGGAAAAAAAAACGTTCAATAAAACCCCCGGACAAAAAACCCCGGTCTATATAAATAGCATAATTCATTTTTATTAATATATTGAACATTATTCAATGCGAACAAATAATTATTACATTATCTTCGAAAATATGACAATTTTTTTGCAAAATAAGGTATACCCAATTACCTATTTTATAGTAAAAATAAGTACAGTATACATTTTGTCACTATCAAACCTGGCCGGGAGGGGCAAGTGGTACAGATGCAAAGATATGAAAAAAAAACAATAATTAATAGTGATATAATTTACTATTTCTGTATCTTTTCTACACATTCAATAAAATTAATTTATTACACCCTACATATACCCCCATTTCTATATTACTGCAAATTGTACTAATCTAAGAATGGGGGTACATGACCCCATTCCAAAAATTAGGTACTGCAACTCGCAGTAATATGGGAGTTTACCATTAATTTAATCCAAAGTTATTTAGCTACCCTTGTTGTTAATTATCCTTTAAAAATAACTTTATTTAGAGAATGAAATTGAAACTTATCATAGGAATCGTAAGATTAATTGGGTAAAATCCTAGTTAAGACCGTTCCTAGTTAGGATCAGCACATGGGAAACTGATTGTATAACTAGGAACCTGGTATATTATATATTCTGTCTTGTGTTTTCGCGCTACAAGAAAAAACAAAGACAGTTTTGGAATAAGCGAAAGATTTCTAATAAAGTAATATAGTGATATTTTTAAATTTTTACAATATTTTCTTTTTGTCACAGTCCATAACCGAAAATTTTGTAAATCTAAGTTGACATCAAAACTCGCTCATCCAAAGAAAACGGGGATAAAAAATTGAAAATTGGCTCCTATCTCTTTGTTAAAAATTGTTACAATATTCTAAAACTGTCTTAGTTTTTGTTCTAGCATTCGTCCTCTTGACTACAATTTTTTGAAATTTAAGATTTTTTTTATAAGATCTTCATTTCCTCAAAAAACTAATGCTAAGAACGAAAAAGTCACACTTACAAAATATATTTATTTAAATTTAAGAATAATCGGTTCACAATAAATAAGTTTTCTAAAATCACTTAAGCTGATCAATTCATCAAATTTGGTAATTTTTTCTTTTTTTGTGCTGAATTTTCATGTCCGAAATGTAAATACGGCTTCGAGCACCAGAACCCCCCTCCCCAAGAGGGTCCAAAAGGGGGCGGGTAATAGGTCAAAAATCCTGATTTCTTCTTCGGTTGGAGAGGAAATGTCAGGCAGTGTACTTTTATGTCCTAAATATTCGAGAGTTAAGGGGGCCCAAAAGGGGGCAAGGGAGCATTCAAGTTTTTGGCTATTGTTTGTGAATTTACGTTTTTGGTCAAATATATCACTTTTCTAGATCTCCTGAAAAATGTGAATTTTCAACCTAAAAACAAAAACAATAATGAGTTTTCCCGCTACAAAAAAAACCAAGGGCAGTTTTAGAATCCTCTGCAAATTTCTAACTAAGTAATAGAGATATATTTTAAATTTTTACAACCAATTTTTTTTATCACAGTTCAAAACCCAAATTTTTCGAAAATTTTATTTAGTCATCAAAAATCATTCATCCAAAGAAAAAGGGGGAAAGAAAATGGAGAATCGGCTCCTATTATTTTGTTAGAAATATTTCATTGATTCTAAAACTGTTTTTTTTTCTAGCATATATATCCACAGACTTTTTTTTAAATTTACGAAAAAATATCTTCATTTTCTAAAACTAATGCCAGAATCGAAAAAAAACACTGGCAAAATGTGTCTATTTTCGAAAAATACATATACTGTGCAAATTTCAAAATAATCGGTCGACAATAACTGACTCGGTTGTGATATATAAATTTCCCTTTTTCCAAATTTATATATTTCTCCCAACAGTCTCAATAAGCGGACAACCGGACACCAAATAAATGAATACACGACTGACATTATTAGGTTAGAGGATTAATCGTGTGATCACAGTTTATACGGTAATCAAGTTGCAATTGAGTGAATTGTAAAGTGACGTCATCAGAGCAGCACACTAAATTTAAATTTTAAACATGATAACGAATTGTTGCGTTGATGACGTCATATACGTTGAACGTATCCATTGCCACAGTGGCCATTGTTGTAAAAATTTTACTCATCATATTAACGGAACATTAAAATAAACCCTCTTTAAATGAACCATAAAATTAGCTAATAAAATTAAAGAAAAGGGCTTACCTGAACACAAAATGGCTGTAAAAAGAACTGCGACGGTGAGTTTAAATTTTTTGTTCTTTGAGTAGGACGTTAGCTCCCTCTGGTGGAGACGCTGCTCCCTAACTATGGGTAGGATGAAGGGTTGGATTTGGAGAAGCGACCTCGTGACATCGGGACTAATGGGTTGCATTTTAGGATTAAAGCAAAGGGTTGTGGAGAGCGGTTGGCTGGGGTTGATATTGAGAACGTAACCTTGTTGTTGAACACTTGTTACCAACGGTATTGTCTATACTGTTATACTAAAGAATAACGTATAAAAAGAAAATAAATAATATAGTTAGTTTATCTATTTTTCACTGTTTTATAAATCCATATCACTGAAATAAGAAATAAAATTAAACAATTGTAAGCAATAAATAATTACCACTGCTAATAATCAATATAAAATAAGGTTATTTTTTGCATTCCTAATATTATTATATGATGTTTTAAATAATGTTGTGAATGAAGTGAACTTTAAATTTTTTTGCTTCATTTAAATTTTTTGAAAGTGAAATATAATTTTTTTTTAATTTAAAATTATCAATAATTATTTTTTACCTAATTAAGTAGATATAGGCTAACATTAATAAAATTTATGATATATTTTTTAACAATATTGAAAAAATAAAATAAAAAATAGTTAAGGAGGTCGAGGAAGCCAAGAATTTGACGATTTACTAATTTTTCAACAAGAAAATTTTGAACGGTAAATAAATTTACAAAATGCGAAATTATTAATAAAACTTATAGAATGGCTAAAAAGGAAAAAGGAGGAATAAAATAGTATATATCTGAATAACCTCATTTATTACTACCTCGGTAATTATTTGATTTATTATAGTATGCAAAAATTTGAGGGTAAATATAGTAATATATCACTATGCATTAAAAGAGTTATTTATGTAAAAAAGGGAATACCGACCACGACATAAAAAAAATATAACGTAAGAAGTAAATAAATTCTCAGTACATTTTAAAAGTTACATAAAAATCTAATATTGAACACATGGCATTGACCCAAATTTATATTTTGAAACATATTTAAACTGTTGGTAAGTATGTTAAAGCTGTACTCAATATAGTGATTATTTCTATGAAATAATATAAAATCTTACTCACGTTAAAAAATAAAGTGATATGATAAAACACAATCTCCAGTTAATAATGAACATATGGATCAATAGTCTAAAGATAGGATATCTTTTGCTAGCTAAGTTTCGGCATTAAAATAACGAGCTGAAAAGAGGAAAAACCGGGCGTGTTTTGTCACACGGAGCAGACACATCACACCCATCTTCAACGCCTTCAATTTTGCTACTGGGAAGAATGGTTCAATTTTGTTGTCTGCAAAGCGCATGCTTTCAAAATTAAAGATGTAGCTATTGGAAATAGTACGTCTAATCACAACAGCTGTGACTGAAACAAAAGTGAAAAATTCTCCAATAAAAATATAGGATATAAAATATATGGTATGGTTTTGTATTCAAACCCCGGTAACATAATATAATTCACAGGTTTTCATTGGATAATATATTAACGTTCATAAACTATAATCCACATATTATAGTAACTATTGACCGTTGAAATTGTCAATTAACTTTAGAATGCATATGCACTTATATCAACTAGTAAAGTGCATTCGGCAATGCATTTAATTGATTCCAATTTATAATACCGGTATACGCATCGTGCATCTGGCAACCAAAACATCGCGCGATCGAAACTTGGTCTCGTTAAATGTTTCGAGAAATTATACAAAATAATTAGTATGACTTGCGTATTTACATTAATTCATTAAAAACCCATTTGGTATTGTTATTATATAGTCTAAAATAGAATTAATGTTGAATATAGCGAGTATTTCCCGTAAATATCATACTATACCATGAGTCATTTCTGGCAACTCCTAGTAATGCCACAATAAATTGGCACAGTTTATTCTACACTTAGAGGCACATGACCTGCTCATTGCAAAGATTCACCATTCAATTGACCCTAACCAATTAAATAGAAATTCTAAAATACACTTTATGAATTCAGATCAAAAGAAATTAATAGGGACAATTTACATAAATCAATATGGCTAATAAAAACGGTCGAATATAAAAATACCGACCTACCTAGTTACTATGGTAAAATGTCTACAGGAAATTTAACAGGTTATAATATTTTCTATGTCAATAACAACAGGAAATAATCAGACTTGGGTAGTAATTTCTTGAAATAAAATATGGTGACTCGACTCCCGCAAAGTTTACCCACCGCCCACCCAAACTTAAATTAACGCGACCAAGTTACCAAAACAACTAATTTATCTTTAAAATTGCAAGAAATAAGAAAAAGTTAATATCTCGTATAACTAATATATTCATATTTCTAAAAATAATTCTGTAAAAGAACGAATTTTATCTGAAAAAAAAATTAAAAAATTTTCTCATGACATTTTTATATTAAAAAATTTCTCTGAAGAATTTTCTTCATTTTTTTTTTGAGAATTATAATTAATAGCATATTCAGAGAAATTGTTGCAAAATATACATCATAGTTAATTGAGGTAAGACATCACCTTTGACCTGTCTGACCACCATGTGATATAACCGTGTTACTTATTTATCATATAACAAATAGATAAAATAAAATATAACACCATAATAACATAATGTAAGAGCTGTTAATAATATATTTGAAAGTTTTCATTATTGTAAAAAGATTATAAAACTATTAACCGCATTTTTATCAAAAACTTCTATTTCAATAAAAATAATTCTTACTTTTTTCCGAAAATGAAATTTAAAAACAAACAAAAAATATTAAATGTACAAAAAATGAATTATTATTTGTAGAAAATTGAAAATTGCAATTTTTCGTAAACTACAATTCATCACTGTATTTAATAAGTGCATATACGTTGCCAATATAATATATAAATATGAACTTGTTGAGCATATGTTAAAATATATATCGTTTCTATAGAATATTATTAATCTGAACAAATATTAAACAATGCCTATTTCGTAATTTAATTTTCGCATTAAAAATTGTACCGTCAGCCTGGAATTACAATTGCAACTAATTAAAATTGGGAAGCACAGACGTCAATTAATTGACAATAAAACAACCATTTAACGGCAATTCTTAATTCATTAACAGTATATTCTGATCATTTAATGTATTTAATTTAGTTTATGAATTAACAAAGATATTGCTAAATGAAACAAAATTTGTAATTATAAATATTTGTTGAACCGAAAAGAAAAATTATTACAATATATTTCGAGGAGGAAGAGCAACTAAACACCGAAAGATTTTTTGGTGTACCGTATTACTGAAAAGATCCTTCCCAGTAACAGTTTTTCCTATAAAAAAACTGAACATCTTTTTCTAAATTGCTATTGGCTACTGTGTTATATCGGCTACTGTGTATTCACCCGAAATCATTTTAAATTCAATTTACTAATAGATAATTTACTATCAAAACGCTCTACGCAGTTGCTTTCCTCTCATCTGTTAGAGTTTGTTTACAAACAAATATGGCCGCATTCGTAGTAAAACTAGACGATGTAAACAGGGCAAGTATCCTCAATAATGTATTATCGATTTTATAATAGTAAGATATAAACACCACCATCATACAAAACAGTTTATATCACTAGACGATTCTTTTTAAAGATAGTTTACAAATTTTATAAACACCTATAGGAAAATGTATACAAACATTTAGAAAGAACAGGACAAGGCAATATGAATTGGGGTAGTGTTAGGATCTCTTGGAAAACAAATTAATTACAAATTAGACTTTTTTTTGAAAAATCTAGTTACACTCATCTAGATAGTATAATAACGTAATTCAGTAATTAGCTATTTTTCAGTCTATACTTCCAACAATTAAATTTGTTAAATAGAAATTAAGATTAACCCAATCAGTATAAAATGCATTTAGTAACTTTATTTAGTGATAGTAGATACAGGACATTTATTGATTTAAAGTGCCTGCAGTCTCTATCATTGCCATCCTGTATAGTGAATGTAGTGTCCTGAGTGAGAAATAGCCTGTATAGTGAACATATTTTCTTTATAGTTTGCAATGAATGGCATCAGTTTAAGAAAATTAATTAATACGCTTTGTTCACTATAGAGTATAGAGGCTACTTCCTTACTCAGGACTCTACATTCACTATACAGGATTTCACTATAGAGGAGTTGTACAGTAATTTTATGGTATAGGGAACTTAATCAAATAGTATAATAGGTATAAAAATAAATTAGAACAGAAGATATTTGTTAATATTTGTAGAAAGGATCAGATCGAAATAACGTTTACTATAAATTAATGAAGTCAGAAAAATCTCAATTCTCCCACCATGATTAAATGTGGCTTTAAATTTTAAATTAAATTAAACAAGAAATTAATTTTTTTTTTCTTTGAAAAATATTGGATTATTAGAAAAAAATCAAACACTGGTGTTAGGTTTTTAAATATACAGTATGACACAATTGTAAAAGATTACTGGTATAACATTTTTCTTAATGTTCATGTGAGTGATACAGTATAATTTTCATTACGAAAAACAATATTGATAAACAAAATTTAATACATAGGAATTGACATTGATACAACTTTTTTTAATTAAATGTCGTAGTTTAGATAGATTTAAATGGCTAACACATATGAGAATAATAATTATTACAACTATACACGAAACTGAAAAAGTTTCAAATAATATCACTTTGCCTAATAAAGTTGTTAAATTAACGTCACCACCTGCCAGTTTTATATAAAGCAACAGCTGGACCTTAATATTACGTAAATAAACATTAAAAATTATTAATATTTTCATATATCAATAATATTTCATGAATTACCTACCATTTTATAAATATTCTTTGTATTTCGTGAAAAAAAAATCATTTTTTTATATATTTCATGAATTCTATTGTTTATATTCCACAGTAATGGATTAAAGTTTAAATTAGGTTCCCAAATCAAAAACCCTGACATTTATCTCTGTACGAGTGAAAAACACTTCAAAATAACACTAGTTTTCATGTGATTATAATTGAATGTTTTGTTTAATTATTCATTTATTCGAATGTCTTTCGACCATTTATTCTAAAATTTGAAAATACGTAACTATGAAAACATAATGTTAATAAAAATTATATCTGCCAATTTTTTTTTCAAATAAGGGGAAGAGCATAGAAAAGAGAGTTATGGTGGGGCCATAGAAGATTAATAGGGGATCCAATTTAATTTTAAGAGGAAACCTCATCTAAATATTCATTGATGACTCACAATTTCCTAAATCATTCAATTCGGTCTTTTAAACAGACTATTTTCTGTCAAAATATTTTACAATCAATTTTTATCTATACACTAAGCATAAGAGTTATATATAAGAGAAGACAATATTTTCAAAATTAATTAAATTATGTACATTGCACAGAAACATCATGGACTTATAGTAATAATATACTAGGTAACTGGATAGATGAATATTACATAAAAAGAGGAAATTCAAATTTGCAATAAGTTTTAACTTAACTCTACTCCTCGATCTAGTCCCCTAGGGTAATTATAACGTCACAGTACTCGGAAAGTGGGTGCTAACTGGTCATGATAGGTCGATCAGAAATTTCTAATAGTCGGATCGGTTCATGAGCTATGCCAACGTCAACTTTTCGAGTACTGAGAGCGTCTGAGTACTGCGTCATACATCTACTTCAAAAACGGACACTCAGAGATATTCTGATGCACCCAGGTGTCTCGAGTTCACCCTATGGCTTTGTCTCTAAAGAGAGACACTTTAGTGCATTAAACTATTGTTTGGATGCTCTAAGTGCATCAGTTCGATGCACTTTAGTGTCTTAGCTATAAGTTTGTTAAAATAGATATAGGATGAATGATGAGAGAATTATTTCCTCATCATTTGAACAAACTTATAGCTAAGGCACTAAGGTGAATCTAACTGATGCACTTTACTGCATCCAAACTATAGATTGATACACTAAAGTGTCTCGCTTTAGAGACTAAGCAATAGGGTGAATTCGAAACACCTGGGTGCATCAGTTGGAGTTGTTAATTTTTCTCAGTGTGCCCATCTCTTTTTAACATCAAAAAATATCTTTCTCTTCTTGTCTGACTAGGCCTAAGCTGTTCAATTCAACAGGTATATCGATAATTTAAATTATGCCCTTACACCCAATTACAGTTTCTAAATTTCCAACCAGTTCGTCCTAATTCTAAACTCATATTATCGACCCCCGCGATTACCCTAAAAAATGTCAACCCAAATATTTCAATTATTTTTTACTCCTTTCTAGTATCTCAGTCAAAATAATTGCCCACCCACAATTAATAAATATTTTAAACCACTCTACTTTCTTATACTAAATCCAATCATTCTAAAAACCATTCAATTTATTCTCCAACAACAAAATAAATTACTATTTATATCCATTATCCCTCGCTTATGCAGCTCCAAGAAATCATCTTACAATCAAAAAAATTCCACAGAAAGTTTTTCCTATCCTCAACTAGTTCATGAAGGAGCTATTTACTGCAAGTAGCCTCCTTTAAATATTTCAAACACTGTAATTCCTTAACTTATATCACACCCAAAGTCAAACATATATTCGAGTCTTAGAAAATGCTGAATAGTTTCTGTCACAGAAGACTGAGTGTTCACTGTAGCAGACTTTCTAAGACTCGTTCATACTGAGCCAAGTAACATGCTTATATACTTCAACAAGAACGGAGTGGAAAACTACCAACATGAATATCTTTTTATTGTTGCTAGATTAGTTAGCAATAAACCCATAATGTAAAATGGTGCTCGAGAATATCTCTTTGAGTTACTGATTTAGCATTTAACTTTAATTAAAAACTTGTAGGTACAGAAAGAGTTAATATTGTGTTGATTTAACGTCCGAATCAGGATTAAATTCAATATAATTGACGTCAAAAGAAGAGTAAATTTTAGGAATATTTAAGAATCAATCAGGGAGTAAATCCATGAACAGAATTCCCTTTGTGAAACGTCATAGTATTCAGACACTCACATTTATCGGAAAGTGGACGTTAAAAAAGGTCAAGAACCAAACTGATCTTTAATAACTAATTTAAATGATCTATAAACACCTATGTACGTAAATATCCATTTCACGAGTATTGCAACCTAACTAAGTGTTAGAAAATTGTACGTTCAACTACCATCAATCTACATTCAAATTATAATAATTCTGAGGGCAATTTCCATTTTCTTCCATTTCCATGTATAAAAATTGCGATATTGAGATAGTATCCTTCATGAACATATATTAACTGAAGCGACCAACCAAATAACTCCTAAACTATTTTCTATGCTTGGGGGAGCAATAAAAGCGAGGCATGCCCCACACTTATTCGATTGTCATAAGTCAGAGATCTCATGTACGTAATAAGAGCGAGGTATGCCTATAACATAAAATGAAGGGGAAATTTTATCTCATTCATAAAAATAATTAAAAAGGAACAATTGTGAGATAAAATTTGGAGTTACGGTAAATACTCAATGGCCGATATAACGGGGACTTCTCAATAGTCCGACGCCCCACTAGTCCGACGCCCCATTAGTCCAACGCCCCACTAGTCCAACGCCCCACTAGTCCGACGCCCCATTAGTCCGACGCCCCAATAGTCCGACGCCCCATTAGTACTACAGTTTTATTTTTCGTTTAATTTTCCATGTTATTTTTCGTTTTATATTTTGATTAGAATAAAAAATATGATTAAATAGGTATACTCAATTAATAATTAATCTAAATAATAAAATAATTCTTAATTTCTTTCATTTTTTAAATTTTATATTAGCTACTCTTTTATTTTACTTTATTTCTAATATTAATTTATGATGCAATCCCTCACTAGATTTCATCATTTAATGTAGTTTGTTGTATTCGCTAGTTTGTTGTACTGCACACTTCATGATTGTTTAATGACCTGGCAAGGGGTTTCGGGGGGCGGAACGCCCTCCTATATACATATATTTTATGTTAAGTTAGTAATAAACTACAAAAGTGTCAGACAAATGGGGTGTCGAACTACTGGGGCGTCGGACTACTGAATAGTAACCCGATATAACACAGTCACAGTATAAGAAACGAAACATCTTTCATAGTCACTTCCAATCGAAAACTGAACATCTATTCGTAACTAGCTATCGGCTACTGTGTCACATCGTTTACTGTTCAATTATCCTCATTTGTTTCCTATTTCCAACCTAACTACATTAAAAAAAAATACTTCAATTACCTTGATGTAATGATATTAAAAAAATATTATTTACCGATTGCTTGAAAAATGAATAACTTATTGATATCCTCAAAATACTACTTTGTAACAGAATCACAGTCATTTTCCTTATCTCCATTTGAAAGTTTGAGTTTATTTCTACATATTTAAAATTCTTACCGTTTCGAATATCTTTTTTCTTGACACGGTAGGTTCTTTTGCAGAAGGATTGGGAAGTTGATTAGGTGCCGACTATGCAGGTATCTTCATCCACCTATGTTTCTGTGTGGAGAAGGTGACCAATGAAGGTTTTTTAAACGCATTACAAATAAATAAGACCTAATTTTGCCAATTTGCACAATCTCGAGAATGCGCTCTGCTTTAATAAACCCCTTCAACCTTCTAATGCCGAGTGTGCGTTATTACTTTCATTTTATTTATTAGGAAATCGAATAGTGATATATGTGTGAAGGGGGGCGTCCCAGCCCCCAATCCACTGTTTCGGTATTAAAGAATCATGAAGTGTGTTGTACAACAAACTAGCGGAAACAACCAACTACATTACGGTCATTCATGTTGAATTTCAAAATAATAAATGATTATTACCTTTAAAACTCAACTAAGATGGCATGAAATAATATGACTATCAATTTTAAACCCTCAACATAAATGTAGTTTGTTTTACTCGCTAGTTTGTTGTACAGTACACTTCATGATTGTTAAATGACGTTGCAGGAAGGTTTGGGGGCGGTATGCCTCTCTATACACATATGTTAGTATTCTATTTCATATTAAAAATAAAGATATTAACGCACATTCAGCATTAAAGAGTTAAAGGGGTTTAAAACGCGCAGTGTATTCTCGAGATTGTGCAAATCGGCATATTGCGTGGAACAGATTTTTATTTCTTTTAGGTTTCAGAGTAATATTCTTATAATATGAAAGTTTTCGTTTTAAAATTCAAGAAATTTTTCAAAAGGAGACTAACAAAGTCACCTACCACTGTCAGTGACAATGCTCATGGGTGCAGAAAAGCTACTATGTGAATGCATTCACTTACCAAAAAGGGACACAGGCACCGGTGGCTGCACTCACGGATGGAAGAAGAAAATGAAGAGGTGATAGTAAATGAAGCCTTCGAGTCTACCTAACACAAAATCCACTAAGACCTCGTAGTTGAAGAGCATAACCCTAGCACTATCCTCAAAAAATCTGCTCTATCCTCTAAAACTGCAAGTGGCGTAAGAAAGTGAAGAAAAGTTAATTAATTGATATTCAACAACATGAAACTTTTCTTAAATTTGAAGCCTATACATAATTTAATTTTTTTTGATAGTTTTGTGGTTAAAACTTACAAGTCGTTGCTAATAAATTGTTTATATTTGCGTTTATACAAGTAGAATCGATCAAAAGTCAAAATTTGTAAATTACAGTTTCGGCTACTTATTATTATTTTCAATTCATTTACTTACACAAATATAGATTTATAAAAAACTTAAATCTGATTTCTAAGTTTAACAAAAATCGAAGACTAGTCATAATAATTAGGAACATATTATAATTTAGAAAAACTCCTAATTGGTTTCCTTTCCGTATTGAAATAATTGGCAATATAACAAATGAATAATTAGTTGATATATTATAATACTTATAAGTTTATAACATATACTTATAATGTATTGATTATTAATACTCTATTACATTACTTAATTACTCGATTATAATGCTTCAGCTAGGTTGTTAGACTCACTTGATAGGTTATATTCTTCTTCGTTGCGAGGCCTGTTTGTAAATTAGAAGATTTCTAATAGAATCTAAAACTACAGAGTTCTGAATTTGCGTATTTTAGCCGTATAGCTAAGACTAATTAATAAGAGTTGACCTTTATATTTATCTTAATATTGGTTAATTGTCGGTGAAATCTGAAAAAAATATAATGTAAAAATTAGTTTTTAGTAACTATAGAGGAAGGTTCTTTTGGTAGGGTCATAGAAGATATTCTTCGATGGGCCAACCTTAACTTCTTCTCTGAAAAGATAAAAAATATATTAATAATACATTAGTTATTGCAGACTTTTAGGTAGTAACATTTTAGTGTTAAAAAATTAGATAATTTCTAAAATTCGTCCCAAAGCAAAGATAGCAAAGATTCAAATAATTATCGATTATGTAGGAACAAAAAAAAGCTAAACCTTTACTATAGTTGATTCATTAGGGCAGAGTTTGTAACAATATAGGGTTGTGACAACTGACAATATGCTTTTAAAATCATAGATCACGCAAACAGTATAGACGAGGAGAATTAAAGAGTATTGAATCGTTCTAAATCAGCGGTATATAGTATTCGATACCATTTCATTTCATCTATGATATTCTTAAGATCTATGATTTTAATAGCATATTATCACAACCCAAGTATTCAATTATTTAATACGTAGAGTGTTCGGTAAGTGGGCGTTGCCGTGGGACATGAACCAATTAATGTGACCTTTAGAGATATCTGATTGACCGACCTATCATGACCTGTGTTATGTCTAACAGATCATGTCTCGTTTTTAAGTGAAAAGTTTCAATTTTCTTAGTCTAGGTACAGGTGTTAATCAATTATTATTGTTTTGAAAAACAAAAACGGTTGATGAAATTGAATTTTCATAGATGTTGATGATGGGTAATATTTTAGTCTTGTTCCAGATAAATTATAACTTTTTAATACTAAATCTTGACTCGAGTTACTGGAAATCCGGGATTTTTATAATTTAAGCGATATTTAAGCAAAATCAATAAAAATAATGCAACATATTTAGTTTTATAACATTTTATTACCTTGCGTAAATCTAGACCTCTTGTGAAGTACATGCGCTGTTGCGTCACATTGTAATTCACACCAAAATAACTAATATTCCCTAAGTGATGTTACTAGTGTGATGACAAATAATGAAATATGACACATCATCGAATGTACTTCATCCGGGCTCCAGAGGCCCAATTTATCGAAAATAATGTAAAACAAAATAGAACAAATTGTGTTGCATTATTCTCACTGATATTAATACGATGAATTAATACGTCATAGACAATGAAAGTCACAAAGTTTCAACCATGGTTCATAGATAATTCATTTGGTTGTAATATCTTAATAAAAATCACTGTTTTATGTTTCTAAATAATAGTAGATATTAACCAATCTTCAACATGTGAGTAGAGTTTCAATACAGAATAGTCAAAACGAGATTTCGGAAAATTTAATTAAAATTTTTATGTCGATATAATATACTTTGATTCTTATTATTTTATAATAGAACGAATGAATATCGCAAATATACGAATAAAAAAATTCAATTCGATTATAAGCAATAATTGTAACCAAGAAAAATTAAAAGAAAATACTAACTAATATTGGAAACTTGGATGGAGAAAATAAAAATAGCAAGAAATTCAAGGGGGCAGTTAGCCTAAAATAAAATAAAACTTTGTCAATTAATACACAAATTTGAAATTTTCAGGGTTAATGCAAATACTCAAATGAAGTATTTTTTAGATAGGATTTTCTATTCAACTTTGCCCCCTTCACCCCCCCCCCCAAAAAAAAAAAAAACACACAACTAGGGGGGTACTTTCAAAAGGCATCAACTCATACAGTTTTTGAGCTAGACACATGGGGTAGGTTTCATTTTGTTTCGAATTTAGTTGTCTACAAAATTAAAGAGCTATTTTTTCTAATTTTTCTAAGAAAATTTGTAAAAGAGTTTTTTCTAATTTCTTCAAAACACATTATTTTTCTTTCATATATCTCATTATACCGCCGCACACATTGAGAAATTTGAAAAAAAACCTGTAACTTTGTGAGCAATTCAATTATGAAGAAATTGAAACAAACCTCCATGTCTCTAACTCAATAACTGTAAGAATTGATGTCTTTAGAAGACGAAAAAATGAACTTTTCATGAGAGCCAATTTATTGATTTTTTCTGGAAAAATATTGTCTAACTGGAATAATTCTGGTTCCATAACTTAGCGTGGAGACTCTAGTTTGGGTGTTGTGTCCTCTTTTTGATGCATCTAGTCAACAAAACATTTTATGTGAGATCCGAATAAAACCTCAATACCTGTGCAGACCTTGACAGGTATAATTTGCAATAATGTCCATCTGTTTATGAAGCACTTATAGATTGTTTTTAGCTCTAATATTTTAACACGTTATCCGGGAGACTATAAGACATCATTTTATGCAAAAAATATATAATAATTCTATTTTTTCAGATTTGAGGGGGACGGTCCCTCCCCTTAAAATGGAAGGAAGAAAATGACCAAACACTCGCAGTACTCTGGAAGTGAGTGTAAGCCATGAACCAATCTAACCTTTAAAACTTACCGGTAATATATATTGTGACTGACACCCACTTTCCGATTACTGTGAACCTAAATATTCCTTAAATATTCAAGAACTGTGACGTTTCTATATAACGCAAAAAATGACCTTTAACATTAAAAAAGTTGGTTAAAATTGTTTCGAACATTTTTGGAATTTGGAGATATGAAAAATGGATTACAAAAATAGTTCTTACTGTAAAATTATCAACCCTAAAGAGAACGTTATGGTGGAGCTATAGAAGATTAAGAGAGTTCTCCCACTTAATATCATCAAATTAACTAGGACATGATCTATAGTTTGACATTTTACATTTGGGTGAGAGGGTGACTTCAATTACTAAACATGTTCTGACAAGTTTAAACATCTTCTAATAAGTTTTTAAGGCTTGTGCACACATGTCAGTGTTTTGTCTGTTGAAATGAAAGTAACGATATATTTTTTCACTGCCACTGAAACACTGAGAGGAGACGGATCGGACACGTCACAGACGGATCCCTGACATGTGTGTGAACAAGTCTTTACTATTATTCTTTAGCCTTTAACTGACTTTGCAGGTTGGTGATCAAATTGAAGAAAAAAAATATTATACCCGTAAAACTAAAAGGACGATTAACGTATAAACAATAGCTGTATAAAGTATAATAAAATGGTATCAAAATTCAAATATTATTGATTTCATCTATGAAAAGAGTTTACGAATGAATTCGAACGAAAACTTGAATTAATGCAGTTTTTCTAATGAGAACTTTGAATCAAAGATAATCTCTCTTTCCGATTAGTAAAATATGAACAAATTTTAGTGGATTAAACTTTTCAGTGTACCTACCGTATCATCGAAAAAATCTTTCCTACTCGGTAGAGCGCATACCTTCGCCTCCGCTTTGACCCGTTCTCTCCCAAAATTTGAGAAACTGCTAGCTGGATAAAAACCAATCGTCCCACCAAGTTTCAAGCAATATGGTACATTTCTTTTAGAGTTATCGAGTTATAAATGACCTTTGACCGGATCACTTCCAAAATTCTACCAGATCGTTCCTGGTCATCGACCAATCGTCCCATCAAATTTCAGACAATTTGGTTGAATACTTTTGGAGTTATTGAGTTACAAATGGCCTTGACCTTGATCTTTGACCCGATCGCTCCCAAAATCTAACAAAATGGTTCCTGTACATTGACCAATCATCCCACCAAGTTTCATGCGCATTTTTGAGTTATAAATGACCATGACCTTTGACCAGGTCGCTCCCAAAATTCTAGCAACAGGTCACTGGACATGGAACAATCGTTTCAGGCAATTTGGTTGAAAACTTTTTCAGTTAAGCGAATAACAAGATGATAAATAAATTCCGATTAAAATATAACCTTCCAGCATTCTGCGAAGGTAATCAATAGAGAAGTATACCAAGTACAATATTGGAACATCGGAAAATATTATGAGTGACGTAACACAAAATATTTTCCATTTATTTAAAAAAAAAATGTGCTATTATTCAGTTAAATGTGCATTTTCATGGAAATTAATTTACATAAAATTGTTTTCATCACGTGTTACACTCTATTCACTTATAATATTTGAGAGTAGCTACTCTATTCGACTTCATTTGTTTACATCGTTTCTGAAGAACGGATCAAGTTCACCGTCAATGAATTCGAAACTTAGCATACTTCTCTATTTATTTACTCTGGGCTGATGAGTATACTCTATTTGTTTCGTATTTTCAACCAAACTTATAAATTACAATAAAAATAATTCATACGAGCATAGCAGTGCGAATGTCTTCAATTTATGGATGAAAATTTCTTCGCATGGAACATTGCTCATACATACATTTATTCATCCTGTATAGTAATTGGTATCCATGATACCTGCATGTATTGATAAAACCAGTTAAAAATAATATGAACGAAAATGTGTAGCTGTCCGAAAACTCTAACCCTACCCTCCAACCTCTGTACACTGCAGTACTCCTTTCCAAGCAAGAAAGGAAAGTGAGGACAGATGAATGGGTGAGGCAGTTATTGGATACACGAAAGGTTTAGAGTTTTCGTTCATATTATTTTTGAATTTCTAATAATTTCTAACGAAAGAGACCAACAAGTAATAGAATGTTTCCGTATATTAGTAAAAAGCGCAGAGAGATGAATTAGAGGATACTGTTTGAATTTTGAATAATTTCAACTTCAATAACAAATCAAGATAATTAAGATACTTGCGATATCTGTAAGGGGAATCTTAATGAGTGGAAAGGCAGTGGAAAGAAGCATAGCTTATCAAACCCTAGCTCCTCCCTCTCACTAATAAGATAACACATTATAGGCCTAGTTACGCTACCTAGTATCTAATCACTGCAGACTGACTCAATGATGGCAAGAGTGAACACATGATCTAGCAATGCAAGAAACCTGCCTAGCTGTCAAGGGCGAAGTTCGCTAACCCGGACTTCTGCTGCTATCTATTATGCAAGCTTATCTTTCTAGTATTTCATAGACTCTATAATACACTGAATTAGATATGTACTTAATATGTATCTAGCTAGATATCGTTAATATCTTAACTTACCACAGCCAATAGATAAATGAATTAATTGGGACATCAACTGATTTTTAGGTCAAATTTGTTGGATGGTTAATAAATATTATTCTGAACTTAGTTTAGTGCCGTGTATCTAACTGGGGTTAAAACACTTCTATTTATATTCCATAAGAAATTAAATACATAATTTAGTTGAGGGTTTACGTCTTCTTTAGAGCCAGAGGCCATATCGTTGACATCAAAAGGAACCTAAGCACAAGTGAATGAAAGAAGCTGTCCGTAAGAAAAGTGGCTCCATGAACAAAGTCACCTACCACCAGTCGGGGGAAATGCTCATGGATGCAGAAAAGTTACTTCATGGGACTCAACAAGGAATGTGACAAAAGCACTTGTGGCTGCACCCACGGATGGAAGAGGAAACAGTAAATGAATCCTACAAGCCCGCCCGACACAAAATCTAAGACCTCGTAGTTGAAGAGCATAACCCTAGCACTATCCTCTAAAACTCCAAGTAGCGTTAAAAAATGATAAACATGGTAAATAGAAATACATAATCCAAATTACAACATTTTGGCACCCCCAAGGGACGCCAGCTACTATTACCTTCCTATGGACGCATAAAATTGGTTGGAAAGACAGTGGTTCCAAGAAAACCATATGATGTTGACTACTTATGGTCAAAACTCAATCTAGCCTAACTAACGTTTACAAAATTCTATATCACATGTCCCTTGATAGTGAGGAGCTGAGTATCTCTAAGAACCTACTGATCGTCTGGATGATAAAAATAATGGTATAAATGTAGATCACATTAACGCAACTTAATTCGGGTTTAAAATATTGCAGAGGTGTGTATTTGTACCACTTTGACTATCAGTACTATACAGTAGAAATATAACAGCCAATACGTAGTTAACCTTATAATCATACGGTGACGAAGCTCATGGATGCAGAAAAGCTACTCAATAAATATTAGTCAATGACAGCCATGCTACTTACGGATGGAAGAAGTAAATTAAAACCTAGCTTTATCCTTAAAAAAAATAGAGTGTAAAATATAATAGGTAAGTATTCATTTCAACAATTCGGGACCCAAGGGACACCACCCCCCTTCTCTTCCATTCACCACAGACAGTTTCAGGATAGAGCCCCTGGGGAATACAACAAACTAGATGCGTAGGGAAATATAATATATTAATTCTAATTAGGTTTTGAAGTAGAACTTTGAACAAAATCATGGGGTAGCATTTAGACTCCTCTTTAAATAGAATTCAGAAAACGTCGCATGGCCTTAAAGCACACTAACTTCTAACAATCATATCGATATTCATAATTCAATCAATCTACAGCAAGATATCAATATTTTGGTCATTAAAATTCACGTCATTTCAATATTTTATTTGTTAGGTGAGAGACGAGTGATAAACAACATTGTTAGTTGGTTAAAAAACTTATAAAAATGAATATTTAAATAACCAATTTAACATAAGATTTTCTTTAGAGGGCGGGTGATTCGAAGAAACGTAGATATGAATTATTTACTTCAGTTGGGACAGACCGGCACGCATAATTTCATCTACGATGAGAAGGTTGCGTGCTATCACAGAGCTGTAGAGAAAAAGTCAGGTTAGAGTTTCTCCTATAGAAAAGATTATATTATTCTTTAAATAAAAGTTAGACCGTCTGATGGCGATGTATAGGGTTGTGACAATATGCTTCTTAAATATTATATTCTGCAAATATTATAGACAGAGAGAATTGAATCGTTCTAAACCAGCGGTATATAGTATTAGATACCATTTCATTTCGTCTATGATATTCTTAAGATCAATAATTTTAAAAGCATATTGTTACAACCTTTGTGATAGGGAGCATAAATGCTATGATGTTAATATATTTCAATCACTAATTTAGATTGGATCTACACCAAGTCATAATCCACTTTCCTACTACTGAGAGTGTCCTAGACATTAAAATGACTCACCAAGCGTCAAGCATGTGTTTCTTCACACAGACGTTGTCATACACTCCCTCCTCTACGGGGTTCATTGCAGAGCCATCCTCAAGGTTGAGACCCACATAGGTACCAGCGGGGGCTACTTTGTGACCCTCGTCCAGATTCACTAGGCAGTCATTGGAGTCAAGACCACTATTTTGAGCTGAGGGGTGGGGGGGAGACAATTAGTAAAGCAATCATTTGGAACACTGTTAAAAGAGGGAAGTTATGAATTATCGGTCTGTTTCATATCTTCAGTCATATATATAAGAAAAAAAATGTAATATCATTTTTGATATAGTTTATTCTATTTGACCAAAGATGTGAAACCGACCGATAATTCATAGCTTAGCCTACATTATTATGTACTTTATTCCATTGTTTTTTAATTATGAAACAAACTTTGCACAATTTAGGCTGTTTAAAAAAAAGAGCGCATCTACTCCGTATGAGCAATTGAAAATCATTATTAATGAAACACGTGTAAAGAGTAGCTAAGATTTGGAAAAAATTGATAAATACTTTCTTTGAGATTGATAAATTTCAAAGAAACTTAGTATAAGCTTATTGAAACACATTTCTTTCTTTATCTTGTTGGCTCAATAATTGTCAAATGTGTGTAGCTACTTCATATGTCTATATTTTCTTCCTTCATTGAAGTATTATCGCATCAAGCTACATCAGTTCCAATAATTTAACCCTCAGTGTCAGACTCACCCAGTGTCTTAGGGATGACAAGTAGTGCCTCAGCGAATGCCCTCACACCGTAACGAGTCTTGCCTTTGATGCTAGACTCCGCCTCTGTTAGGGCCTTGCAACACGCGTACTGGAAAGAAAAAGGAGATGAACACAGGCAGGAACGAGTAATTTATTATTGTTTATCAACCACGGAAAATTCAGTCACGTAATAGAAAATAATAAAAGTTATGACCAGTGGAAGAAATATGACTAAATTTTTTTTCAATATGACTAAAAAAGTAGAATGACCGATAATTCATTACTAACCCTAGTTATAATTTAGTTCATTTTTTTAAAATCTATTTAATTCTAACAAATGCCTCATTTTTTTCTTACCTCGAAAGCTCCTCCACCAGGTACCAAGGCCTTATCATCCATAGCATTCTTAATAGCTCTGAGTCCATCCCTAAGGGCGTCCTTACTCTGCTGCAGGGAGTGTTTGTAGGGCCCCTTCAGGAGAACGGTCACTGACTGGGGGTTGGCGCACTCCTCTACGAAAGTGTATTTGTCCTCACCCTGAACAAAAAAAAATATTTAAATAAAAAAAACTCTGAAACTGAGTGTAGTTAATAGTCATCAAATCAAAAGAATTTGATGTAGAATGAGAGATGCAGAAATTAGAATAATTTGATAATAATCACAAAAGGAGTATTTTAAAGTTATCACTAATTTTTTTCATAAATTTCCTATAGCTAGCTACCAGCCTATGGAACATTAATATGATTTTTTTTTTAAAGTAATTCTTAAATCAATTTATAAAATCATTACTGCGATTCATTGGACTAAATAACATTTGGAACAGAAAACCCCTTTATTTAAATCTAGCGAATAAATGAATAATAACTTATCATTTTGTCATTTAATTAAATATTAAATCAAAATTTCAAAGAAATATGATTTTGAATCAACATAAACTAAGTTTTTCCAAATAAAATAACAAAATTTCTGGGGGTTCATCAAGTTCTGCTTGAGTGTCTATGCACTCAAAATAAAGACCATCAAACTATAAATACATAATTGAATAAAAGAGCTCTTAACTTATTAAGATTTATTTAGAGGCTTAATTATTTTCAATTGGCCAAAAATACCTATATAAGGAACCAGGACGGGCTTCAGAAATAAATTCACTTAGAATTTTTTCATATAAATGTGTGTCCATATAAATTTTTTTTTTTTTTCTGAATTAAGTTTACTATGTCAGCACTCACCAGTACGTGTTCGTAGACATGTCCAGCTTTTCCTAGAGAGGCCTCATCGAGATCATCGAAACTATTCATTGCAATGCCTCCACACGCTAACACTAAACGCTCCATATTGCGCCTGCAAATAAACACAACCATTAGTATGGTAGCTAATTATTAATACAAATCTTTGTATTGAAATCATATTGTCTTATAAAATAAATTAGATGAAATTTAAGAACTTAGAATATAAAAATTTAGAAAAAAGTTTGAAGCTACGTCTCATTCAAAATAAATTGAAATAATAACAATTACACTAGAAAATGATAGCGTATAAACGAATCCATTGAAATTAGTTTATAAACTCGAAATACATATTATTGAAATAAAATCGGTATTAGCTACTATAGTACTTTGTTATGCATTCAATACATAATACAATCACACTTATTTAAATAACTTTACCGTATTGAGTCTATAAACCTAAACTAAAAATACCCAATAATTTAAGTTTTCTAACTACTCCAAAGAGCATTTGTTCACCTCTTTGCTCTCCTCAGACCAACGATTCCTTCCTTGGCCAACATATCGAGTGAGATGGGGTCAATGCCCTTCTGATTGATGACTACAAAGCCCTGACCATCGGCACACACCTTCTTCTTCATATCTATAACCTTCTGTACTCTGAAAAGTGAAGAAATAATCAACAAATTGTTAAAAATTCCACTCATTATTTGCAGCTGGTTAATTCTGAGTAACTTTAAATCTATAATTCATAATAAGATCTATTGATAATCGTTTATAAACCAAATATCAGAAAAATACAATAAATTTAGTTTCTCTTTATTCATGCTATTAGGTAGGTCTTCTTCTCTATCTCACCTCTGTTCAATGAAGTCCCTCTCAGCCTTCACCAGTTTCTCCCTCTCCTCAGCACTCTTGTAGAACATACCGCTGTTAACCTCAGTCTTCTCGTACTCCATGGAGACGTTGCAGGTGAGGATGAAGGCGTTCTTCACAGACTTGGGCATGTCGGGGTGACGGCCACCGTGATCCAGTACCAAACCTTTAACCTGAAGGATGGGAGTGGGATTAGATTAACAGTGAAATTTGTGTGTATAAAAAGGAAACATCCCATATGAACTACAAATTGAAATTAAATAGTTAGCAAAGATGCTTCAATATATTGAGTTTGAAATAAATAAAACAGAGCATATTAAAAAAAAAAAACAAGGATAGAGTAAACAAATATCGAACCTCAATTTATGAACTTATTCAATGATTTGATAGTATATTAATTCATAACCAACAACTCTAAAAATAAAATCAATTTTGATATTAAATCATTCTTCAGAAGATTTAACGTAGCTACCTATAGTGTTAGTAGTAACAGAATGAATCACATTGATAATGAATCTGTGGCACTGCATGGAAAAAACATTTAAAAATATATCAAAAGCTACAAGCTCAAATAAGTAATTCAGTAAAGTATAGTAGATAAATTATTGACTCATAGATAATTATAATCAAGAGAGTTCTACCGCGTCATTCATGAAGGATTTTTCTAAATTCCTATTGCTTCCAGTTAAACTAATTTCAATATCAACTATATCTTACCAGTTGAGAGTCAAGGTCTGTCTTGTGTTTCATCTCCATGACTTCAACCATATGGAGGTCAAGCTCCTGCTCTCCCTTCTTGATGGCTTCAATAGCATCACAGCACACGGTGGTTAATTTCTCAGCCATCGTCTTACTGACTTTGCTGGTGAGGGCTGTGCGTGCTACTGCCTCCAACTGGTCTCTGGAGATGTCAGTGCAGGGGATGGACATCTTCTGTAGCACGTCCATGGCTTTGATCTGTTGCGAGAGGTGAGTGATAATAGTATTAGAGGGTTGGTTGTACAGATACCTAAAAATCATCAATATACAGATACCTCACTATCAATTATGCCAGATATGATATACACAGTGGTTGGAAGATTATTGTTACTGCAATATCATTAAAATTCATCAGGAATGTATGTGAAACGGAATCATGTAAATTAAAATGAGAAATACTCACATAACTAATAGTATAGTTGCAGAAACAAACTCACCTTAGCAATATCGAAACCTTCGGCAATAATACGGGGATGGAGACCATCTTGAATTCTGTTGTCTGCTTGTTTGAGGAGTTCACCAATGATGAGTACTGTGGAGGTGGTGCCATCACCAATGATGTCATCCTGAGCTGTGCACGCCTTGGCAATCAGACTGGCAGTGGGGTGTTGAATTTGCTGTGAGAGAGTGAAATACATTAGGTTTTAATGTTTATCATGGAATGAAGGATTAAGCTGTAAAGATAGAGATTGATAGCTATATCATAGTTTCTTGATAGTTCATAACTACATGTTATTATCAGAGATTTTGTAGGCTCCAGCCATAGTTCGCAGAATATTTCAATATGAGAGATGTTCTTCACGAATAATTTTATATTAATTTTACAGTAAGCAGAAAAAGATATCTCTAGGAGTTAGAGACTATAAACACTGCCAGTTTGAAGATTCAGAATACTGACATTTTCCAGATTTCTGAATTTTTTTTGACAAATTGATAAATTATTGGATAGTGGATACCTAATAAGTACTTATAAATTAATGTTTTTTTCATATTAATGAAAATAAGAGCGGTGGAATACCTTAAACCAAATTATACAAAATCAGACTAGCCTCTAAGCCAGTCTGCAAAAGATGGGTGAATTTGTGAATTTAATATGGCGACAATTGACAGTCAAGACTCAAGCCGATAATTGATGCCTTGAAATTGATCTCCTGAATTATCCAGTAACAATTTTCTAATCAATTCCTATGTTTAGTGTTTAGCAGACTTTAGTTACATGTTATTATTGGAGAATTTATAGAGAATAATTTTGGTCACTTTGGAGAGAAATTTGAAAATATTTGGAAAGAAATTGCCCCCAAAAATAAAATATCTGGAGACTGTGGAGAGTGATTGCCTATTGGCCAGTCTGCAGAATAATGAGAATATGGGATATTCTCTCCGAACAATTTTGAATTAATTCCTATATTTACATTAATTTAGCTACCAACACTTCTGAATTAATCCCTATATTTACATTAATTTTGCTACGAATAAGAAATCTCTACGAACACTATACCAGTTTCTGCAGACTGGCCTATTGGGCACACTTTGTCATGTTACAGTTACAGACTAATACAGAGTATGTCAGTTAAAGCCAATTAATTGGCTTAGATTTCAAAGGGTCAAAACTCAGATATGTCTAATTGGCTTAAAATTATGAATTAATTCATAAGCTCCCATCATCCCATGTTAAATTTTGTTAATTAACTTAATTTTGGGCTTTGGCTTGAAATCTTCAAAAAATGAGCCAAATTGGCTTGGGAGCCTTGGGTCAGATTTTGTGTGAAATTTTGGCTCAGAAATTGGCTTACAATTTTCCAGCCTCTGAAACAACAAACATGCCCATGCCATGGAACTGCCACTTGGCACTTTGCAGCCAGTCTGTATTTGGTGCACAAAATTGAAAATTCCACTGACATTTCCAAAAATACTGAAAAAATCCACCATAAATTTCATTAATTTGGCTGATCTACCAACATTTTCTCCATTTGGTCACCGAAATTAATGGTAACATAGGAATAAATAACTAAAAATCCACCGACTGTCACTTTGCTACAGAATATTATTTTCAGAGGGCAAAAATTCCACCGATACCTATGTCAGAGGAATTTACCACGAAATACAGACTGGCTTTGCAGACTGCTCTAAGCCAACAAGAACCACCAGGCACCAATTAAATATTTATATCTCAAAAAAGATGTTATTACAACTCACCATTTCATGAAGAAGAATATTTCCATCCTTAGTTATTTTGAGATCACCAGAACCAGACACAAGCCTGAAATATAATTTACCAATCAGTTCAATAAAGATTATTTATAAATTAAAACCATAAGCTCATTAATTAAATAGTATTGGCCTATTAGGTAAATAATATCAATAGAAACTTAGAAAAGCTAGTAGCCAGCGAGTTAAGTAGGGCTAAGGGATTGAAATTTGAAACAAGTTAAAAATAAAACAATGTCATTATTAAAATGATTTCAAGTGATAAGGTCAATTATTCATTAAGAGATGGAAGAATATGCCAGCCAAGAGCTTCAAAATGGTCATAAAATATTTCAAAAATATGTAGCACGTGCAACTAGGTATACTTACATTTTCATGGTGCCTTTTGGTCCCAAATTAGTTTTGAGTACCTCTTGAATACCCCTAGCTCCAGATATATTAATTGCAAGGGCTTGAGAGGCTCTAGCCAACTCAGCCTTGGGGTTTAAGGTTTTAATTGCAGCCATTATTTAAATATTTTATAATTGTGCTTGTTAGAAAGATAGCAGTCGGCACTGTAAATATCACACACCCTCTATCACTGACGGCAGCACAACAATAGCGTATGTATATACAAATGGCAGTTGTCGTACACAGATGGAAAACAAAGTGCACGATATTTATATTACTCTTAGTAAAATCATGCTGGTATTTACTAATATGTCACATATATATAATGAATTAAACAATAAACATGGTTCTGAAATACAACTGTATAGAATAATAAATTAAACAGAAAGTGACACTTTGTACGTCTGTCACGTGCTCCCACACATAATTTCTTTATAAACATATGGTCTACTTTTTTGGGAGATAAGATACATTTAATGTATTTAAGTATAGCGATATTATTTAAAATAATAAGTATAAACTGTAAACTATATCCTAAAAGTTAAAGTTCATTTTCTCTTCAAATTGCAGGTGAACTTCATGCATTCTCACATGATTGTTCTAGATGCTTCTTGAATTTTCAAGCTTGTTGCACTATACGAGTAACCTCACTCTATATGGCACTATATTACACACTAAACTAGCAAATACTCTTACAAACTGTGTGATTTGATGACGTATTTGATTTAAAGGAAGCTTAAAAAATAAGAAATAAATGACCAGTGGCAAATACAAAGCTATTGAATTGACTTTTTAAAGTTGAATTGATTAATGAAATGTTATATCTAACGTTAAATTGTTTCAGAACAAATAAATTTAACTAACGTTAGGACGTCACCAAATCACAAATGCTGCAGTGAATCACGGACACAGTTTGGATTAATCTATACGTCTGAATTGAATAAGGTGAGTAATATTGAACGTTCATTATAAACGTTTCTCTATTTAACTATTTTGAATTACATGGTTATAATAGAGCATATGAATAACTTGAATTATCCACGTGAACGAAATTATTGATGTTGAGATAAAATATCACGGATGAAATTAGATAATATATAATAAAAGTTTATGACGGAAAATATTGGAATCTATATATATTGTAAAAATGTTGTCAATAATTATTTGTATAATTAATACTAGTGAGATTTCATTCGTCAAAGATATAATAAAAAACCATGAAATATACCTATACATTTTAATCATGTAACTACGAATTTCACCACATCGACAGGAATGGCGCTGTGATCTGCAAGTATTTTAACGATATTAAAACAATAACAGCACTCGAGCCGTTATAGGTATCTATACTAATAATTTCACTAGTGTGTTTATTTATTTATTTATTTATTTGGTGTCCGCTTTTACATTACGGGTATTTTGCTCACGGGAATATATTGACTTGATATTTAAATTATTTTGTTTCTATTCAATTTTTGGAAGTATTTTATCTATGAAATAAATAATTAGACTATGCAGAAAATTTAATTTTAATTGAATTCATTAAAAAAAAAAAAAATAATAGGTAATAAATTGGTATTGATGACGACCCGTTATTTTTAACGGGAAAGTGCACTAGTATATAATATATATCAATGATTACGATGAATTATTGTAATATAAAGTCAAATAAAATAATTAAAATAATCTAAAATGTTAATAACAAAGAAATAAACAGTGATTATATGCTGATATTATATGTGTCACGCGCGTTTCAGTGATCTATTGATAAATAGCGTTATCGATCGATAGCGCAACCATCAATCGATTGCTGCGCGTTCGAATGACACGAATTTTTTCAGTTTATTCATCTAATTAATTGTTTTGTTTTTACTGGAAAAATACTTTTAAATACTTTTTTTTTATATTTAATAAGGCAACCATCAGTCGATTGCTGCGCATTTGTAATATGTGGATTTTGTTAGTTTATGCATCTAATTATTACATTCAATAGAGAAACTAACAAAATCCATATCATTCAAACGCGCTACAATCGATCGATGGCTGCGCAATCTATTGATTAATAGGTTGAGAAGCGAAATCGGTTGATATGGCAGATCACTCAAACGCGCGTGACGTATGCATATGTGTTCAATTATACTTTAGTAATAATTCCAGCTGAAATGCATACCACAGTACAGAGAATATATAGTATCCCAGAGCTAATGGGGGGATATTACGCGTGTCCCGGTAGGCTGTGACGTCACATGTCAACAATGGTGCGTACGTTTGTACGTACAGTACAAACACAAAAGATGGCTGCAACACACCCAACTTTTGTTAAATAACGTTTTCGGTGATATTTTTTTAAATTCCACATTACCGCATGCTATTATCCATGATCTCTATAGTCATACGGACGAAAATTAAAAAATGACTGTTGATGAAATTTCTACTGGTCTTTTTACACCCAAAATAGTAACAAATTTTTAGTCTTGAAGAAGACGATTTATTCAAGATAATTAGATCATTAGTCAGATTGGTCGCGTTGGCCGCCATCTTAATTCTCTATTCCACGTGACCCACACCAATTCTGTTTACTATGACGTGACCTCTTGTTTACATACATGACGTCACAGCCTACCCAGAATAAATTTGAATAATACATGTAACTGGGGTAATATACTATTCTGTTTACTATGTGCATACTGTGAATTTCGTCAGTTGGTGACGATGCAGTTGTGAATTAATTAAGGTTGTCTCTTTATTTGTAAAGTACAGTGCTATCACTTACAATTTTAGCCAAAATAATCGAAAGAAAAAAAAACATATAAAGTACTGGAAAATTTATTATGGATTTTTCGAAATCGAAATTTTATTTACAAAAAGGTTAATTCAATCAATTTTTGTTGAATGCTAATGAATATTTTTTAATACACTGATATAGTGTTACGTCCTGATCATTCATTAACACTTAGTTTGACAACATTTAGCATTCGTACCCAGGGAGAAAATTATAGGGGGACATAGAAGATTTTGGGAGATTAAAGGAGCCTTTCTACCATAATCATAGAAGAGAATTGGGGGTGTTTATGTCCAAATTTTCTACCATGTTCACTCTTATAATTAAAGGGGGAATCTCCTATACTATCAGATGATTTCACCCATAATCATAGAAAATGTTGGCAAATTAAAGGAGTCTTTCTACCATAATCATAGAAGAGAATTGGGGGAGCTTATGTCCAAGTTTTCTACCATGTTCACTCCTATAATTAAAGGGGGGAATCTCCTATACTATCAGATGATTTCACCCATAATCATAGAAGAATACCAAAATTAATATTTCCTAGCCTATACTGCATTTGTACGTGTACGTTTGACTTTACATAAATTAGTTGAATGATACATAGTGTTATATACAAATTAAATGGAGAGAAATGGAGAAAGAAATGAAGTGATGTTGCCGGGTTTCGAACCAGCACCTTGTTGACTTCTGCTTGCGACTCTAACCACTCGACCATCCTGGACTCAGTAGAAGTAGGATTTTTAATAAACTTCATGCAATATGATAACTCAAGTTTATCTTTAGATTATCATCGATAAATATAATTTCATATTTCATAGATTATTTCTTTTTTACTTTTATAATCGTTTCTTTTATAATTTTTAGAGGATTAACTATAGGGAATCAACTAATTTTTAGTAATTCCTGGAATATTCCCACGATATTTTTAGGGGATCAACTAATTTTCACTAATTCCTGGAATATTCCCTCGATATCGTTACCCAAGGAAAATATTATGGTGGGGTCATTATAGATTATGGTGGACAGACATTATAGGGGGCTAGATCTTACGTGATTATAGATAATATTCGATTAATATCATCCTTGTGCAAAACATCCTATAAACATCAATAATCACCGTAATATTTCCCAACCATGATGTATAGTAGATTATATCAACCAAAATCTCCGAATATTTTCTGATAATGTTCCTTATATATGAACTTCTATGAATGAACCATCTTAAATCTACGAAGATTTTCAGATAATAATCCTACTATGAATTTGAATGGCTGTAACATCTTAAATCTGCGAAGATTTTCTGATGATATTTCTTATATGAACTTCTATGACTGATCCATTTTAAATCTTCGAAGATTTTCTGATGGTATTTCTTATATGAAATTCTATGACTGAACCATCTTAAATCTTCGAGGATTTTCTTATGGTATTTCTTATATGAACTTCTATGATTGAACCATCTCAAATCACCGAAAATTTTAAGATGGTATTTCTTATATGAACTTCTATGACTGATCCATGGATCAGTCATAGAAGTTCATATAAGAAATATATTAAGAAAATTTTCGAAGTTTTAAGATGGATCAGTCATAGAAGCTCATATAAGAAATACCATCAGAAAATCTTCGAAGATTTAAGATAGTTCAATCTTAGAAGCTCACATAAGAAATACCATCAGAAAATTTTCGGAGATTTAAGATGGTTCAATCATAGAAGTTCATATAAGAAATACCATCAGAAAATCTTCGAAGATTTAAGATGGATCAGTCATAGGAGTTCATATAAGGAATACCATCAGAAAATCTTCGAAGATTTAAGATGGTTCATTCATAGAAGTTCATATAAGGAACATTATCAGAAAATATTCGGAGATTTTGGTTGATGTAATCTACTATACATCATGGTTGGGAAATATTACGGTGATTATAGATGTTTATAGGATGTTTTGCACAAGGTTGATATTTATCGAATATTATCTATAATCACGTAAGATCTAGCCCCCCATAATTTCTGTCCACCATAATCTTCTATGACCCCACCATAATATTCTCCCTGGGTAAGTGCTTCAACGGTTGTTTCCCCATTCCCCATCACTTTCTCCACATTCCCCATCCTTTTTTTTAACATCATCACTTTCTCTCCACTCATCCTCACTTTTTATCCAATTCCCCATCTCTTTCTCTCCATTCCCCATCACTAATTACCCAATTCCCCATTGTTTTCTCGCCATTCCCATCATTTTTCCCGATTCCCATTAGTTTTTCCCCTCCTCATCACAATCAAAAACCTTTTTGATCGTTCACTCTTTTTTATTACTGTCGTTTAATTAACCTTTTTGTTAAAAAAATGTTCGATTTTGAAGAGAATAAATTGATTAATATTCAAAGTGATGGAGAATGGGGAAAATTGATGGGAAATGGGGAGAAAGGTTCCCGAAAGAATGGGGAACCCACCGTCGAAGCTCTTACGGATGCTAAATGTTGGCAAACTAAGTGTTAATGGATGATCAAGACGTATCACTATATCAATCTATTAAAATAAATCCATGTGCAATCAACGAAATTGGTTTAATTAACCATTTTGTAAACAAAATTTCGATTTTTGAAAAATTCATAACAATTTTTCCAGTACTGTATGATTATCTAAATCCCTATTGATGGTATTTTGTTTTTGAGTTTCAATCCAACTCAATTTCACATTAAATAAAATATCATATCAGATAAAACGAACTCGGCTACTACTATCCCAACTGAAAATAATATTTGGCTCATCAACAATATCCAATATCGTTCGCATGCAGTCGAAACCATTCAGTGATTTAAATCTAGAGTATACTTCCATATTTGTCAACAATTCATTTTTTCTATTTCTAACTTCACCATAATATTGTTGTTTTCAATACCAAAGGCTTCATCACATTTTGTAATCGGAATAACATGTTTGTAACTTGTTATAATAAGTTTGAACTTGTTATATGTACTATGTTCCAACTTGTTATTAAAGTGATATCTACAATAATCTTTTATTACAGGAGAAATTCTCTATAATGAACTCCCCTATAGTGAACCATACTGATTAGTAGACTCCTGTATAATGAACTAACATCTCTAGTGATCATGTTTAGTTTAGTCTGCCACAAATGACTATATATAAGTTTTCTTTGCATCTCTAAGTAGTAAATTAGTTATATTTCATGAATATACGTATATTTGATGTTAAATTAGAAATAAACTGCAAAAGTGTCGGACTTATGGGAGTGTCTGACCAATGAAATAATTTTCATTATAATTAATAAACCAAGTATAACTATTATAATATAATAGTCTTATTTGTTTGATATGTTAGTTTTCGAGAAAAATACATATGGCTATGGAAGATCGTATATTATAATTTGATTCGATTTGTGAAATTTAAATGAGCCTCTCGTTTTAATTTGAAAAAGCTATGTGGAATATATTTGAATATTTAATTCAAATCTTCACCATTAAAGTATGAATTTCTTCGTAGTTGACTCAATTCGATTAAATAGAATTACGAAAATTAGAACGACATATTTATACAAAAAATGTATTTCAAAATGACAATGGATGGTTGTACATTTTATTTCAAAGTAATGTTGAATATGAAATATGATGAAACAAATAAAATATTGGGTAAAAATTTAAGATGTTATGAATGAGTGTTGCATGAAAATACATTAAGAAAATAAAGCAATGGCAATTATTTACAACAGTGAAGAGAAAATATGAGAACAAATAATTTTGGCAATGAATGATGACATCCTAGCGTGTAAATCAGGCAACCTTAATGCTGCTTACGAATTCAAATAACCATAAGAAATAGCACACACCTCTAACCTATTCAATGAATAAGAACTAATTAACAAATTGAAGGCACTCTCGCTGTTACGGTTTTCCCGCTAGATGGTGCTGAGATTTTGAGTTTTCTTCATTGGTATTGGCCTGAAAAAGTAAGGGAAAATTAGCATCATCAAATTTCTTCATTTTGTTTTTTATAAAATACGATTGAAGCAATAACAACAGTAACAATATTATAATTACATTATATCAGTTAGCTAATAAGTATTTGTAACCCAAAACCGAAAAATTAAGAAGACAAAATATGTACGAGAAAACAAAGTAAATACGTTCTACATTACAGTCACTAATTCAATTCAGTGTTTAACGTCTGCTTTGTAACCAAAGATATGTCAAAAAAAATTAAATACAATGGACTAGAAGAAATAGTCAGACAGGAAAGTAGATGCAGGAACGAAGTGCTCATAGATGCAGAAAAGCTACTCGTAAATGCAGTTGCTAAGAAATGTCACAAAAGGGACATAAACACCGGTGACTGCACTCACGGATTGAAGAGAAAATCTAAAAAGTTGTTAGATGATATAAAAATGAAGTAAACCGTGCATAAAATTTTAAGAAATCATTAAAAAATTTTTCATCAGTTTTGATCCAAAAGATGTAGAAAAATGATTTCAATCGAAGAGTTCTAATATTTGGATAAGTGCTATTTCTTAACTTCAATAAGTGCAATTTGTAAGCGAGTGCAGTTACAACGTCAAGTGCAGTTCCATTTTTTGTGTGCAGGAGACAGAGAAGTACTAAAAAAATTTTCTTTACCTTTACTGTTTTTAGAAGTCTGTTGTTCAGTCATTTGATCAGTTTGTCGCAGGTAGTCATGTAAGATAATGTTCGGTTAAAAGAGATTCGTCCAATAAATAATTAAAATGCCACAACGTTTCACTAAGTACTATGTAGAGAAAACAACTTGAAAACTGATTGTTCAGAGAATTACACATTGAATTGAAGAGGTAAAAGATTACTTGTCAATTTTCGCTTCGAAAGTCAAAGTAACGTTACCGATAACATTGTCAAAATCAGATTGGTCATCGACTTCATCGACATCTTCTTTGCTTTCATTACTATCACTAGCACCGACAGCTTCAATAAGAACAGGCTCCACTTTCGTAACAGTGATATTATCAATCGCACTGCCTTTCCGATGATTGAGGTGGTCATTATTAGTAAGAATGGTAGCCACACTTCCCAACACATCATTCCTAAAAGTATTCGCTGTTCTGGATTTAACTGAGTTACCAGATTTGAGAGATGAATCAGTTATGCCAGTGTGATCATTGACAAATGATATCAAAGTTCTTATGGAGTCTTCATTGAATAAATGTTCATTATTTTCTTTCGAAGATCTCTTTTCTAAATCTACTCCTAATCTAATTTCAGAATTGTCAGAGTCGTTGACCATATTGGGGGCTTTTACCACTTTTATAACTTTGTCTAATGTGGTAGATTCATTTTTTCTAATTTCGTTACCGGATGTTAAGTTCTCATTCATTGATGCAATATCCTTTCCAAGGGCTCTGAGTATGTCTTCGTTTTTATATTTACGCAAATTTTCACCCAACAAAATTTGTTGAATGAACTTTGTTTGATCATTCTCTTCGATGCTTCTACTACTTTCTCTATTAGAAGCTTTGTTATTATTGATTCTATTGAAATTTAAAAAGGAGTGTTTCTTTTTATTAAAATTCAGACGCCGAAAATTTTGTTCCCTTTGATTCTTGCGAGAGGAATCTTGAGAATTATTTTCTAAAGAAATGTCGTCAATAATCCTCATGAAAGGCGTATTCTGATCAGTAACTATCCAATCATTGTTTGCACGGATAACCATTTTAGGAGACTGATTGAAAAGAATGTCACTCATTGTGATTCTTCCATTTCCTTCTTTCATATTTCTTTGGAATCTCGGATTCCTAAAATTCTGCGAATTCCTAAAATTCCTAAAGTTATTGCCTAACGAATTTCTAAAATTGTTCGTTGTCCCTATAACAGAACTAGGAGTTTCTTGACTTTCTAAGCTTGAAGAAGTAAAACTCTCGAATTTATTAGTTTGAAAAGGTTTTCTGGGACTAACAAAATTTCTGAAATTATTCTTTGTGCCTATATTTATGTTTGGATTTTCTCTGCAATTCGAACAAGAAGACAAATGTGTCCTAAAATTTTCTGTTTCAACAGGACTTCCATGGCTGACAACGAAATTTCTAAAATTATTCCTTGTGCCAACAACATCGTTTGGGTTTTCTCTACTTTCCAAGCTTGAAGATGTGAGTGTTCTGAATTGATTAGATTGAATAGGTCTTCTATGATTTACAATGTTTTCAAAATTATTCTTTGCTCCAGTTGATGCACTAGGTCTGCTCTTATCTTTGAATCTATTAGCGAAGAATTTTCTTATATTGTCAGGCGTGATACGTTGTTCAGAACCATCGGTGAAAAAATTCTGAGGATTGTTTCTTGAGCCACTTTCGAATTTATTCCCATTACCTGAAAAGCTAGTGGCAAATGGTATATTCTTTGAGTTTTCTCTATTTCCAGTATTAGATATTCTAAATTGATTGTTATTGAGTTCAATAATACCACCATATTTAGAATTTGTTGGTTCTCGAGGGGGTTTCATTTGAATGAAACTGTTTCTGAAACCAAAATTCTTTCCACCATTTCCTTCTTCACTCGATTCACGGGTGTGATCATAAGAAGAATATGTTGACCAAGTTAGTGATCTTTGATAGTCTTGTCTAGACTTAGTTCTTTTTCCTTCTTCACTGTCGCCTTTTGGTGAGACAACCACAAGTTGTCCCATCGATGGATTGAATGTTACTGCTTTATTATCAGTCGATGGAAAATCAATTACTAGCTTGTCATTTCCGAAATTGTTTTCCAGGCTATTTACATTGATCAAATTAAATGCATTGTTATTTGTTCTGAATGCAGCTGATTTACTTCTTAGATCTGCTAACTGATCATCGTTGTAAATTGAATATGGTCTAGCAGGACCATGTGAATTTGGTCCGACATCAGTAGTTTTTTTGGATCCGGCATCAGCAGTTTTTTTGGATCCGGCATCAGCAGCTTTTTCAGCATTCATGGACATATGAAGTGAACTCTCTTTCGGTTTTGAAAAACTTCCATCAATAGCGTTTTGTTGTGCAAACATATTATTCTGTTTCGGTATGAGACTTATGGGTTTATTTATAAAGTCTGAAACCATCTTTGGTAAACCAGTTACTGGTCTTTTGGATACCAATGTGGAAACTTTAGGTGCTGTAAACTGATCAATTTGATCTGATATCTCGTTGAAGCTACCTTTATCAGTTATCAACGGTGGTTCTCTAAAATCTTCAAGTGAAATTTCATTTTGATACGGTGGAAATCTATCAAAATGATTTCTCACTGTAACTGATGACTGCAATGGAAGATGAGAATATGAAGAATTGACCTTATTATTAAGTAATGATTGTACTGGTATGCGATGGAAAGAATTGCTATTATTTTCTACATTACCAAAGGATGATGGTTTTCCTATATTAGAACCAAGAGACATTGGGCTACCCAAATTATACTCTACACTATCTACAGACATATGACTATTTTTAAAAATTTGATTCGAAGAAGATTCTGCACTATGTGCAGGAAATTGTTTGAAAGAAGATTTCAATTGATTAGCAAGAGAAGAACCAGGAACACCATAAAGCTCAGAAGGCCGTCTACTAGAATGCTCTTTTTTTCTAACAGCATCTCGGTACAGAGCTACTTGGTTACCGTTGCTGAATGTGTTGTGTCCTGTAATCTGAGATTGAGGTAGAATAATCTTTGCTGGAACTAATTTTAGAGACACTGGAACTTCTATCGATTCTCTGCCAGATTTAAATGAAGTTGAGTCGGGTGATTGGATATGTGAATATGATGAGAAATCATTGTTAGAATTATGGTGACTCGATGCGATTTGATGGTTTTCCACAGAAGAAGAGAACTTGGAATGATCTATACCACCAGGGAAGAGTGTAGACACATCTATGAAAGCATTCAAAGGAATCTCGTTGTCTTTATTATTGGAGTATTGATTCACCGGAATGTATCCAGTATTCTTTAGTTGCTGACCATCTGCACTTTCAAGTGATCCTGACGAATAAGTCAAAGGAGTGGAATCTGAGACTTTACCTCCACTAAAAACAATATCTGTCCCTTTCGGTTGTCCGTAGTCAAAATTACTAACACCGTTATTATAACCAGTCGTCGGTAAATCATATAAAGAAGTGGACGAAGAATAGAAGGACGGTGATCTCTCATTTGGAGTTTCACTTAGTGTTAGTAGGATGGAAGGACCTTGAATGGGTAGGGTGTCCTTACCATCATAACCGCCGTGTGGTACTCCTTGTCTTGTGGGGGAGTCCGTGTAAGAAGTGGTGGTGGCAGGTACGATCGGTTCCTTTTGATCAACCACTTCTACAGGTGCTGGCGCTCCGTATGAACTCCCTGTAAAATCATTAGCGTTATTAAGAGGATTTGATATATTATTAGCTAAATGGCATTCTGGAAACATAATAAATGAATGATTAACTAACAACTTAGATTATTTAAACAGTAAACATATATAAATACATATAATAAAATATCAGTGTTTATCACATATTCAGGATAGGTTTTGGAATCTGGCATCGTTGTTTGGAGATATCTTACCCACGCTAAGCATCTACCGACTGGTGACGATTTGTTCCCCGTATTTGGTGGGTGGGGAAGAGTAGTACTTAATTACTCTAGCGTTCCTTTTCACGGGTTGAAAATAGGATGAATCTGCGTTTTCATACGGGGGAAATATTTAAACAGATTGCCTACCGCAGTAACTTATAATGATGTATCTTCTATGCCACTTGGAATATTACTTGATATTTCAAATTGATTCAATATTTTTTTTATATATTCATATAACCATTGGTGTTTAGTTTTCGGATTAGTTTTTTATCTTCGATTGAATGATTTTTAGACGATGTTGCTGTTACGTGATATCTATTTTCATGCAAATGATACTTTATTGTAAAGTTTTATTTCATGATAATTTGTATTATTTAGTTGACATTTTGATGAAGTTTGAATGATTTCTAGATGTTTGATGGAGTTTTAGCAGATGTATTCATTCTAAGTTAGTTAGGCATTAGAATATGAAAAGCAGTCGAGTTTCACTTTCAGATATTTCATGCGTTATATGATGTTTTCTCTTTTCTGGTGAGTTTAAGCTGTTAAACCGTTCCCGCGATTTATAATGAGGTTAACTTAAGCGGCGCGATATGACACATTCAGGTGATGTTATAAAATCATTGACTGGCGAAAAAGGTTAGACGTAAGGTATGGTCCATGCTGAGTTGATTAGATGGCATGAAACCCACCGCCTTCGAAGGAATCAGAGTCGAAAGTGTGGGGGTCAAAGCTGTACCCAAAACCTTCGTCAGCATCTAAATGTACATCGGTTGACTTGGGTGGTCCAAAATCATCATCATCGCCGTAAGATTCTACGGACCCAGAGTCTCCAGAGTACTGGACAGGAGGAGGAAGCTCTGCACGGTATTGTGAGAGAGGAGGAGGTGTGTGTTCTTCATAGATCACCTGGAATGAACTGGTTTGTTCTTTTGATGGTCCGTAATTTAGTGTGTGTCCTTTGGAAGCTTTTGGTGGAGGACCATATCCACCTTTAGGTGCTTTTGGTGGAGGACCATATCCACCTTTAGGTGCTTTTGGTGGAGGACCATATCCACCTTTAGGCGCCTTAGCCTTTTCAGGGGCCGCATATCCACCTTTAGGTGCTTTTGGTGGTGGACCATATCCACCCTTAGGTGCTTTTGGTGGAGGCCCATATCCACCTTTTGGAGCTTTAGCCTTTTCTGGAGCTCCATATCCACCCTTAGGTTCTTCTGGTGGAGGTCCATATCCACCTTTTGGAGCCTTAGCTTTTTCCGGGGCTCCATATTCTTCTTCTATTATGTAATCTCCACCTTTACCCTTACCTTTTCCTTTAGCTGGTGCATATCCCTTGTCAGGTTTTCCGTGATGATGATCTGCAAATAGGGAAGAAAGAGAAATCAAAGATGATGAAACTCAAACGGAGATATAAATCAGAATAATAGATGAAAACTCACGAGGCTCATAATAGTAATCTTCATCGTAGTAGTATCCTTTCTTCAGAGAACCACCCTTAGCGTATGAAATATCCAAGAGCTTATCACCGAGTTGCTTGGCAAAGTGTCCCTTAGCTCTAGTCATTCGTGCCTTGAAGTCCAGCAGTTTGTGGTACAGGTAATCCTTAGTGTACCTCAGATATCCGAACCTTGATCGGAGATAATCGTTGAAGTAGTATTTGCCGCCTTTCTACAAATTAGGAGAGTGTAAATTATGTAACTTCACACCACTAATGCAAATGTAATATAAAAATAATTATAATTAAGAATAATTTAAACCAATAGTGATCCTTTCTATTTTTATTTACATTATCGTTAATAGCTTCGGTACATAACAATCTCCAGAATGCTGCAAAAAAATTAAATGTTCCATTCAGTTTCAAAAGAAAATTTCAATACGTATTTTTTTGAAATCATAATAACTGAAAATATGACATTTGCCAGATAATAATTTACCTTGGTATAAAGACCACCTCCATATCCACTGTCATAGCCTCCATACGCTCCTCCATGTCCTTTTTTGTGTCCTTTCTTCTTTCCTCCTCCGTATCCGTAGTCCGTATCGGTATAACCGTAATATCCTCCCTTCACTGCGGACTTGTGTAATTTGCCATAATGTTCATAAGGATGGGGCACGGGAGGCACGGGTACGATGTAGGCTGGGATTGCCTTAACTGCGTAACCTAAGTTAGTAACATTTAGTTAAATCAAACCATTACAACATAAAATCATTTTATTACAAATCCTAAATTTATAGACCAAAATCTTAATTCTGAAATTTTCATTACCTTTTACAGGTTCTTCATAACTGTGCTCTATTGACTCCGGTGCTCCGTAAGATGGAGCTGGTTCAGCAGGAGCTCCGTAAGAAGGAGCTGGTTCAGCGGGAGCTCCATAAGAAGAAGCAGGTTCCGCTGGAGCTCCGTAAGCTGGTGCAGGTTCTGGCGGGGCGCCATAAGAGTGTGCGGGTGCCCCTCCTTTATCTGCAGCTACCAAACCAACCACCAGAAACAGTAGAAGGTGCATCATCTGAAGAAAGATTAATAATTGTAGCTTTAGACATTGTACTATTCCTTGTACAATCGAAAAGAAGCTTTGGACATGTATGCAAGAACGCACTTGATTACTTATTACTGAACGCACCTTTACTCATATAAATGAGAATTTATTTCACCGTAATACCTACAGTAATTGAAACGTTCAGACCATAAGTTAAAAGTATATAAAAATTGTTAAATGTACAGTAGGTCATATCATATAATTATTTTAATCACACATTTAAAGCATCAGAGAATTGTCTGGCGCTTCAGCAGGCCAGTACCTACCTACTAACTTTAGATCATTGACCTTGTGATGAATCGATTGTGTTTTAAAGAGTAAAAGTAGTTTGATTGGTTCATAACTCATTAAAGTATTTGTTTAAAATAGTTTGACAAAAGGGTTTTTTGTATTTTGCCAATTAAAATATTGAATAGATAAATAATGATCTTTTTTTTAATTTTCTATGAAAAAATAGTAGAAGATTCAACAATATTGAGAAATTGTTTAAATTTTTGTAAGTATTCACTTAGTTAATAATTAAATTAGAAAGAACTGTTACGTAATATACATTACATTGAATATTTTGAAAGTAATTTAATTTAAAAATCTATTCAATAAAGTTATTTCAAAAAAATAAAGTTATTCCAAAAAATAAAGTTATTCCAAAATATACAGCATAGTTAGCCTACTAAATATTGAAATTACTTTTACTTTCTGTGAGCCGAATTCTAAATACAGCTTTCGCTGGAAAATGTCTATTCGAATCTAACAGACTATTTAAGATCGCAATCGCTCCGGCACAATTTGATGCGGTGCCCGTAACAAAGATATACCGTGCTAATTATTGTTATTCGCCGGCAGATTTGGCGGGAAATGGGGCTTGTGGAGGCACGATTTTGGCCAATCTTGCGACAGGGAATGAATACTGGCGAGATATTTGGTTCGATATTATGGAAGTAATAGTGTTATGAAATGAACATTTAACTTTCAGATAAAAGCTTTCACACGGCGATGAACTTGAAATGTGAAAAGAAAGTGTCTGGGTTTCCGGGTTAGAATTTATGAAAACTGTATCTATTTTTTTAAACAAAAGAGTTTTTATACAATTTTACCAATTTTACATGAAAAGATAATCAGTATTTGTTAATGAGATGCTATTAATAATTCTCTGTGTATAGGTATTTTCCAAATATTAAAAAGTCGTTGAATAAAAAAGTCCGAACAATGCCAAGTCAACTTGACTCCATTGTCAAGTTATGTTGACATGTTTGGTTAGCAGCTCGAGGCAGAGTTAGCACAGTACCTTGAAAACACAGGTCTAGCTAGGGTAAATACCGAGGGCAATGACTCATCCACCATTTCTGGTTCTTATTGTCTCCTATGTAAACAGAGGTAGAACTTGGAATGACTACCTATATGTGCTTAAATTTGATATCCTAAATATCCTATAAAAACAGTAATGTGTCGTTACACTTTATATCTAAAAAGGAGGAAAGATTGCGATATGTGACATAAATCAATTAACAGTCTTCTACGCATTTCTTAAAAGCTACCTCTGTTTTTTTTTCATATTTTTTGGGGCAGCAACGCATCAAGCAGAAGCTGTTAATACATTGGCATCTACCTTTAACTTTAGTTCAGAGCTTATCTAGTTTAAAAAAGAAGATATTTTATTTCAAAGATTTTAGATAGGATTTGTAAGATTCACTTTTCTCTCCAACAACATTTTAGCCTCAATAGTTGTCAGGTTCTTTTTTTACGAAAACTTGACAAGGTGCTTACGTGCTCTTTCGTTCACAGAATCGTTGACTTTGACCGACTGCTAACCAGTTTTTCTCTGCAGTTCTTACTCAATAGAATTAATTATTCGTGGTGTCCGAATGTTTGTCCTTGCAAAGGTAACTGGGGCCATGCCAAAGATTGTTGGTGGCACAGGAGGAAAAAAACCTAGCCGAGAAGGTGAAGGCTTTGAGGTTTCTTGTGGTTTAACCTCTAGGTACAAAATCCTCTTCATGAAGAATTTTCCTCATCTGATACTCAAGATAGAAGACAACTTCGCTTTCTTTGGTCGAAAGTGAAAGTCACGTTGACACAAGGATCGCCAAACCTGTGCCCAGATCAATATTTGACTTATTTAGATTAGGTAATTATTACGTAACGAGCGTATGAGAGAAATTTTGATTATCTTACTGAAACTGTATAAAAAGTTCTGAATAAATAATTAAATTTATATCAATTTCAGAGTTTAATTACTTCAATGTGTGCTCCATTATGTATTACTTCGTTTTATGGAATAATTGATTCCAATTGAAGTTTTATACATTAGGTATAACATTATAATCAATATACGTATGACCTATAATCAAAAACGTTAAAAAAACCTGTAGTTTGTTGTAACATTAAATGACAATATAGTGGTTGTTTATTGATAAGATAATTTATTTTAATATGTTTATTAATTATGAGTCATATTATTGATATTTTAAAGTTTAGTGAACTGGTTCCAATCTTTACTTTCCCTGGAAAGATTTATAAAGGTCACGGTGGTATCCAAACCTTTTTCGCTGACGTAAATGGGATCCAATGCTTTATTAGGGTTTGTTTGTTAGTCTGAGTTAGGTATGGTGTATGATTTTATCCTATGTCGCAATGCATTTAATTACTTTATTTTCCTAGGGTAAATACATTCAATTGTGTTGTGAATATATGTTAATTCGGATAATAAATCACTTTACATTGATATTAAATCCTGTAGATAATAAATAAATTGAAAATCGAAGTATAATTTTGGTTTATCAATTGATACAGAATTAAATATATTCTTTGCTATAATTTATACATAGTTTTTTATTCCATATAGTAACAAGAAAATAATCACAAGAAAAGTGATTATTTTAACAAAGGTCCTTTTCGTTAATTTATAAACTAAACAACTGGTCGCTATCAGAGAGATGTTTTCTATGTCAAATAGCAAACATGTTCATCTTAATTATAATCATAATTTCAATGGAAACTCTTTTCTAATTACAGTATAGACTACTAAAAATAAGACAAAACTATTTTTTCAATAGGATACCTTGTTTTACACGAAAAGTTACAAACTGAAAAACTTCAATTTATTCAAAAGTAGAAAGCAGTTGATTTCGAATTATATAAAAATTATTGAATGTTCACACTGTTTTTATTTTCTTTCAATTCTCTCCCTAAAATAAGGGTTGTTAATTATGTTGATGACAGCGGCAGCGTGAAAGTGTTAGATAATAATAGTATTAATTGTTATGTATTCAGCAGACACGTTTCCTCCCATTAGAAAATATATTTAATGACGCACTAATTACGTATTTAAATAGAAACATCTTCGATCATTATTATGGTGAAATGATATCATTATAGAAACATATTGTACTGAGCGTGAGTGATCTAGATCTTTTGCGCGCTATTTCTGCACATCGGGGTAGTTAACATCCGTAAATTAGAATTTAGTGCTCAATATTATGAATATTTCAATTCGAATTATTTATTTCAGGGTAATAATTATATCCGTAAATTAGAAATTTATACTCAATATTATAAATATTTTACTATTGTTTTTACGCATCAGGGTAATATATTTATATCCGTAAATTAGGATTTTATGCTCAATATTATAAATATTTCACTGCGCACAATTTCTGCGCATCGGAGTAATAATTATCCGTAAATAAGAATTTAGTGCTTATAAATTCTCATCATACTGCGCAATTTTCTTGCGCATCGGGAGTACTAATCTTACGTAAATTAGGAATTAAGTGTTTCATATTATAAACATCTTAATGCGCATCATTTCTGTAATAATTATCCGTAAATTAGGATTCAGTGCTCCAAGATTTAGAGATTTAATTGCGTACATTCAGTACTTATATTATATAGACCGATTGCGCACTATTTTTTAGCAACTATTTGTTTACCCACATAAAATTATGAGCACAGTATTGAGGTGCGCACTTAAGAGCACACCCAGTGCTCCAATGGTCATGCCAATCCCATATTGTGCACTGTGGATCTATTGTAACCATTACACAGCATACTAATGGTGAGACAAGTGAAAGGTGCTGATGTAGATCTAACATATATAATAAGATACAGTAATTATATATCAAGTTAGCTATTTGAACTGTAAGGTACTAATTATCAGATTGTAAGTATTACTAAAAAATAATAACCACTTTAAAGTTGAATTAAATCGAGGACAAAATTAGTTGTTGATAATAAATTTCAAAAATTTACATTATAATGCATAATTCAAATTTCATTTCCAATTAGTCAGACAATTTAAAAAAAAAAATTAGATGTGATCCTATTTCCATTGAATTTCTTTGAATCAAAGTTTGAGATTCAAAATATATTACTTAAATATATTTATTATATCTTTCAATTCAATAAAATTAAAATTAATTCAATAGAATAATATCATATTCAATAATAAATATACATTATAATTATTTTCAAAATCATAGCATTATGATTCATATTTATTATAATTTTTCCATCTTTTAGTTAATCTATTAGATATTTGTAACTCACCTCTGTTATCGAGTCGATAACTCCTCAGATAGATATTATATCCCTTATGGATAGATAATATATCCCCTATGTATCCAATATAGATATCTACTCTATATGGATAATCACTGTGGAATATTAAAGGGAATTTATACAGTTAAAAATGAATGAGATTTTATCAGTATTTTATTGAATAGAAAATGTATGCGGGAATACATTCATACCCCGCTCTTATTACGTCTCACACTTATGACAATGGAATAAGTGTGGGGCATGTCTCGCTCTTATATATCCTTACGTAGAAAATATTTTAGAAGTTGATCGTTTTCAGTTAAGCTGTTCTAACTTATGAAGGTGGGATAGATTAAAAATTTATTTATGGGAAGCAATATAAGTTATTTACCATAAAATTATTTCTATTCTATCCCACCTGCATCAGTTAAAACAGCTTAACTCGAAACTACCTACCAAATTACCAAAGTTACTCCTGAAATATTTTATATACAAAGAGAAATAAAAGCGACACATGATCAACATTTATTTGATTGTCATAAGTCTGAGACGCAATAAGAGCGGGATACAAAAAGTACGACGTGAAGTAAACACTTTGAAAAATAACAGGTTATCCCATAAAAAAATCGAACACTCTTTTTAAAAATATATTATGTTCTATTAACATTAATTAACCGATTTAAGGTTTTTCATTAGATTGATGCAAAAATGTAGCAGAATCAATCAAATTAAAATAAAATCGGTCAACAATTTAGCATTTTATATACTTTAAAAATGAGGGTTACTTACTTACTTATGGGACACTCTGTAAACCTTTTAGAAAACAGTGAAAAAATTCAATTGAAATATTACTATTTTGGACAAGGATTACTAAGGAGAGTTATCCTTTTAACTACTACTTTAGACGTTAACTTTCACTTTCATCGAAAGGTTCAAAGGGGTACAAGAAAGGGTAGGAACTTGTTTGTCTAAAAGGGATTGGGCAAAATTTAGCCTGAGACAAAAGCAGTTGAACTTCTAATTAAAAATTCAATTACTGATTCGCTTTTTTTAAGGTATTTTTTTTTGCGATTGATTTACACTAAGAATTGATAAAGCAATATAGAATTATAATTAACTATGCACACATTCATGTACGAATTGCTTAAAGTGGTAATCGAAAAAAAACATCGGTAACATTTTAATTTCATGAAAATTTAAATTCTAGCGTTGAAATTCTCGAACCTCTTGTTCGTTTTCTTTACCACCTTTCCATTGAACACTACACGAGAGAAATAGTATACGCCCTCCACCGGCAAACGCCAGCGTCAAATGAAGCCAGAGGTTGCTTTCTAAAGCCCTTATATACCTACCCAAAGGGGAGGAGGGGTCATCTTTGATGGGGGGAGGGGGCACGCCGTTAGGTATTTCAGATTATGGAGGCTGAATTTGATGAATTGACTTATAGTAAACCAGGGTCACATAGCAAAGAAATAGTATACAGGGTGACCTGAAAAGGGGTATGATTCGCTGTCAGAGAATTAGATTTCTTGATTTTTTTAATTTCATTCATATTTTGATGTGTACGTAAATCCTTTGAATTATTTAAGAGTGTTATGTATTTGCGATGAATGAATATCTTATATTTTTTTTCAATACTGATTGATGATTGATAAAGAAGTAGAAAGAGAAAAAAATTGGAGGAAAATAACAGAAATAGAAGGATAAGATAAGAAAGATAATGATGGAAATAGAAGAATTGAAGAAGGTATAGAAGGGGGGAAAGTTTTAAAATATAAGAATTTAAGAAAAAAAGAAGAAGAATGGCAAAAAAAAAGAATATTAATAGAAAATTTGAAGAAGAAGAGAAACAATATGCGATTAGGAGAAGTAGTGTGTAACGGGAGCATCGACAGTTGGGCTCAAGACAATTGAGCCCGCCGACAATTGGGTCCAGGTCGATTGAGCTCAAGACAATTGGGCCCCAGGACAATTGAGGCCATTGAATAATTGTGACAGCAGAAACAATAAAAAAGTGTGACTTTGTTATTATAGTAAGCAAGGGTACATACAGTAGACTCTGATAAAAACGTTCTTGGCTACGACCCGGAGTCTTAATATTTTGCCTTTCTATAAAAAACCATACATAATATTTAACTTTTATTTAATGCTTCATAAAAGTATGTTTTGTGGATAAAACAACATTCAGAAGAAATGGACGAAATATTGTTTTCAAACCAGTTGTTTAGAGTGTCTACAACCGTGTCAAGGAAGATCTGCCTCGTACCACTAATGCTATTGAAGGGTGGCAAAGAACGACTCACAGATCGATTCAATATCGTCACCCTGCTATTTTAAAGTGTATACATATATTAAAATTAGAACATTTTATAATTTAAATAAATATCATATATAAATATTAGATAAATAAATATAGATTCAAACAAATGAATGCTGAAAATTATGGTTTCACTAAAAACCATAATTGGCATGTGTCCTAGCAAATCAGGTCATTTCTACAATCGTCGAACCTTGACTATTATATATGTACAATATGCATTGCTTTTTTATACCAAAGCAAAAACTTAATACTTCGGGATATATCAGACTACGTTGATTATTATTGTACTGTAATAACTTAATTGAAGACCATTGCTACTGTCATATTATAATACCACTTCTTTATTATGTCTACTCTTACAATATTTTTATGGGTTCAATTGTCTTGGGCTCAATTTTCATAGGGCTCAATTGCCTTTGGGCTAAATTGTCTTGGGACCCAATTGCCCTAGGCCCTATTTTCTTGAGCCTAAATATCCGTCAATGATAGCTGAATAATCAATATACCTCTGGTTGGTCCTAGTGCCATACCAATAGACCCACGGAGACATAGTAGAGAGGATACGATTTAGTGTAGGTCAGTTAGAAGACATCTGTCTAGGTCAAACTAATTGGCTGGACGGTATTGCTTTAATAGATCTTCAATGTAAATGCTAGTTGATAACTAAACACAGTATGAATACGGAATGGATAAAATAGAATAAATGAACATTTATTTATAGAATAAATAAATCAAAATTAATCAATATGCTTTTAAAACCAAGATCTTTAGAATATCATAGACGAAATGAATTGAAATGGTATCGAATACTACATACCGCTGGTTTAGAACGATACAATACTGTTTTGGGATCTAGGATTTTAAAAGTATATTACTACAAACATACTAATAAGTTTGTGTATCTATATCACTTTAATTACCCTGATTCAGATACTTTGATGGTTAAATGATGAAGTTACAAATAGAAAATATCCCTTACTAATATATTTACTATTCAGTATAGTAGAATCACTATATAGTTATTAAACAAGACTAAAACGTCTACTACATTTATATTGTCTAAGAAAGTCATTCACAGAAGTTCTCTTTCTCCTCTAAACGGGTCTGCTTCGTGTTTTCACTTTCATTCGATACGTACGCATAGTCACCAGAGTACTCACACCAGAGATGTGAACGTAACGCTACTGAGATGGGCATACGTCATCAGCGAGAAATTCGACTCTGCTAAGACTGAAAAGAAAAAGGAAATAATTTGGAATGGGCAAAATTGATACAGTAGAGCTCTTCTATAATGACTAGTTCACTATATAGAGCTTACTTCATTATATAGGAGTCAAAAGAGACATAAAAACTGGCCATTTTAAGGCAGACTACGCACAAAATGTGTCCTTTAAAAAAATTAAATTAACTGTACAGGGTATTTCATTTACAGGACTCTATTAATCAGGATAGTTCATTATATGCTATACAGGGTACTTCATTACTCAGAACTATGCTAATCGGATCGTTCACTATACAGGTTTTCATTATAGAGGAGTTGCACTGTATCGTAAAAAATATGAAATGGATTTATTGAAATATCATATCATAACCAGAGGGGGGATTATGGTGGGGTATCGAAGACGAAAACCCTCCTGATCTCTCTTAAATTAAATCTATAAGTTTAAAAATTTCGCTATATGTTTCATAGACCAAATTTCCTTGACTTAATTAAAAATAACTATTTAAGAATTGCCTCACTGTGCCCCGATTGTCCCGAGTTGAAGAAAGCAAAAGTATCTTCGTGACCCTGACTTGCAAGGGTGTGTTTCAGAAGGGAATTTCCTGAGCCTTGAAATTATACCAAGTCAATAAAAGTAAAACAGTGCATATGTCGTAACTCATTTAACTCTGGTTCTTAAGTACATAAAGTAATAAAAACCTATTCTCAGTGTATTAATATTTATTACTGTATATTTCTCTATCATCTTTTCATGTAATTATTATAATATTGTACATTTGAATATTCATTTTTCAAATAAACCTGTTTAAAAAAAAATCATAATTTCAAAAATAATTCATTGGAATCTAGTTATTGGTACACATCTTTTGATTGATTTAATTAATTAATTAAATTTTTTATTCATTCATTAATTTACCGTTTTTTTTTAGATTATTTATTAAAGTGCACTTATTATGTAAATTCCCATAATGAAGGTTACATATAAGGGAAATAGTAAATTGATAAATAAAATTAATTAATAGACGTTTAACGTCTGCTTCGGAACCAAAGGCCCTATAGCTGACTTCAAAAGGAAACTAAATACAAGGGACTGGAAGAAGCAGTCAGAAAGGAAAATAGCTTCATTAACAAAGTATATAAATTTTTGATTGATAAAAAATAATAAAAAGTTAACATTTTTTACATTACCATTATTTCAATGCATTCTTCCAATTGATGCCACGTCACTCAAGTAGTTATATTTGTTATGCATTCATTACATGAGTATTACAACACCAACTAGTAGAAACTTAATTGTTCTTTTTCGTATGATAGACAGTATAAGAAAGTATGAATAGTGCTATGTGATGTGCTCTAATTAACTACTTAGTGTTTAGTGCTATAGTAATTAATTTATGCTAATAATTAATTAATATCTATTCTAATAATTTCCCTAGTGTGTTTATTTATTTACTAGTGTATTTGCCCGTTAAAAATAACGGGTCTTCAATAGTAATTTATTACCCGTTGTTAGGTCATTTTCAGTGAACTCAAATAAAATTTATTTTTCTGCATAAACTGATACTTTTTTCATAGATAAAAACATTTAAAAATTTAATAAAAACATGGAAATTTAAATACCAAGTCAATATATTCCCGTGCACACAGAGAAATCGAAGCATATTTTAAAGAAAAACTATCTTCTTTAATTTATTTTCTTTGGTTGAAAGTGTTACTAGAGCTTTAGATTAAAGAAAGTAGCTTTCTTTGGATGCATTTTGATGCATATTTCTTTCCTATTAACCTTTTATTTATTTCTCTTAAAGCTTTTTCACTGATGAGTCGAATATTTCTTTGTTACAAATCTGTTCTGTTATTGTCTCAAATCGAAATATTGCTTTGAAATTTTCGCGGGCTTTTCTGAAGTGAGCGTCATATCATTAAGTTCTTTGAAGTGATCAAGGTAGGTTCTCAGTTAGTTGCTCAGTTATGAATCCTTTCGTATATAAATTAGATATTTTCATTTATTTATATAATTATACTGAATTATTAGTTGGCAAAGCATAGTTTTTAGAACTTGGTCAGCATTTTTCCTTTAATTATAAATGTTAATACTGGTAACTAGGTATTCATAGGTTCACAGTGTCCTGCTACCTATTTACTTGAGAAATTTAAATGCTATTTCATAGGTGACTTCTTCCTTTCATTACCCTTTAGTAATGAACTAGGCTAACGTAAGTTACAACTTAACTGAAAATCTATATCACTGCGCCTGAAATAAGTTAGGTAGGTAGTTTTAAATCCCAGCCCTACCTACTCTTATTGTTTATTTACCTAAACTAAGCTACCTATACCTAATCGCTATTTGTTCTTATTTTAATGTTTACCTTAACTAGTAGTACTATCAATTATTCAATATATTGTATGTAATAACTTAAAGTTTGTTAACTACCTAACTTAGGCTACCTAACTAGAGTTCAGTTAAGATTGTGGCTCCAGTGTTTCAAAGTGCCAGTCTGCAAAATATGGAACATTTTTCAAAGAGTTTCTGAGGTGAACCTAAACAATATCTTAGGGATATTTTAGAACCATTGAAGAATATCTTTAATTGAATCCTATGTTACCATTAATTTTTGCTGAAGGAATTTTTATATACTCAAAATTTCAGAGAGATAATCAGTGATAATTTTTGAATTTTCATCTGAGAGTAACTATCACAAATTTAAATCACCAAAAGTTATATGGTCACATTATTCAGAGCAGGGTAATATGTTTCTAAACTTAGTGATAATTTAAAAAATCTGAAATTTCATTATTTTAGCTCCCAAGTTACATATAAAAAAAATTTGAATTAAAAATGGGTGGATATGTGTAGAAAGGAAAAAAAACTATTTACTACTGAATCAATATAAATTAAATTACCCATTGCTCCTAAACTTCTACATAATAGCTATTTATAAGGCTATTAATGATTTGATAAGATCTAATTTATATTTGAAAGTTTGAAGATACCTAATTCTTAGGAATTTCTAAGCCAATCTGTTGAAACTGGTAAAGTGTTCACAATAGCAGAGATTACTTTTTTTGTGTTTATATGATTAATATTGGAATCATCAGCTCCCAAAATCAAAAATCAATGATAATAGTTAAATATCACACTGATGCAGAGTAGCTCTCCAGATTTATTTATCCTAACCAAATTATTGGCAATTACTTGGCTAGGATTCTCATACTCTATTAGTTGGGGAAATTGTCACAATTGAGATAGTTATATAACTTATATTTCCTCTTAGTCCTCTGCAGAATATGGGATATTTTAAAAACCTCTTTAACAAATAGTGAAATAATTCATTTGTTTTCAATTTCTTTTAAATTATTTAAGTTGCCTGAGTCCTAAAATTTAATGTTTGATGCAGTAAATGTCTTTAAATTATATGAAATGAAGTTAACTTTGTTTAAACCTTCAATTTTTTATTTTCAGGTGGAACTTCACTGCATTATATCTACAGAAAAAGACTGACCATATTCACACAAGTGGGAGAAAGTGCACTGAACTTTATTCTAAAATCTTGAAAAGGATAAAAGTTTCTAAGAGGACACAAAAATTTCTGATCAACTGTTCAGGTGTGTTATAGCTACCTATACCTAAGCCAACTTATTCAATACATTAGGATCTATTATTGTATATGATATATGAAACAGTTAATTTAAAGTGATTTTTTTTCTACAGATGATGAATATCAAGTTCATATATTCTGGAGGTATGCTTCACCTATACCTGTAGGAGATCAAGAATAGGGTGAATGTGTGAAGACATACATCTTCTGAATGGGAAGAAGATCTTATGCTTCTGCTGAGTGTAATTTCATTGCTAAATTATTTCAATATATTGCATATAAAACTTCATTTATGTTATTTCTTCCCCAATCTATCTACAAAACTATCTTCAAAGAAAGAAATATTTATTGTAAAGCATGTAAGTCTTTAGAAAGAAGAACCAGTTTGTTAGTATAAAAGAAATTATTACTTTTTAATAAATATACATTATATTAGAGTGAAAGAAAGCTCTATTATATGTAAAGAATATTTATATTATAAATAAAGATACTAATTCATTGGTTTAAAAAAATATTACTTTATATTAAATCTTTGATGCATTTATACTAAAGAAAGATACATTTATTGCAAAGAAAACATTTATTCTATTCAATGAAAAGTTTTCTTTATGGAGGAGAAATAATATATTTCTCCTAAACCACTCTTAGATTTGAAATAAATAACTAATTTTATTTGTTACAAAGAAAATTCTAAAATTTAAATCGTATTTTTTATTTGACTCAAAGAAAAGAAATCTTATATGTGAATAGAAATTTTATTTGTCCCAAAACTAGAACATTTCTTTACCAGAAAGAAAATAATTAATTAATGCATATATAAAGTGACTTTTTTCTTTGGGAGAAAGAAAAAAATTTCTGTGTGTGCGTATCATAGTTACATTCTTCATGTTTAAAACCAATAGAGTAAAAGCGGACACCAAATAAATAAACACACTAAGGAAATTATTAGTATAGATAGATTTATTTATTTGGTGTCCGCTTTTACACAATGGGTATTAAACATGAAGAATGTAACTATGATACGCACGGGAATATATTGACTTGATATTTAAATTTCCATGTTTTAATTCACTTTTTGAATGTATTGTTATCTATAAAATAAATTAGACTATGAAGAAAATTTAATTGTAATTGAATTAACCTAATTTGAATTGAAGTAACCTAATAACGGGAAATAAATTGGTATTGATGATAACTTGTTATTTTGAACGGGCAAGTACACTAGTAATTAGTATGTATATATTCATCTAGAAATAAATCAATGGTTTTATGTTCATTATCATGAATCATAAAATCGATCATAATCAATTTAGTTGGTTATCAATTTCATACGATTGATTATCTAGAAATAATGCTGATAGGGTTGTGACAATATGCTTTTAAAATGATAGAACTTAAGAATATCATAGACGAAATGAAATGGTATCGAATACTATATACCGCTGGTTTAGAACGATTCAATACTCTTTAATTCTCTATCTATGATTTTAAAAGCATATTGTCACAACCCTACATAATATGATTAAAAAGTATCTTCTCTACTTTTTCGTTGTTTCAAGTAGATTACACAGTGTAAAATGTCTTGCGGGCAAGTACCTAGCTACGCCAAATGACTTCATATCAAGATGCTTTAATGCTAAAATAGCATACCATTGCTATAAAGGAATGCCAAATTAGCAGGTAAATCTATTGTACCGATAACGATATGTTGACACGCTACGTATTACTCATCGGTATTGCAGATGCCAGACCAGATTTGGGATCATCAGAGAATTTTACTGGATTTTTTATGAAAATTTTACCAAGGAAAATTAGCTATAACAAGAAATATAAAATTGAAAAATAAAATGGCTTCGTCTACATCTCAACTTAAAAACTAATTTGAAAACTTGAAAATGAATATTAATATTTTCAAATAAATTAAGGTTTTACTTGCCATACCTACTAAAATATTTTGTGGTGGAGTGCTCCAACTGAATAGAAATGAACACTTTAACCCTTATTTTCTTTTTATTTAATGTTTATTAAAATATTAATAGATACAAACATCAGTTAAAAATAATGAGCTTTTTAAAAATAACGATATAAATTACTAAGTACTTCAACTAATACCTACAACCTGACTTTACTCCACCATACAATTGAGTATAGACTATAACAATACCAAACTATTTATTAATGCTATATACAGTTTGCAGTCATTAAAACTGATGACTTTTAAATAACGAGGAAATAAGACAGAGGACCGTTAAAACAGTAGAGTTGGCAACACTGTCTCATCCCCAACACAAACCGTAGTGTTTTACTATACCATCTATAGGACTATAACCTGACTATTACAGAATGAACCGATAGTTACGATACCAACTATTACTAGGTATCAACTATTACTAGGTATCAACTATTACTAGGTATTGCTACGATAACTATTTCGAGTTATAATGTGTATAGATACATGACTATTACACTTACAATACATGTCTCCTACACTCACAATACATGTCTCTTACACTTACAATACATGTCTCCTACACTTACAATGCATGTCTCCTACACTTACAATACATGTCTCTTACACTTACAATACATGTCTCCTACACTTACAATACATGTCTCTTACACTTACAATACATGTCTCTTACACTTACAATACATGTCTCTTACACTTACAATACATGTCTCCTACACTTACAATACATGTCTCTTACACTTACAATACATGTCTCTTACACTTACAATACATGTCTCTTACACTTACAATACATGTCTCCTACACTTACAATACATGTCTCCTACACTTACAATACATGTCTCCTACACTTACAATACATGTCTCCTACACTTACAATACATGTCTCCTACACTTACAATACATGTCTCCTACACTTACAATACATGTCTCCTACACTTACAATACATGTCTCCTACACTTACAATACATGTCTCCTACACTTACAATACATGTCTCTTACACTTACAATACATGTCTCCTACACTTACAATACATGTCTCTTACACTTACAATACATGTCTCCTACACTTACAATACATGTGTCCTACACTTACAATACATGTCTCCTACACTTACAATACATGTCGCCTACACTTACAATAAATATTTCATGATTATTCACAATAATATTTTTTCAGTCCTTGGTTTTATTTATTTTATTTACTTAGTAAAAGAATTAAAACATTAATTGTTTTTCTAATTGAGTTATTAATAAGAGAATATATTTAATGTCTCTATTGACATAAGTAAATTAGCATTGTTATTATAGTCAAATATATATCATTATACATATTTATTTCATTAATTAATATTTAGTAAATAGAATTACATGGAGGAGAAAGATCAATTTTATTTATTTTAAAATGACGTACCGAATCTAGTTTAGCTGATAGTGTACGTTCATGTCAAAAAGTACCAAAGAATACATGTCAAAACCTACACCAAACTGTACATGTCAAAACCTGCGTTAAATTGTTCATGTCAAAACCAGAAGATGAATTAATGTAAATCTGTTTCAGAATCTGCCTGTAACTATTAAAGTGGTACCTAAGGCATCAAGTATCTCTATACCGGTTCACTGTATACATTATCACTTATTAATACGGTTAACATGAACTCAAATACTACTAGGGTCAGTGGGAACGCATTAAGATGCCTAGATATTATTATGGGTTTTGTTACAGGTAAATAGAATGGAAACATTAATGCCAGGTCTACTATTAAACCATCATGAGGTGTGTAGTTCGACAAACTAGCGGGTACAACAAACTACATTACAGATTCCTAAAAGATGGTATTTGCTATTTCAAATGTCAGGTAATTAACAATATTCTTACTACCGTGTTCAAACATCATGTAAGTTTAAACTTCAAATTTGATTTATTTATTTTTCAGTTACATGTACAAAACCGAAAATAACCGATTTAACAGAAATGATATTAAAAATGAATAAAGTTACCAATCAATTTAATTTTGTTTCACTAAGGCCATATCGTTCTCGTCAATAGATGCAGAAAAGCTACTCCGTGAATGCTGTCATTCATGTACAAAGGAATGTGACGAAGAGAAACACAAGCACCGGTGGCTGCACTCACGGATGGAAGAGGAAAATGAAGCGGTGATAGAAAATGAAGCCTACGAGCCTACCTAACAAAAAAATCTAAGACTTCGTAGTTAAAGAGAATAACCGTAGCGCTATCCTCCAAACCTGCAAGTAGCGTTAAAAAAAAAAAAGATAAACATGGTGGAAGTGAAATTTTTTCAAATTACAACAATTCGGGGTCGACGGGACGCCACACCCCTTCTCTTCTATTCACCACAGACAGTTTCAGGATAGAGCCCCTGGGGTGTTTATTTTATAACGTAATTCTGTTCCTATAACCAAAAGGTACATTAATTATCTACCTTTACACATTCTTTGCTAATTGAATACGGCCTGGCTCTATAGGGTTGACTGGCCCTATTGTTCAGAGCTATTAATTGGTAGATTATCATCGAGATTATCTACCCTAATTATTATCCCAATGGTAAGGGCTATGAATTATCGAGATTATAATTCAGGCAATGCTCTGTAATTTAAAGATAAAGGTACTTTAAGAAATAGGAACCGTGTAATTTTGAGTAGTAGGAACGGATCAAATAGAACAGGTACAGTGACCTGGGCTGAATTGGTAGAATTTTGATGCTAATTCATTAATAAAGTAAGCATATAAAATTAAAAAGAATAGAAAATAATCATGAGGTATGGAGAAATGAAATATATTGTCCTTTTGAATATAAAAATATTAAAAAAACTCTCAATATAAATGGCCGTTATGTAGTTTGTTGTATCCGCTAGTTTGTTGTGATGCATACATCATGATTGTTTAATGTCCTGACAGGTGGTTTCGGGGGGTGGCCCTCTCTCCTATACGTCTAATTGAAAAGTTTTTATTCATACCTCAGACCGAAATTTTCCTAGAACCCAATTATAAATAATTATGATACACTGTTAAGATTAATTAATTATTGGCATCACATAAAACTAATTTATCTTGACATTTCCAATTAATTCTAAACTTGTAATTAATTACTAAGGGGCTTAACATCTGCTTCAGAACCCAAGCATCATCGCTGACATTAATAAATCAAATACAAGGGACTGTCAAGAAGCAGTCAGAGAGGAAAATGGGTTCCATGAATGAAGTCATCTAACACTATTCGAAGACAAAGCTCATGGATGCAGAAAAGCTATGTTAAGGGAAATTATTAAGAAAGCTATATCGACATAGGAGTACACATTTAGTTTCCTAAATTATCTAAAATAAAAGATTTAGTACTCAAATATTTTTAATACAATTAATGTGATTTAATGTACGAGAGAGAATAGTCTGGTAGATGTCTGCTATCCCGAGTATGTGAGGAATTTACTAGGGCCCGGGGCTATCCCCCAATGGATGGACTGCCGCCCACGCTACAGTTACTATAATCACCCTAAAGAAACACTTAGAGTAGTCAGAGAAATAGATCTGAAAACTTGCAACAGATGTTAAAAATGACTATCAATACTAAAAAGGACTAACAATATTAAAAATGACTGTCAATACAAAAAATGACTAACAATATTAAAAATGACTGTCAATACTAAAAATGACTAACAATATTAAAAATGACTATCAATACTAAAAATGACTAACAATACTAAAAATGACTAACAATATTAAAAATGACTATCAATATTAAAAATGACTATCAATACTAAAATGGACTAACAATACTAAAAATAACTAACAATATTAAAAATGACTATCAATACTAAAATGGACTAACAATACTAAAAATGACTAACAATATTAAAAATGACTATCAATACTAAAATGGACTAACAATACTAAAAATGACTATCAATACTAAAATGGACTATCAATACTAAAAATGACTAACAATATTAAAAATGACTATCAATACTAAAATGGACTAACAATACTAAAAATGACTAACAATATTAAAAATGACTAACAATACTAAAAATGACTAACAATATTAAAAATGACTATCAATACTAAAAAGGACTAACAATATTAAAAATGACTATCAATACTAAAAATGACTAACAATACTAAAAATGACTATCAATACTAAAAATGACTAACAATATTAAAAATGACTATCAATACTAAAAAGGACTAACAATATTAAAAAGGACTAACAATATTAAAAATGACTATCAATATTAAAAATGACTATCAATACTAAAAATGACTATCAATACTAAAAATGACTATCAATACTAAAAATGACTAACAATATTAAAAATGACTATCAATACTAAAAATGACTATCAATACTAAAAATGACAATCAATACTAAAAATGACTAACAATATTAAAAATGACTATCAATACTAAAAATGACTATCAATACTAAAAATGACTATCAATACTAAAAATGACTAACAATATTAAAAATGACTATAAATACTAAAAATGACTAACAATATTAAAAATGACTAACAATACTAAAAATGACTAACAATATTAAAAATGACTATCAATACTAAAAAGGACTAACAATAAATGACCTACACCCAACATGACGAACCATATTAAAAAAGTTACGAAAATGGATATTGCAAGCAATATTGTATTATACGATGCTACAATCAAATAAACTATTACCGGGATATGAACACTCATGAAGTATTTTTGTTGTTTTTTAGTCTAACTAATTTCAACACTTTATGACTATGTAGGTACTATAGATAAATTATTCGTGTGGAATTAGTGATTTTATCTTTTACATTATTGCCTGATCTAAACAATAAAAGATTTTGGGTAACTGGATCCTTTCTAAATCTTTTGAGAAGCTGCTGGCAAATCAAATTGCATTGATTCAAAATATTATTAGAATGAGAGCAATTTGTCAATAAAAAAGAACGGCAATAAGTTCTCCAATAAAAACTAAAATCCAATAACTAATAAAATGTATTCTTTGATATATTTTTAAACACATTATTAATTACACAAAGTGAGAATTATATATGTTTTGAACATAGTAGTATTTTTACATTTTTAGTAGGAATTTAACGTATGCTTTAGCTATATCGCTGACGTCAAAAGGAAATTAAGTACAAGGGCATGGAAGAAGCAGTCAGAAAGGAAAGTGACTCCGAGAACAAAGTTACTTACCACCATCAGTCACAAGCTCATGGATGCAGAAAAGCTCCTCCATGAATGTAGTCACTTACCGAGAAATGTGACGAAAAGTGGCAAAAGCACTGGTGGCCCACGAATGGAAGAGGAAAATGAAGAGGTGATAGTAAATGAAGCACACTAAAACATATTACATTCAATATTACGGAGACTCATAAATTTCTAAACTGTTCCTAAATATTAACTTTTATCTGAGTTCATATAGGTTGTTAATTTTTTTTTCATTTCACGGTTTATGAAACCGGAGTGATAGTTCAGGTCAGTGCAGTGAAAAGGGAGACCTAACGCAGACAGTTTTGTGAGTGATATGAGAGAGCTCTAACGGTACTATCACTGCTAGATTGAAGGTCAGACTCGAACCCCGGGGCACAGCTCACTCTCAGCTCATTGACCCTAACATTGTTAATGTAATGATGGGGTAAGAATTTAAAGCTATAGCAAATTTAGACCATATTTTAGTGGTCAAATAGGTGCCTTTAAATATATTTAAACTTTTCTTATATTTAATTTATTATTTTAGTGAAATGTGTACACAAATAATAAATGTCTCGAATATTAAATTTTAGTGCACAATTTCGATATTCCGTCAGTCTCATCTTGCACAATTTGCAAGCTTTTTTTAATGACCTCTGAAAATTAGAAAACGTGTTTGAGCTTTTTTTCAACTTACGATTTTGAACATGAAATGTCTATAAAAATACATGCTGCAATTTAATCAAAATAAAAGTTGTTTTAAAACTAAATTTCAGATTAATATATAGCTAATAAATAGTTTAAACTAAATTTTTTTAGATTATTTAAGTTCTGTTTCGGAATCTAAGGCCACATCGCTGACGTCAAAAAGAAATTGAATACAAGGGCCTGGAAGAAGCAGCCAGAAAGGAAAGTCGCTCAATGAACAAAGTTGATTAAGAAATCAATGACGAACTGATATAATTGTTTGACACAATAATATGGTGAAGTGACAATGACCAGATGACAATCAAATACTGGATTAAACTCTCAATAAGTTATTAAAAACGCATCAATATATATTTTACTATTCTATTAGAATTTAAAAATAATAATCCATTTAAATTAAATCAAATATATAATATGCATCTGGTAATTGAACTTTTCCCTGGAAACATTGACCTCAGACATGAAGACTGAACAACTGGCCTGAAATGACACTTCCATCTGCAAGTTAGAATAATATTACATTAACCATATCTACAGGATAGGACTTGAAAATAAGTTTAAATTGGTAAGAAATCCCGTGGCGTTTTTTTGTGGGAATATTCTATTCATATCTATTAGTATCTTTATTTAAATTATTTCTTAGATATCCGGTGGTAATTTCCCAGTATTGTTTTTAAGGCAATTTCCTGTATGTAGTCGTGTTTTCATAACGTACCTGTGATAATTAATTGTTCCAAATCAGAGATTGGATGGTGATATGATTAATATATATTAAACAACTTTCAATGGCTCTTGGCGAATCATGTGGAACCAATTTCGTCTTCACTCAAGACTGAACACTACGTTGAAGGTGACTCAAATGTGGAGAGAACTTCCAGGGCTTTTGGAATAAAAACCAAATGGTCACCCACAAGCTCAAGACATCCACTCTAGCGACATTTCAACTCGTTTCTAACTTTCTAAACCAATCTGGAAACTTTGAACGCAGCCATTCGTCATACTAGGACCAAGTTGGAATTCTTTTAGTTCAGTACCAATCAGTATTGAGAAAATAATCAGAAGGTGAAAATTTCGAAAGTTGAGGTTACTTTAACTCTGAATATACTATATATTTCCTTATTATCCTTCTAGTTTTATTTAAATTTTCTAATGGTAATAATAGTAAGCCAGTGAGGGCACATTCACCTTGCACGTTAACCATTTCGGTCATACATGCTATATGGTATAGTATAGTATAGGATGTACAATTTAGGAGAGGCATTGATTGAGTAGAGTACAAGTGGCGTTACAATAGTAACTATCATACCTACTTACATAACATTAAGCTATCGCCACTTGTTTGAATTATCTATTTGTAACAATACAATCAAATTTTAGACAGGTCAAATCTTATAGAATGAAGAAATTTGAATACGGTCTGGACGCTAGATTCATCATTTTTGAGAATTGACTTAAGGGAGGTATCTCTGCCAAGTGTATTCATCTTCCGTCAGTGAAGTTGGGGCATTCTACCAAGATGTGAGTTACAGTAAGGGGTATCAAGCAATCCTCACAATATGGTTGAGGTTCATCTTTCAGTAGGTACTCGTGTGTGCTTCTGGTGTGGCCCATTCGTAAACGGGCCAGAACAATTTCTTCTCTCCGAGATTTTCTGCATGCTGTGGACCATACCTTTACATCATCCTTGAGAGTACGCAATTTGTTGTTTTGGAGGATTTGCCATTCCTGTAACCATTTACTTTGGACATAGTTGTTAAAGTAGGGGTAATAGTCTTTATGAGGCAATGGTACAGGTGGTATCAGTCCTTGACAGGAGTTTGCCTCTCTCGCTGCCACATCAGCACGATCGTTTCCGATCACTCCGACGTGTCTAGGAACCCAGCAGAAGTTGACTCTTTTTCCTGATCGTTGAATCATCGCCAACCATCTATGAATCTCTTCAACCACAGGGTGTCTGGAGAATGCATCACAGATGGATTCCAGGACACTTTGCGAGTCACTGTAAATGATGAAAGATCGGTTGCCACGTCCAACCACCGTGGCTAATGCTGTTAAAATGGCTTTCAGTTCAGCAGTAAAAATCGATGCCTGTTCCGGTAGCTTCTTCATCATCACTCTCTCCTCCAGGACAACAGCGAAGCCCACATCATTACCATCTTTTGATCCGTCGGTGTAGACAGCGCAGTCGCGAGTATGAGCAGTGATGTGGTCCTGGAATAGGGCTTTCATTTGAGGTGCAGGTGTCCTTGATTTTGAGTTAGAAGTGATTCCAGGGCATAGCGGTGATAGATTCAGCATGTTTGGAGGGATATTATAGGCAAGTGCGGGTATGATAAGGAGAGAAAAATTGAGGTTGGGTAGAAGGTTATTTCTAATTCTAAAGCCAAGTGTTGATGGTAGTCTTTGTTTTACTAGAAGTATTGGATCAATAGAACAATTGTTGAGGGATGAGTTAGCAGGAGTGTTGGGCATCACCAGAATACGAGAGTAGAGTTGCAGTGATAATTTATCTCTCCGATAATATACGATGGTTCACCTGCCTCACTGTATAGGCTCTCCACTGGTGTGGTACGGAATGCTCCAAGAGATAGTCGCAATCCTTGGTGATGAATAGGGTCTAACATTCGTAAAGCTGTTTTGTTAGCAGACGAGTATATTTGACAGGAGTAATCTAATTTAGATCTTATCAAGGCATGATATATTCTCAATAGTGTTATTCTATCAGCTCCCTAATGCGAGTGGGAGAGGCATTTTAATAGATCTAGGCTTTTAAGACATGATGTGCGTAGGGATCTTAGATGGGGTATCCAGGAGAGTTTAGGGTTTAAAATCATGCCAAGAATTTTGGTTTCTGAAACTTGAGGGATATTGTTAGTATTGAGTTTGAGGTCCAGTGGGGGAATGCAACACGTTTGCGAGTGAAGTGCATTGCAACAGTTTTCTGGTGGGAGAAAGTGAAGTCGTGGGAGGTTGACCAGTTATAAGCTTTCTTGACCGCTAATTGTGTTCGACGTATGGCAGATGGGAGACTCGCAGATCGTGCAAAAATTGCAAAGTCATCAACATATAGAGAGGATTCTATATAATGGGGTAGGCAGGATGGAAGTCCATTGATTGCTAGTGCAAACAAGCAGCAGCTTAAAACGCTCCCCTGGGGGACGCCTTCATATTGAGGGAATGGATCTGAAAATGTATTGTTGATTTTAACTTTGATAAGACGGTGGGACAGGAAGTTTTGGATGAATTTTGGTAGGTTTCCTTTCAAGTTCAAATCTACGAGGGTTTGTAAGATATGACGTTTCCAGGTTGTATCATATGCTTTTTGTAGATCGAAAAACACTGCGACCACGTGTTCTCCTCTGTCAAATGCTGTTTTGATATAGGTGTCAATATGGGCTAGTACATCAGTTGTGCTTCTATTGTTTCGGAATCCGTACTGGTTTGGGTGAAGGTATCTATTGCTTTCCAAGTGATATACCAGTCTGATGTTGACCATGCGCTCCATCAGTTTGCAAAGGCAACTAGTTAGAGCAATTGGTCTATAGTTTTGGGGGTCATGTTTGTCTTTGCCAGGTTTGTGAAATGGAATGGTGATTGATATTCTCCATGCTGATGGAAATAAGTTTTCTGACCATATTTTGTTGAAGAATGAAAGGAGGATATATCATATCATGGGGTATTTTATTTCATGTTCGCCAGCAGCACTATCGTTGCTGAGTTTCAAAGCATTATGGAGTTCATCTAGTTTGAATGGGATATTATAGTCTTCTGTATTATTAATGGGGAATTGGATGGGAGTGGTTTCAGTTCGTCATTTAGTAGACAGAAATGAATCATTTTGGCATCCTTTTGATATTGTGCTCAGGGTTTCTCCAAATATGTTGGCAACTTCTGTTGGGTTTGCTACAAGAGTGTTATTGATATGAAGTATTGGTTGTTTCATGGTTGAATATTTCCCTCTGATTTTATGTATTCTTTTCCAGACTGTTGGGAGTGGGGTATTTTCATTAATTGAGGAACAGTACTCTCTCCAGCTATTGGTTCGAGATGTTTTTATTAGGTATCTGAATTTTGCTCTTGCTCTATTGAATTGAATCTTGTCAACATTAAGTTTAGATTGGTAGAAGCGTCTGAGAGCTCTGTTCTTTTCTAATTTTGCTCTTTCTAGTTCAGCATTCCACCACGGCACACATTTGGTGCGAGATATTCCACTGGTTTTGGGAATAGATATTGTGGCTGCTCTTGTGATTGTTTGTACAATGAAGGAATGGAGTTCGTCTATGACTTGAAAACTGTGTAGGTCTGCATCGAGAATGGCTAGCTCTTTATATTTTCTCCAGTCTGCTCTTTCGATGATGAAACGGAATGGTATTGAGTGCTCGTTATTATTTGTTGTTAGGAAGATTGGGAAGTGATCACTATTATATAGGTCATCCGATACATTCCACTCGAAATCTGGAACAATTTCGGGGGAGCATATAGACAAATCAATACATGAAAATGAATTCGTTTGGGTATGAAAGTGCGTAGGTGAGCCGTTATTGAGGATACTGATTGGATGGCGTGACAGGAGATTTTCAATAAGTTTCCCTTTTTGGTTTTGAACAGAGTCACCCCATAAAGGGCTCCAGGCATTGAGGTCTCCCAGCAACAGAAAGGGGGAGGGGAGTTGAGGTCTTCTAGATCGGAAATGTGGACAAGGCTATTTGGAGGTAGATATAGACTGCAGATGGTATATAGTTTGTTGATATGGCATCGGAGGGCAACAGCTTGAAGATTTGTTCTGAGAGTGAGAGGGCTATGTGCAATAGAATTCTTGATGACAATTGATGCCCCTCCGACCTCCGCTAGAAAGTCATCATCAGGGTTACGTCCACTTTTATTATAAATGGTGAAACCTCGGGGACAGGTTGTTGAAAAATTATTGGGTAGTCGAGATTCTTGTAAACATATAATAGAGGTTTGAGATTCTGACAGCAAGGTACGTAGGTGATGGTAGTTACCCCTATATCCACGGATATTCCAGTGGCATACAGAAACCAGGGCAACCATCATTTTACTTATTTATATCTTGATTTGTCTGATTTTATATTTATTGTTATATTATGGGATTTATTACCATGATTGTGGGTATTATTTGGTTCTGTTTTACCTTTTGTTGAGGGCGGTTTTTTGGATGTAGTAGATTTTGGGGTTGGTATTTTTGATCGTTTCAGGTTTTTTTCGAGAGGAGAGTTTGATAGATTTCTGAGTTGTCGTTTCATGATATGATTATGATTTTTGGAGGATTCTGTTGAGCTTGTATAGTTTGGTTATTGTTGTTATCCTTCGGGGTGTTTGAGATTATGATGGGATTAGATATTTCGGGTGGAGAGGAGGCAGTTGATACTGAAGTATTGATTGGTGGTTGTCTGCAAGGTATAGGTATAGAAGGTGCGGAGTAGTTTGTAGAAGCAGATGCATAAGTACTGTGGGATTGGTTAAATGTTAGTGACACCCTGGCTCGTGCCTCTTGGAAGCTGAGGTGCTCTTTAGTTTTTACGGTAAGTATTTCTTTTTCCATTAGGTATTTGGAGCAGGATTTTGAAGTTGCAGTGTGTGGTTCTTTACAGTGGTAGCAGTTAACTAGGTTTGTGCAGGTTTCGGAGATATGTCCACCCACACACTCTTCACCGCACTGCTCGCACAACGGAATCAGTCGTCGACAATTATTGACAGAGTGTCCATAACGTTGACAATTCCTGCAGCGTCTTGGCGTGGGAATGTACGGGCGAACTCGTTCAGACAGTCCAGGGCGAATGTTGATTCGGACGGGGGGTTGGAGTTATTGAAGGTGAGTATGAGGGTTGCAGTAGGTTCTGGATTTGTAGATTTGGCGTTTCGGATGATTCTGTGGCATTTTGTAACTCCGTGTTCTGAGAGTCCATCCACAATGTCTTCCTCTGAATAGTTTTTCAGAAGAGAACATGTGATGACACCCTGGGATTCATTGAAGCGTTGATGTTTAGTAATTTTAACTTTTTCAGATAGTAAGGTAGTCATTGTTTTGAGTTTGTTTCCTTGTTCTTCCGTTTTGACTTCTACAGTCCAGGATTTGTTGGTAAAATCTTCAGAAAGTTTTTCGTAAGGTCCGATTAGTCTAGTGATGGTACTGTTGACTTTAAACATGTTGAGTTTCGTTAGGTCTGAGTCATTTTCAGGTATAATTGAGAAGTATCGGGGGAATCTTTTTACTTTAAACAGGTCATCATAAGTTTCATAAGAATTTCGATTTTGAGGGTGACGAAATTTTCTTCCACGGGTTCCAGGCGCCGAAGTTGCCGGAACATATGGGCCAAGAGTTAATTCAAATGAAGTACCAGGTGCAGAATCCACGTTGTTGCCCAATCCGACCGGGAGATTGTTCGCACCCCCTTGCCCCCCACTCAGCGACGACTGGAGGGGCTGCCCGGGACTGGGGGGCCATGGCCATTGTTGTATTATTCATGGGTGATAAAGCCTTTATCAAAGGGGATTTTTGTTGAGGTTGCCTTCCTCAATTATTTAGTCCATAATTGGAGTTCCTTTGGGGAACTTGTTCTCCATTAGAACAAGGAGAGATTTTTGCCTGCATCAAAAAGCAGTTGCCTCCCCCACTCCACGTAGAGGCAGCTCTCACTGCATGAGCGTACAAATACAAAAAATCAGCTCATGCAGTCCCTGTGGGGGATTTTCTAATGGGTCAATCTTTTTGGAACACTAAACACTGCTTAAGTGAGCTTTAAAAGCTTGATGTTTGTTGTTAATATCATGCAGAATATACATGAAGTATATTTGAACTGTTCTAACATCATAGTAACAAAATAGGTATATAAAAATGGTAGCTTTTCAATGTATATCACTGCAGTACAATACTCAGAGGGTGTGCGAGAAAAATACTTTGAGAACCACTGCTCTAAATGGATTGAAATTTTCCAGGTTGAATTTGTCTGCAGGGTAGAAGGAATGACATTCAATTATATTTCCCTTCATATAATAGAGGTATAATCTATTATATGCCTGTGAGTACTATTTCATAATAGATATTTAAAAGGATACAATAAAAGAAATTTGTTAGATTAAATATAATAGAATCTGAGTATATAATGAAGGTATTTTACAAACGATTATTAAACTAAACTCCCATTTAAAGAGGTTAAACTAAGAGTAAAATCTAATAATTAGACAAACACCTTTTTAAGAAGTTGAATTAAAACTAATTGCAAATCAATGAATCTCCAATTAAGAATATTTTTTAATTGACATAAAATATGGCACTCTGTACTAAAGTTGTAATTAAGAAGTGTTACCCACGGTTTTCATTAATTAATTACATTGGACTAGAAAAAGTGTATGGTTATGAAAGAACTTTACAAGGAAAATAGTTGTGCAAAACTGTAGCCTAGTGTAGCAACTCATTATAATTTACTGAATTACTTATTATTTTACGTTTACAATAACTATTTACAATAACTAAAAATATAGTCGTTGCGTTCATGCAGCTAACGAATGGAAAATAGTTGCCAGTGAATAAATAATTATTAACAGGTAACGTAAATTGCTTAAAGTAGAATTAAAAGATACTTAAACTATGAAACATAATTAAAATCTAACAGTAAAAGTTAAAACTAATGAAAGTATTTCTTAATAGAAAACTCAGTATAAACAATTTTAAACAACCGGATTTCTTTTTTTCAATTAGAAGAGGTTTTGTCTTAAAAATAATAATGTACCAGGTACCCAAACCCAATACAGACGTGTTTGAAAACGTTTAAACACGTTTCAACTTGTTCAAATGTATGTGCGTGTGTTTAAAGATAAAAACAATTAGCAACCAGCAATCATATACACATAGAATTTCTTTATTGTATCTGTGACACAAGCCCAAAATTCTAAATATGTTCATCAAATATTTTGATTGTTCAAGAGTATTTTGAAAGAATAAATCACCCTTTCTGAAGAAGAAGAGTTACTTAAGATTGGAATTATGAAACAATGCAATTGAACACAGTAAAGTTTAAACCATTCTATTTTAAGAAAAGAAACTAGCTAGTTACTGAATAAAAAAACTCATGAACCTTACCATCATAACTAGTCATCATCACCACCATGGGGACTTCTCATTGGTCCAACGCCCCGTAGTCCGACAATTACATTTCTTTCAATTTTGCAATCTTTCTTTCATTTAGCTATGTAGTTATATAATCCCATTTTATTTTGTTTCTAATATTAATTAGTAATACCTCATTCGATTTCATCATCTAATGTAGTTTGTTGTATCCGCTAGTTTGTTGTACTGCACACCTCAAGATAGTTTGAGGACCTGACAGGGGGGTCAGGTCCCCCCCCCCCCCTATATAACTATATACAAATATTTAATGTTAAATAATACATAAATTGCTAAAGTGTCGGACTAACGGGACGTCGGACCACTGAATACTAACCATCATCCATCACTCTACCTCATCACCCATCACTCTACCGTGCCAACTCAGCAATGAGGGCAGCACACATCTCAAAGAACTCCATCACGTGGTAGCCCCTGGCCGAGGGATAATCGGGATCACCTGCACAGCAACAAATTAATAACTTTAAATTTCAGTGGAGACATTATTCTGCACAATGTATGTAGCTAATAGAAATAATCAACTGTATATAGCTTATACAAAATTATTCTAAAAAACTCTCTACACAAATTTTGATGAATAGGTACTGCTGAATAAGAGAATTTACTGACAATATAGGTACAAACTAATTTCATAAAATTATTTTAGTACATGTAGAATATAGATAAAAACTTAATTTCTTTTCAATTTACTGAAATAAATTTTAATACTATGTAGAATAATAGAAATTCCCTACTATGTACAATTACTAATGAAATAGTTTCACTCACTCATTTTCTCAGCGGCGGCAACAGCGTTCTCATCGTCTATGATTTTAAAGTCCAGCAGGTGGTTCTTGTAGTCCACCCTGTAGAGCTGTAAGGACATGTGTACCAGTGCCCCCGTGATGGGGTTGATGCGCCTCACTCTTACGTTGAAGGGGGTGATAACCTGGGGGGATTAGGAACATGTTTTTCTTGGATTCTTGGAAAAATAAGTAAATTTTAGAACCAATGAAGTATACACGCACGGGGAAAATCGTAGGCATATTTCAAGTCTCAAAATCTAGCTCCCTAAAAATCAATTTGTGAAGAAATTAATAATTTCTCCAAATTAATAAAAATATCAGCCTAATTAAAATAAATATTAATTTAAAAAAATAACTCCTTTCAAATTTATTAAAAAACCTGACCTAACTATAACAAATATCCAAGCTTTATCCTTTGAAATTTAAATCTGATACCTTAGGTATTGAACTGTAAATAAAATTAGCTTCATGACTTAGGCAAGAACGGTTTATTCCTGGGATATTAAGGGAATATCCCAGGCAAGAAGAATTTATTCCTTGGATATGCTCTTAATATCCCAGGAATAAACCCTTCTTCACTAGGTATCCTTTCATTCAGATTGTTGAATTTTTGACTAGGAGAATAAGTATTAAAAAAAGAAGTCACCTTCCATTTGAAGTCCAGAACCTTCATAGCTTTGTAGACTTCACTCATAATGTCATGAGGTTTGGACTGTGATCTGATACCTAAAAATGAGGAGTGGATATTAGAAAATGGTTTGAAACAATAAAATGGTTGTAAATGTAAACTAAAAGTTCAAAAGAGTCTTTAGGAACTCAAAAACCTTAAATGTAGAAAACAGACAGCAGCAAGAATAAATAGTGTTGCTTTTATTTGACTAAATTGAAGACAAATGCGAAGAATATAAAATTACAAATTGACAAGTCATTTAAAATAATGCCATCACTTATTAACACGTTGACTGCGTATTGGTACCACTATGTACTAGATTGCTACTGACAGAAAAAAATATATACTAGTCAATATGGTCGAAAATGTGGACTCGTTCGATAACTAAGACCACTCACCCAAGTGCCACTTTGCCTTTTTGCCTGGTGTGCCCTGCCTGAGGTTCCTATCCTTCAGGGGGGCAATTCGTTCAGGGTGGGGCTTCACTGCCCCTCCCCCTACAACCACAGGGGGAGCAGGGGCCGGCACTGATGAAGAGGCGGGGGGAGAGGTCAGGGAAGTGGCTTGGTAGAACTCTCTGAAACTGAGAAAAATAGCATTAAAAAAGTATAAAAATGGTTTAGCTACTTTGTCTTTAGTTTTTTATAAATAATATTCCAGATTTTCTTACACAAGGAATAATATAATTTAGAAAAGGGTTCGGAGCAAATGAAATAAAATATTAGGAACTGGAAGAAGCAGTCAGAAAAGAAAGTGGCTCAATGAACAGAGTCACCTACCACCAGTTGATGACAGTACATACAAAATTAGCTACGGCAATAAATTAACATGATATAAACAAAGGAAAATATAACGTAGTAAGTAGAATTCATAGAAATAAAATTAATAAATCTAATATTATATTGATAAAGTTTAGTTAATTTATGATAGATTAACACTAGCACTAGCTCAGCTGGTTACATTAACACTAGCTCAGCTGGTTACATTAACACTACCTCTGCTAGTTAAGACTAAACACTAGCATTTCTACCTCTGATGGTTAGACTAAACACTAGCATTTCAACCTCTGCTGGTTAGACTAAACACTAGCATTTCAACCTCTGCTGGTTAGACTAAACACTAGCATTTCAACCTCTGCTGGTTAGACTAAACACTAGCATTTCAACCTCTGCTGGTTAGACTAAACACTAGCATTTCAACCTCTGCTGGTTAGACTAAACACTAGCATTTCAACCTCTGCTGGTTAGACTTAACACTAGCATTTCTACCTCTGCTGGTTAGACTTAACACTAGCATTTCTACCTCTGCTGGTTAGACTTAACACTAGCATTTCTACCTCTGCTGGTTAGACTTAACACTAGCATTTCTACCTCTGCTGGTTAGACTTAACACTAGCATTTCTACCTCTGCTGGTTAGACTTAACACTAGCATTTCTACCTCTGCTGGTTAGACTTAACACTAGCATTTCTACCTCTGCTGGTTAGACTTAACACTAGCATTTCAACCTCTGCTGGTTAGACTAAACACTAGCATTTCAACCTCTGCTGGTTAGACTAAACACTAGTATTTCAACCTCTGCTGGTTAGACTAAACACTAGTATTTCAACCTCTGCTGGTTAGACTTAACACTAGCATTTCTACCTCTGCTGGTTAGACTTAACACTAGCAATTCTACCTCTGCTGGTTAGACTTAACACTAGCATTTCAACCTCTGCTGGTTAAACTAAACACTAGCATTTCAACCTCTGCTGGTTAGACTAAACACTAGCATTTCTACCTCTGCTGGTTAGACTTAACACTAGCATTTCTACCTCTGCTGGTTAGACTTAACACTAGCATTTCTACCTCTGCTGGTTAGACTTACCACTAGCATTTCTACCTCTGCTGGTTAGACTTAACACTAGCATTTCTACCTCTGCTGGTTAGACTTAACACTAGCATTTCTACCTCTGCTGGTTAGACTTAACACTAGCATTTCTACCTCTGCTGGTTAGACTTAACACTAGCATTTCTACCTCTGCTGGTTAGACTAAACACTAGCATTTCAACCTCTGCTGGTTAGACTAAACACTAGCATTTCAACCTCTGCTGGTTAGACTAAACACTAGCATTTCAACCTCTGCTGGTTAGACTAAACACTAGTATTTCAACCTCTGCTGGTTAGACTTAACACTAGCATTTCTACCTCTGCTGGTTAGACTTAACACTAGCATTTCTACCTCTGCTGGTTAGACTTAACACTAGCAATTCTACCTCTGCTGGTTAGACTTAACACTAGCATTTCAACCTCTGCTGGTTAAACTAAACACTAGCATTTCAACCTCTGCTGGTTAGACTAAACACTAGCATTTCTACCTCTGCTGGTTAGACTTAACACTAGCATTTCTACCTCTGCTGGTTAGACTTAACACTAGCATTTCTACCTCTGCTGGTTAGACTTACCACTAGCATTTCTACCTCTGCTGGTTAGACTAAATTTTAGACACTAGCATTTCTACCTCTGCTAGTTAGACTAAAGTTTAAACACTAGTATTTCTACCTCTGCTGGTTAGCGTCAGCAAATCTCTTGTTGTCAACTATAAGGTGATAGGCAATGGAGAGGTGATTGTGAGCATCTTCATCTGATAGAGCGTCTCTAACACTCTCTGGGTCTACTGCCAGTTTCTGAAACACAAACAAGTTTAACTAGTTAAACAACCAATAAATAAACAAACCAGACAATAAACAAAAACTTGTTAGTAAAGGTATAAAGTATATATTGAAAATTAATATGCTAGTAAACAAACTTCATAAAAATTGAAGACAAAATATAGATAGGTATAAAAGATTGACAGCAATGTATATATGTTTGCCTTTCAGTTTCCTACCTCACAAACTAGTTGTACAGCCTCCTGGTCAATGGCCAGGACTTGCGTGTCATGAGGAGGGGGGGAAAAGGTACTGGGACAGGTCCTTCTGGAACCAGTCGTGCTTCTTGATGTCCTCAATGGAGGCCCTCTTCATTGGGTCCACCCTCAGCATGTGCATCAGCAGCTTAACAACACTGGGGTTGAGGAAGTCAGGAATTTGGAACACTCCCTCTGGAAAGAGAAAGAAGCATTAGCCTCACATGGGGTGAATTAACATGTATCAACACACTTCCCATCTTTAGTAGACTATTTTTAGTAATATGAGGAAGGAAAGGAAGTTTTGTGCCTCAAATAAATAGTTTATATTCTTCACTATACCTACCCTAGTTCAATAAAATACAATAGCTATGTAATACTTTAGCTTTTGCAAATTTTACCTACAATTGATTTTTACCATCTGAAATATTCTTTACACAAGTAACACTACAATTTCTCACCCCTTATCTTCCTGTAGAGGGTAGGAACATGCTCATCATCAAAAGGCAGAGTGCCGCAGAGGAGGGCGTAGAGAATGATGCCACAGCTCCACACATCAACCTCAGGACCAGCGTAGAGCTTAGCCGATATGACTTCAGGGGCAGCGTAATTTGGAGACCCACAACTGGTGCGGAGAAACTCTCCATCCACCATGATGTTGGAGAGACCTATGTTAATTCATATCATTAATATACTATTAGACATAAATTCATTTACTAGGTGCATATTTGTCCTAATTCACAGTATAATTCTCACCAAAGTCTGCAATCTTAACGTGTCTGTTGTGGTCCAGTAGAAGGTTCTCAGGCTTGAGGTCCCTATGCACAACCATGTGTCTGTGACAGTACTCCACACCTGATATTATCTGCTGGAAGAACTTACGCGCCTCCCCCTCCTTCAGCTGTAGGAGTAAGTAAAGAGGAATACAATCATTTTATTGTTAGCTATTGTGAAATGAATTAAATGTTCATGATAAAATGAGTTAATGTCATATTTAAGTGGCACCTTTTATTTGCACTCAGTTCTCACCTTTCCTTTGCTCTTTATGTATTCAAACAGTTCTCCACCACTCGCATATTCCATCACCATGAAGATGTCTGTTGGTGTGCTGATCACTTGATAACTAAAATAGATCAAAATTAGAATATGAGAATATGGTTACAATGCAATAGCTAAAGTTTAAAAAGAAAGTTTGTTTTGAAATGGTTAGCTATTAGGTACCTTTACTATTGTCTAACTAATCATGATCACTTCACATTAATATATAAACTTAAGCTACTTCAATTTTAACAAATTATTAAAATAATTATATTCATTCCTTTCAGTAGCTATATAGAAATGCATGGGATAGAAGAGAGGGTTGGGAGAACTCACAGTTTGATAATGTGAGGATGTCTAAAAAGCTTCAAGTTTGTGATCTCTCTCTTGATTTTCTCAATGATGTCTAGATTCTTGATCTGCTTCCTATTAAGAATTTTGATGGCTACTTTGGTCTTTGTGAAGATGTGTTCTCCATCTGATGGAAAAAAATATATTAGATTTATATAGTAGAAATAAACAATTATATTACTAGGCTGTTATTTAATTGAACAAGTAGTCAAGTATTGTTCTTCAAGAAGAATAGTAGAATGAAATCATGGAGCTTAATTTAACACTAAATAATTATCTATTTCTATAAGTAACAAAAACAGTTTTTAAAGAGAAAATATATAAAATTGTTTTGAAGAGGCAGTAAAGTGAAAGTGCTCATTGATGCAAGAAAGCTACTCAATTTATACTAAAGCAATGGTGTTCTGCACTCATGGATAGAAGAGAAAAATAAAGAAAAAATACAAAAAATCCTATGGAATGTTGCTGTAATTAAGCTAGCTATATGCTTAACAACATACAACTTACATAGCATTAGAATACAAATGGTACAAAATAGTATAAAATTTGGAGATTTATAACAGTTGAAGATACAACTACAATTAATGAAATATCTAAAATTCTAAAACATTTAAAAATAATTACAATCCCTATTTTGTTTTATAAGATAGCCAAGACAATAAGGACTCACATTTGACCTTTCCAAAGGTTCCCTTGCCAAGAGTAGGACCTATCTGGTAGTAGCCAATCTTCATTAGGGTGATTGTTTGATTGCCAGGTGCTTGTTGCACCTGACTGCTACTGAACTGAACCTGCTGATCAGCCATTTGGATATTTGCTTGAAGAATCTGAAAGTTCTGGTTAGGAATATAGAAAAATTAAATAATTTTTAATTTTTTAATATAAATAGTTAATTTAATTTTAGTAATGGGTTTAAACTGTGCTTTGCCATTTTAATGATGAGTTTGTGACAGTTATTTTGAGCCTTTCAATTGCTCAGTCTGAAAAGAATGAATCCTCAGACAGTCAGACACCAGTCAGCAATTAGTCTCCACAGTCACTCTCCAGATATTTAATTTTTTGGGCAATTTGTTTCCAAAGATTTTCAAATTTCTCCAAAATGGCCAAAACTGTCAAATTACTCTTAATAATTTATAATTAGCTACATGTGATGATGTAAACATAGGAATAATTTGGAAAATTGTTGTCAGATAATTCAGGACCCTAATTTCAAGGATAAACTTCACAACTAAATGACCACTATGCATAATGTGTCAAATGCCTCCAGTCTGCAGATTAGAATATGGAACATTTTAAACATTTTCTGTACAAACAGTCCCTAATTTCCTCCTATAGGCTATAGCTTATTTACCAGACTGTATTTCATGGTAAACTCCACCAACTTGTCAGTGGAATTTTTCTCCATTTAAAATAATATTTTGGCGAAGCTGTTGAATTTTTAGCTATTTATTCCTATGTTAGCATTAATTTTTGGTGGAAAAATGGGTAAAATATTTTGTTGGTGGATCAGCCAAATTACTGGAAATTTATGGTGGATTTTTTCAGTTTTTTCAAAAAGTCAGTGGAATTTTATGCACCAAATACAGACTGGTATAATAATATTTACATGTATTTTACTGAAAACAGAAGCCAAAATAGAGGATTTTTTTGGAGAACAGTTTACCAGTTCCTGCAGTCTGATCTTGCCCTGCAGAGATTTTAATTTGAAAGAGACTTACTCTCTGACTCTCAGCAGCAGATTCAGAATCTCCCGCAGCTAAATTAATGGTAACATAGGAATTAATTCATGATCTGAATCGATAAAATTTCTAAAATTGTGCTCAGATTGGTCTCAGAGAGTCTTGGAAAAATGTTCCATATTCTGCAGTCTGGTTAAATGAAAGCTTCATGCGTCTCCAGGTAATAAAGCATGTGCAAACTCGCCATTTCATTTTCAATGGCGAAGTTGTGACAGTTAATTTGAGCCCTTCGATTGCAAATGGAGAGAAATATCTTTTTTTCTCCTATGCTACAATCCAGTCTGAAAAAAAGGTCTCCACAGACTGACAGACACAGGATTTTTTACAGAAATTGGGATTTGGGCACAGCCACGCAGCAAATAAGAAATAACATGGCCACCAGTCTAGTCTGTATTTGGTGCACAAAATCCCACTGACTTTTCAAAAAGCTGAAAAAATTCAACATAAATTTCCACTAATTTGGCTGATCCACTAACATTTTCCCAACCCAATTTATCCACTGAAAATTAATGGTAAGTGGTAACATAGAAATAAATAGCTAAAAATCCACTGACTTAGCCAGAATATTATTTTCCAAAGAGAAAAAATTCCACCGACATGTCGGTGGAATTTACCACGAAATACAGACTGGCATGGCCACATGGGAACATAGGAATTAAATAAAACTTGGCACAAGATCCAGATTGTATTTGAAATTGGTGGTAAATTCCAATGATTCCAGTCTGTGAAAGATGCATGAAATTGTGAATTTTCTAATTAATTCCTATGTTTACATGTAATTATTGGAGAGTATTTTGGCTATTTTGGAGAGAAATTTGGAAATCTTTGGAGAGAAATTGCACCAAGAATTAAATATCTGGAGACTGGTTGTGCGATCGAAAATGTGGTTCAGTGACTTCAGTCCAAGAACTCGGAGCTTGCTCTACTGTCTACATTAAGAAAATCTTTTGTTTATCATATTTCTGAAAATGTTATGAAGTTAGCGTAAAATTAAAATTACCTAACAGTCTGTTATGTAATTTGAATTTTACATCTGTTGAGTGTTACAAGTTACCAAATGAAAATAACTTAATGAAAAAAACATAACTTTCCACAATTTTGCGAAAGTAATTACTATTTTTGATCATATAAGAAAAGATTATATAATTTAACATTTCAACTCTTTATTCTTAATCTTATATACTATTTTCTAATATGTCTGAAAATTTCCGGTAATTTGTTCAGCATTAAAGGCCATGTTTCAAAGTATAGAAAAGTCGCCAGTATATTGGCGACTTTCAAGGGGTGAAATAAGTTGAAAAAGATGTAAATAACAAGTAAATCACTCATAAAATAGTCTCAAGAGATGCACATGCATCAGACATGAAGCATGAGGATATTTTCAAGTGTAAAATCTTCACTAGGAAGTCAAATTTCTTCTTAAAAGTATCTTAAATGTGGCGACCTGGATCCATTTTCTCACCAAACTGGCCACTTTCCTGCCACACTTTGAAACATGGATTAAAGGGGGAAAAAATCAGTACATATTTATGAATTATAATGTTAAATGTATGGGATTGGCCAAGTAATAAAGCATGTCCAAACTCGCCATTTTAATGGCGAGTTTGTGACAGTTATTTTGAGCCCTTCAATTGCAAATGGCGAGTTTTACCTATTTTTCTCCTATGCTACAATGTTATTTTGGAGAGAATTTATGAAAATTTGATCATTTTGGAGAGAATTTGTTGAATTTTGGAGAGAGCTGGAGAGACAAATGGCAAGTTTATGAGACATACAATTTTACTTGGCAGACTGGCTCTGACTCTCACTACTCACTAGCAGCCAGTCTGTATTTGGTGCACAAAATTCCACTGAGGCACTGACTTTATCAAAAAGCTGAAAAAATCTACCATAAATTTCCAGTAATTTGGCTGATCCACCAACATTTTCCCAATTTATCCACAGAAAATTAATGGTAACATAGGAATAAATAGCTAAAAATCCACTGACTTTGCCAGAAGCAGAATATTATTTTCACAGGGGAAAAAATTCCACCGACATGTCGGTGGAATTTACCATGAAATACAGACTGGACTAGCAGATTCAGAATCTCCCGTAGCTAAATAATAAATTGATGCTAACATAGGAATTAATTCAGAATCTCCCGCAGCCGCAGCTAAATTAATGGTAACATAGGAATTAATTCAAGATCTCCCGCAGAGATCTCCAATTTCTAAAAATTCAATCATAACTCCCGCAGCGGCACAGAGAGTCTTGGAAAAATGTTCCATATTCTCCAGTCTGGCTCTGTGGGAGTTTTTGATTGAATTTTTAGAAATTTGAGATCTCTGTGGGAGATCATGAATTAATTCCTATGTTATTGTTAGGTAGATACCATTAATTTAGCTGCGGGAAATTTTAAATTAATTCCTAGGCTATGTTACCATTAATTTAGCTGCGGGAGATTCTGAATCTGCTACCGAGAGTCAGAGACTAGAGAGTAACTGTCTCTCAAATTAAAATCTCTGCAGGAGAAGAGACACATTCTGCAGACTGGCTATCCTATTTTAATGTAATTTCGGCTCAGAATGTTTTAAAGACTCTCTTGAGAAGGCCGCAATTATAAATTAAAGGGCCGCAATTTACCTGCCTGACCCTAGGTATGTCAAGGATGTTAGTCGTTAGAATCACTGAATGTTCTGTGGTTAGAAACTTAGAATACCCTCAAGTTCAAGAATAATCAGCTATATAGTAGTGAAAATTATGTATATAGTTAGTCTTTTTCTCATATGTTGAGTGGAGTATAGGTAACCTAAAGCTTAAGGAATATCTTAAGTTATTTCAAAAGACCTTGGAGCTTCTGAAAATTAGTTACCTACCTAGTTAGCCTAGTTGCAATCTTCTAATTCGGACAGAGAAAAAATATATTCTCCGCAAAATAGAATAATTTGCTCTTCATTTCCGATTAAACTACGTATGTCCTTTTAAAGGGCTCCTCCTATCAAATTTTTTTTATTATTTTAATCAATTAGGCTAATGCTTCTCATCATATGTCTGCAAACCCCATCAAATTTGATAGAATATTTTAAATTTTATGATCTTTTAAAGATTTTATAATCTAAACTCAACAATACATATTCTACTTCCGACCTACTAATTTTCAGTCTGAAGAAAAAGGGCCCAGTGGCTATATACGACTCCTTTGAAATACAAACATTCGATCCGACTCCTCAATCTTAAAATATGATACTTTGGTGTTTGGAAAGAGATGGCTGTCACGAAACACGACTCCCTTGAACTACAAAAAATTCGATCCGACTCCTCTCATGGTAATTAAATCGTATATCTTTAGTATTCCTACGGGGAGAAATTCAGGGAAGTCGCTTTCCATGACAGCTATATACAGACGATGTTAAAACAATCCGACTCCTCTTGTAATGGAATCATTTCAATTCAATAATAATTAGAATAAATATAATAGCAATATTTGTATCATAGTTACGGCAAACTATACCAACTTATTTATATGATTGCTTCAAACATTTGACAAAGAATATTTAATTGTATTATAAAGTTTAATGAAGGATATTTCATTGTATTATAAGGTTTAATAAGTTGTACTTAAATTGAATGGCATAAACATAGAACGGCTTTTTGCTTATCAATTGAAGGTAGGTTAGGTTGGTTTTACTTTTCGTATAACATGCAAAAGTGAAAAATGAATTGGCAGAAGTGAAAAATGAATAGGCAGAAATGAAAAATGAATTGGCAGAAGTGAAAAATGAATTGGCAGAAGTGAAAAATGAATTGGCAGAAGTGAAAAATGAATTGGCAGAAGTGAAAAATGAATTGGCAGAAGTTAAAAATGAATTGGCAGAAGTAAAAAATGAATTGACAGATGTGAAAAATGAATTGGCAGAAGTGAAAATGAATTGGCAGAAGTGAAAAATGAATTGGCAGAAGTGAAAAATGAATTGACAGAAGTGAAATATGAATTGGCAGAAGTGGAAATGAAAATTGCAAGGGAGAAAACGAAGATTTTTTTTAATGAAAGTTACAACCTCAATCAAATTGTAGCATATTTCAATCTTCTCTATCAGACAAAAATTAATTATAGGACATAACCCAATTATAGGATACTACCCAATTATAGAATACTACCCAATTATAGGACATTACCCAATAATAGGATACTACCCAATTATTGGATACTACCCAATTATAGGATACTACCCAATTATAGGATACTACCCAATTATAGGATACTACCCAATTATTGGATA
>CANNZV010000700.1:250529-334683 GCA_947561585.1 Caprella mutica | reverse complement strand
ATGACTTTTACCCGCTGGACCATTCCCCGTCCAGACTATTCCTCGCCGGACTTTTCCCCGCCTGGACTATTACCCGCCGGGCTTTTCCCCGCCGAATAAAATATTAGTATTTTGGGCTAATAAATTATAATTTCGATTAAAAAAAACATATATCAATAGAAGACACATTTTATTAACAGACTTACACAATAATACAGTCATATTTTTAGCTTTGATTTCCGTATGTGTAGATTTTGGTTGTTTTTTATTTTAAGACTATACCTTCGTACATTTGCATATAATTAAAATATGCTACCAAGTTCAAACATTATGTCAATTCTGAGGGATTAATTGCATGCTGCTACGATTAATTTAGTTTATTTCAGCTTTAGAGTTATACATATCGAGAATTTATTATTTTCTTTGTCCGCTATTATAGCAAATGGTGATCTATAACTATGTGTACTTAATTCTCGTTCAAATATATACTTTTCCAGCTCACAAATAAATTTAAATGTAATTCATTAATTTGACAATTAATGTATCACAGAATTAATACTATATTAATACTTTTTTCATTACACTTAATATTGGCCTATTTTTATTGTGTTTTTTTCTATTATGCATATTTAATATTTATATCTTAAAGGTCCTCTCCAGCCTCCGGGGAAAAAATGAGTTTATTACATAATATTAAAGAACTAAGGTCTACGATCATTATTCCGAAAACCGCATACAATTCGTTTCAGTATTGTATTGTTTAATATTCTGTGAGCAACAATCGAGCGAATCTCCAACCTGACGCTGAAAAAGAAGATTGTATACACTCTTTGTTTTGATTTCAAATTTAGATTTTCAAACAAACAATGCGTTTAGGCCTTCTTTTAAGATATTAATTGTTTTCAAAATTAAGTATATAAACGTTTCTATAATAAGTTTATCCAAATTTAAACCTTTTAACGAATAATAAATAGATTTATTAAACCAAATACCTAGTTGACAATCATAACAAAAGGTGTACATTCTTCTTCTTCAGATTGAAAATTAGAAAGTCTGAAGTAAAGTAGGTTTTGTAGAGTTTGGATTATAAAAATCTTTCAAAGCATATAAAATTAAAATTATTCTATCAAATGTTATGGGGTTTGCAGTAAAATGATAAGAAACATTAGCCTCGTTGATTTAAGCAATAAAAAAATTTGCTTTGAGGGGACCTTTAAATAACTTACAATGGATTAAGCATTATTGTAAAAATATATTGTCAGATTTAAGGAAAATTTAGATTAAAGTTGTACATTTTCTCTAAAAATCTGAATCAAAACTTATTATCAAAAGAGTATTTCAAAACGGGTTCAGTTCAAAGAGTTGGTAACTGGTAAGTGACAAGTTTCCATAACAATGTTAAAAAAAGTCCGACGGGGAAAATACCGGCGGGAAAAAGTCCAGGCGGGGAAAATTGTCCGGCGGGGAATAGTCCGTTTCCCGTATTTTATGGCACTGGACCTTTAAAAGTTAGAAATACTAGTCCTACATTTTCCGTGTTTCATATTTTAGATATAAATAGGTATTTGGGGCCACGATGGTCGCTGAGGGACCATATGGTTCATAGTGGCTGCGGCATAAGCCTTGTTTCCCTTTAACATCCTAATAAAAATAATGGCTGCGGCATATGGTATGTGCAATGAATTATGTGTGCAGATGCCTGCTTTTATACCAGGTTTGCATCCCTCCTAAGTTCATGCATATTTTGCAGACTGGCGGTGGAAGTTGGAACCGGCCCCCGGGAAGGCAGGAACGGTGGAATTTGAGTCTCAATTTACCATGAAATGACCATGTTTCTGATTGTTTCAGAGTTTGGAAAATTGTAAGCCAATTTTAATTTTTGAGCTAAAATTTCTGATTTCACAAAAATTCTGAGACAAGCCAATTTGGCTCATTTTTTGATGATTTCAAGCCAAAATTAATATGGGAAAATAGGAATTAATTCAAAATTTAAAGCTAATTAGACATATCTTAGATTTAACCAGTCTCCAAGTGATAAAGCATGTCCAAACTCGCCATTTTAATGGCGAGTTTGTGACAGTTATTTTGAGCCCTTCAATTGCAAATGGCGAGTTTGTTATGAACTATAATTTCAATAAGAATAGCTATACCTATATATTTCAATAACTCTTGAAATAACATTGTTTCTTTCTCAAAAGTATCGAATGATGTTAATTGCTTACATCCTCTCTTTTAACTCTTACCCTAAAAATCCGTTAAAATACCACCGTAAGACATTCTTATTGTATTCGTAGGATTATTATTGAATATAAGGCCTAGGTATATAATGAGCTGTTTGTAGTCCAATTCGAAAATAGGCCTAAAACTGATACTTTCCTGTATAGTTTGTTCCTCTGTTAGATTGGCTCTAGACTTTGTGGAGTTAACAACCACGCTCTACATTTTACCCTCTTTTCGATTATCCGCAATAAGTCCATATTTGCCAAACTGTGTATTTTTATATTTGTGCCTATAATAGAATTGAACCGGTCATTACCCGCTTTCATTTCCTGTGTAATTGATGGACATTAATTAGATCAGTTACTGAATTATGGAAATAAAGAATAAACGATTAGTTCTGAAGGGATAAATTCACATATATTCCCATTAAAATTTGAAAGTCTAATATCAATTCTCAAACCCAAGAAGTGAGCATAACATTTGGTGGCAAGCGCTGGAATACGTATTTACTTAGAAATGATATTTTGTGATCAATACATTATACATTTCGGGTGCCCACGCTCCAACTGATAGTACATGGACCTATTGTAAATCTGGCCGACTGTACCACGCTACCAATACGAATGACGCAGTGAGGAAGTGTGTAACCTAACACAACCCGGTGTGACTGAATCACTGTAAGAATGATATAGTGAATCAATGATACTTGGGAGAAGTTCTACAGTTTCACAGTGGTTACATCTTCACTTTCTTCACTCTGAATCAATTTAACTTTGAATTGATATTTTGTTCTTATAAATATACTTCGAGTGTCTACGTCTGCCCGATAGTACATAAAACTATTGTACATCTGCGGATAGTACCCTGTTTCCCCGCGACCACCTTACCAACAATCAGAGTGAATTGTTTTCCCATGTGATTGATAATTGTACGGAATGAATTCTACAGTTATGAAGTGGGAATTGACTTCTACATTTTCTTCACTGTAATTTGACTATTTAGTCATTACATGTGCTATCAACAGAAAGTGTTTGATATTCGACGTCAGAGACAACAGACTCTTTGTTTTCTCCAAGCGCGTCTTTTCAAATGTGTGATTCCCTCGCATCTTGTGACGTCATGACAACACTCTGTTGTTCACCAGCGCGTCATTTTTCGAAAATTGTGACGTCAGTAACAACAGTCTTCGTTTTCTACCTCATCGTTAGTGATTCAATGCACTGAAATCTCCTGGACGAAAATGTGACAATTCTTCGAAAGTGTGTTTCGTGAACTCAACTTCACATTTCTGGAAATTCAATTTCACGGCTCTTCAACATCAGTTTATTGAAATCAGTTTCTCGATTTCATTTCTCATCTCAACGTTCATTTACCATCACTCCTTTACTTCATTGCTAAGTAGTTGGGCATCCATCTATATTTTCCCCATCTATGGTTTCCCAATATATGGTGTCCCCATTTACGCATTGGAGAGTTCTGCGTTTCCCACTCTGCTTCGTCGTTTTCCTCAGTCTACACCCGAACTCCATGCGAGATGTCCCAAATCAGGCTTCATCTCATTGGAAGGCAGACATCTGGCGTCTGTGTTGGTTCTATCACAGGCTTCTTAGAGTGCTGTGTTCCCTCTCATCATGTGGTTGCTGACCCTGTTCAAAACTGTGTGGTTCACAGTTAAGAGTACCAACACCATGAAGAACCACAAGAACCATTGGTATGGTTGCCTAATAATGTGAAGTGAACTTCGAAAAAAAAATCGAAAAAGTATGAAAATCATTAGGATAAAAGAACAATTTAAATAGGAATTTTATATTAGATTACCTTAGATGCGCATCATAGATAATTATTTTAATTGAGTAGGACATGGCCATTAGTTGAAGTTTTCTTTCTAACTCGATTTTTTCGATATCTTTAATAGATTACGCGAAATCTAATTACTGATACCGTTATTTCGAAATTGATTGAAATACATATTAACTAACATTTTTATGAATATGATCATTTTATCTTAAATATCTTATTTACAATAGAATAATTTTGAGAATTCATTTTAAATAATTTTGGTATATTTCTCACATTTAATGTATTGTCATCTGTACGTTATTTTGATTTTTTTATGTGACTATTTATTTCATATCCATTATTTTATCATGTCTTTTATCCTTATTTATTTTCATGTGATTAATTTAGGAATTTTTATCTGGTAAACATTGACTGATTTTATGTTCTGCATTTTCTAATATCGTATGAAAGTTTATATTTGGGCAAATGATGAATAATCGAACTTGAAGAATTAAAAGGGCTTGTAATTAAATAATTGTTACATATATCGGTTCCAAATTTACCAAAAGTGTAAAGACCGTATGATAACTATGCGTTAAATTGTAAATAATTAAAATAATTATTGATCGCTTCTTGTTATACCATAGAGGATGTAATTATCCTTGGTAATTATCCAATGGTTTTCCTAAGAGTTGACAAGTTAATGCTTATGATCATAAAGTCTTAGGTAGGGAAATAACGCATGTGACTTACTGTAAAATGATTTACCAGTCACGTTAATTTTACCATGCCCTGTTTTACCGCGATAATTTGCCCAATAAAATAAACAACTCATACTAAAGTAGAATTTGAACATATGGAAAATTGATGGAAAATTTCAGGTTCAGAAACTATTTATCTGTATAACTTATGTCATGTTTAATTCATAAAGTATTATAAAATTTTCAGTTCAAACTGTATGGAAAGAGTTTCTCACAAAATTTGAATGGCACAAAATCGAATAATTAAAATCATAAAACTAATTAAATTATTAGTTGTGAGTTTTCACCTCGCCTACAGATTTGAATCAATTGAAATTATTAATGTGTTGTAATAAATAGGATGAAATTTTATTGATTACGAAATTTTCATAGTTTCTCAATATGATATTTGATTGATCAATATTCTCTAATAATATTATAAGTAACTGTGTAGTAGAATAGAAATATTTTTATGTAACAATAGTTTAGGAAAAAGAAAATGTATAAAAAAGTGTAAAATTATGGCACTCAATATTATGTTAATATTTATATTCCGTAAAAGAGTCCATTGAATATTTAAATTTATCTATTTTTCTCCTATGCTACAATGTTATTTTGGAGAGAATTTATGAAAATTTGATCATTTTGGAGAGAATTTGTTGAATTTTGGAGAGAGCTTGAGAGACAAATGGTGAGTTTATGAGACATACTATTTCACTTGGAGGTCCAGTCTGCAGAATATGGAACATTTTTCCAAGACTCTCTGCGGGAGTTTTTGATTGAATTTTAGAAATTTGAGATCTCTGCGGGAGATCTTGAATAAGTTGAATTAATTCCTATGTTACCATCCAGTCTCCCGTAGAGATTTTAATTTGAGAGTCAGTTACTCTCTGGCCAGACTGGAAAACATAAATTCTAACAGAGTTACTCCTAACTTCATGCATTCCCATCAGTAATGTTTATCATCACAACAAGCCCAATTGTGAAACTTAAATGACTTATTTTACATTAGTTTTCACTGCGGAGTTGAAATTTATAAAATAATTTACTGATTTCTGCATTTTTAGGGTTAAAATGAGTAATTTTTGTTCATTCTAAATTCCTAACAGAGTTACTAGTCAATCTGAAATGAGTTATTATTCCACTCTGGCTCTCTGGCTCTCAGTAGCAGATTCAGAATCTCCCGCAGCTAAATTAATGGTAACATAGGAATTAATTCAAAATCTCCCGCAGCTAAATTAATGGTAACATAGGAATTAATTCAAGATCTCCCGCAGACTGCAGAGATCTCCAATTTCTAAAATTTCAATCAAAAACTCCTGCAGAGAGTCTTGGAAAAATGTCCCATATTTTGCAGACTGGCTGAGAGTGAGAGTCAGAGAGTAGCTCTCTCTCAAATTAAAGTCTCTGCGGGAGAACTGAGAAGAGACACATTCTGCAGACTGGAGATTTAACCATTTCTAATCTAAGCCAATTAATTGGCTTTAACTGACATTATATAGACATTATGACATAGAGTCAAGCAGGTAAATTGCGGCCTATTAACTAACTGCAGCCTCTAACAACAGAAACGTCATAGCTTCAAAACACTCGTTAAATATATAAAGTAATAAATTATAGCATGCACTGCGCTTAATATGATAGCTATGCGACATTTTAATGTAACTTCAGTTCAGAATGTTTTAGAGACTGTCTTGAGAGGGCCGCAATTAAAAATAAAAAATTAATGGGCCGCAATTTAGTTGAATTTACCTGCGTGACCCTACTCTTATACATGGAAATTGTGGCAGGAAAGTCGCCAGTTTAGTGAGAAAATGGATCCAGGTTGCCACATTATGATTTAAGATATAAAGAAAAAAATTGACGTCCTAGCCAAAGTTTGTGACAGTTATTTTGTGCTTATTAACAATAGAAAGATTGTTAATACGCTGAACTTGTATCTTTACTTAATCTTTCAATTTCTATAATTTGATAATCATTTAATCAGACATAATATTTTTAATCTTGTACACTGTTCATTAGAAGGAAATGCTATTTAAATTTATGGTCATGTTATTCTCGCTAGGAGCTCGAATATAATTATAAACGAATAGCTTTGATATAAGTCACTAATATAACTTGTAACTTCAGAACATAACTTTATAACTTGTAACCCAGAGCTATAACTTGTAACTCAGAATATAACTTTATAATTTGTACTAAGTTATATAACTTCATGAACTTTGTAAATCAGTTATACAACTTAGAATATTGAGTTCTTTTTCTATAGATAGAATTGAAATTAATACCTAATTAATTTAAAAGGAATTAAGTAAGTACTTCAATTATTCTAATTGAAATACTTAATTAATAGTTAGGAACTTGTAACATTTCTGATCATGTATTAGGTTAAACAAGACTCTGAAATAGTATGCTTAAATTTGGATGTTTATTAGCAAATCAGGTTTCACTAAAATGAACTATTAGTAAATCTGATCGATCTATATGTTAATCGTATAGAAAGCCATTACCACTAGCGTGTTAAATTTGAATAATGTATTGTGTGTTATTTCTATCTGCAGTGAGTAGAAAAACATCTTTGAAAAATACTATCAGTACATTAACAGAAGTTTATTCACTCACTGGAAGGTTGGACTCTCCAGTTCACCCTTTAAATACCATTGGCACCTAATTAAAGTGTTCATAGTTCGCGATGGTCTCTTGAAGACTGGTTGATCGGACCAAGTCCGGTCGGACTTGTCCATCGACGGGTTTCGTGATTTGGCAACTCAAACCCTTGTTTATTTAAACCCTTAAGTTTACTCAACCGCTAGTTTATTTAAAACTTGTGTTGTGTTATTTAAAGACTTGTGCGTAAGTCTTAGAACTCTGTACTATTCGAACTTTAATATATATTTAAAAACAGGAGCAATCCATTGAATAATTACTTACAAGCTTCTAACCTTAGAACCTACATTCCCACTCTGCAGAAACTGGTAAAGTTTTTGTAGAGATCTCTTATTTTGTTCACTGTAAAATAAATGTGGAGCAAGTAAAGATAATGGACCAAGTAAAATTAGTGGACCAGAAATGAAGGTGGTAGCTAAAGATAATGGATCAGAAATTAAGCTGGTAAAGATAATAGAACTGAAAATAAGCTAGTGAAGTTAATGGACCAGAATACATTTTTTAGTTTTAAAAAATATTTGCATTAGTATTTTATAAAAATACAACCTTATAAATGATAATATTGAATGAATTAATAAAAAATGTGATTCATTTTGAAAAATGGAAAAAATTCTTCTTAAATCCTTTAATGTGGTATCGATGATTCCAAAATTATGTTCTTATCCCAATTATTGGTCAAATATTAATAATTTAACCAACTAAAGATAATGAACCAGAATTCAAGCTAGTTAATATAACGGACCAGAATTGAACCAAGTAAAGTTAATGGACCCTGGTCAGTCATCTTTACTTGCTCCATAAATGTGAGAATAGGGATTAGTTAAAGTGTTCATTGCAAAATTAATGTAAACATAGAAATTAATTCAAAATTGCTCATAGAGAATATCCCAAATATCGCCCATATTCTGCAGACTGACAGTAGTACGTTATAAGTTATAACTAATCAGTATTATATGTATAATTTTTAGTTTTATTACAGACTGTTCTAATTCACTCTCTCAATATTTTAATCTGTGAAAATGGGTAAGAAACAAAATAAATCTAAAAAGTCTGGTCCTCCTAAATTGTCACCAGCTCAAAGATCTGACATCACTCTGTTAGTGGATCAACTAATCAAGAGTAAGTATGTAGAGTTAGCTATGCTATAGCCTATAGCCAACTATTAGAAATATTGTGTTCTCCTATTATAAGTTACTGATATAGCCATTTCATCAAAATATACCTTCCTATGGCTAAGGGCTTGTCAAGCTTAGCAGAGTAAATTTAACCCAACAATATATAATACTGGCGATACAATATTCATAAAGCTGACTTAAACCTATGCTTTACAGAAGTCTTCTATTGATGGCTAAACATTTTTATGTTAATGTATAAATAAACCTGATATATAAAGTAATATTATTTTTATTTGTGCTTTTGCTTGTATCTTCCATCATCAAATGAAAAAATCAGTTTGCTTCTACCAATGGCAGCTATTACCTTTTTTAACACCATCTGAATGTAGCTAACTACTGTAATCTCTTTCAAAAAGAAATTGTTAATGGCTACCCTTACTAAAAAATATTACCATTATTTTGATTTAGTAGGTAGCTGCTGTAGTAAATTGGTATAAGTCATAGAATAGGAACTTTCCAGTTTCCATAGGTTCAATTATATAACAGGAGTCATTAAATTAATTTTATGATGAGCTGCTTACCCTGGCATATAGTTAATGACTCATATTTTTAGCTTTAATATGTTATTTCTTACCTTTTAAAAATGGTTACATCTATTTTGTATCCATAGAATGTGCAAAAGTCAGCTCCACTTCAGCGTCACCAAAAGAAGAATGTGAAGAATTTAAACAAATCTATGACGTAGTGGAACAGATCAGAGCTTTAGAAAAAGGTGAGTGCATATATTTCCTGAAACTGTTATAGCTATTGTAAAAAATATTGCAGGTAAACTAATAGATTGTTTTATTATGTTTAATTGTTTGTCTTATCACAAATGTGTATGCTCACTTAGCTACTCAATTATGTAACTTTATGCTATATAAAATACTAATTTTAAGCTTGATGTCGATATTTTTTGATGGTGCAACTAGTTAGTTACTTGTTTTCAGATATCCAGCTTCCGAGATATGAGAGAGAATCTGAAATGAAAAATTTTATTCAATGGGCATCAGACAACAAAATAAAGGTGATTTAATTTTTTTTATTGCATATATTATTACATTACTTAAGAATAGCTACTGCCTTTCAAACTTTAATATGCCTTAGTTAATTCATGTCCCCTAAAGTTTTTAACGCAAAGTTACCCAATCAGTCGACAGGTGTTAGCATTGAGGACTTTGGGTTGGAAGGCTACGGTCTGAAGTGCACCAAAGATCACAAGAAAGGAGATGCTGTGCTAGAGGTTCCAATGGATGCAATGGTCAAGGAGAGGGATGCTAAGAACTCTTACTTGGGTAAGAACTTAGAACTCTAACTTGGGTAAGAACTAAGAACTCTTACTTGGGTAAGAACTAAGAACTCTTACTTGGGTAAGAACTAAGAACTCTTACTTGGGTAAGAACTAAGAACTCTTACTTGGGTAAGAACTAAGAACTCTTACTTGGGTAAGAACTTAGAACTCTAACTTGGGTAAGAACTAAGAACTCTTACTTGGGTAAGAACTAAGAACTCTTACTTGGGTAAGAACTAAGAACTCTTACTTGGGTAAGAACTAAGAACTCTTACTTGGGTAAGAACTAAGAACTCTTACTCGGGTACCTACAAGCTCTTATATGGAACTTAATCTACGTAACTGTTAAAATAGCTAAGATTTATATTATATTTTAGTGTCCAGTGCTACCTATAGCTAGTAGCCAGATGCATATTATTTGGAATATTATTTTTTAGGGTAGCTATCTTTTTACTCTCACAGTTTCATTATCTATTATTGGCTAAGAAAATTTAGTTAATTTACTCAATAATAATATGATTAAGCAGGAGATAGATAAGATCTAAAGTTTCCCTATTTGATGGATGCATTAGCTACAATTTCTATCGTCTCCCCAGCCTCTTTGATAGAGAGTGACCCAATGCTGCAAGGTATGGCCAATGTGCGCCTGTCTTTATACCTTCTATTGGAGTACCTCAACCAGGACTCTAAGTATGGCCCCTACCTGCGCACTCTCCCTCAGGACTTCAGTTACATGCCCATCTACTGCACTCCTGATGAAGTGAACACTCTCAAACACACTTCGGTACTCGGTGAGTTAGGCTGCGACTTGTTGAACTCTCTTCTCTTTTATAGTTGACAAAGTCAAGGAAGTGACTGAAGCGGATGTTAAACCCTAATTTAATAAAATGATATTTTCACAATACATCTTCTAAGGATTTAGGGACATATCACAATAGAATGTTTCCTATTTATCACTTAAATCCAATTTCATTTTGAGGATAATGCTAGAATTAATCTTCAACTATATGATCATCAAATCAATATTCTTGTCAGATTAATTATAAAATTAGTTTGTATTAAATTTCTTTTAATGTCAGTGATGATATTACACTTGGTCCCTTAACGATCGTAACAGATCACAATTATATAAATATTAAATTCTGTGGCATGGCTTGACCTTTTCACTCCTCCATACTATCAATTTCTCACCACCTCTACTTTTCAGGTCCTCTAGTACGTCAGTACCGTAACATAGGCAGACAGTACGCCTACTTCTACAGGATACTCTACACCAGACCTGAGGCTAGGAACTGGCCTCTCAAGAACTACTTCACTTACGATGCTTACAGGTTATACATAATTAAATCTAGTAACACTCTAAAATGTTACTCAATCTGGTATACATTTCTTTTAAACACTGAAAATTAATTTCTAATGATATATTTAAAAACACTAAGAATACAAAAGACTTTTGTATCAAGAAATTTTTCCTATTTCAATTATGAAAGTTTTCAATTACCTAGCTCATCATGCTGGGTTTCGATTCCTTTTAAGGGAGTTAGGTTTCCATTTTCAATATGCAATAATTAGATATTACTGATAGACCTGTCATGACCTATGGTAACAACCACTTTCAGAGAATTGTGATGTTCCCCTTTCTTTTAATTGGAAATGTGGCGGCCATTGCTACGAATATTCTGTTATTCTGGATCTGTAAACATAAATTGCAAAACTATTTAAACAATAAAAATGTTTTTTTTTGAATGACAATTGTACCTAAGTAATGTAAGCGTACGCATGTGTTCTTAAATATGGAAGAGTGTACATGTGTTTATCCGGTCGTTTAACACTTTCACCGCCGATAAATTTTGTGGCATATTTAAACAGTGCTGTGTGATAGCTACATCGTTTTGGAAGCTCTGGAGTGTTTTCTTTTACAATATACAGATCTAGTCTTCAATAAAAATACTGATCCATTGTTGAATCATTACTGAAAGTCCTATTCATTATTTGCATGTTAAAAATGCGTATTGGCCCACCGGTGGGTCAATACGCGGGGAACGTGTTAAGGAAAATATCTCCAAAAAGTTCGCTCAATACATCATTTGAAAGGGGACAAATATGTCGCCTTAGGATATAAAGTGTTAAATAAATTCTAATACTTACCATCTCTCTTCTCCCTCTCTCTCTCTCTCTTTCAGGTGGGCCGTTAGTTGTGTTTGTAGCAGAGGTAACTCTATTCCTGTAACGGATGAAGATAAGCAAATGGCTTTAGTTCCTTACTGGGACTTGGTGAACCACAAGAATGCAGACATGGTTAGTAACTTACACTCTAGAATTATTAGCTACAATGTGTGCAAAGAAAGTGATTGATAATTTAATCAATTAGCTAATTGAAACATCGTTTGTAGTTGATGCTTGATGGAGATGGTAATAGTTTCTAAACTGTGAAATTGCATTATGTGATTGAGTTTTAATAATTGGCATAATATTGCCATCGTCATCTTACGTCAGCTAGTAGTGAGAGGGATAAAATTTTATTATTTTGTTCTGAAAAGTTACCTATTTTTATATGTTACATAAGAAATATTCAAAATATTGTTCTTCTAGTTATAAACCAAAATTCGACCTTTTATAGCTCTTTTAATAAGATATATTGCTATATGTCTGACGACTTCAGCCTGTCTTTTCAATTTTAAAATGTTCAAGATATGAAGCAATATCATATTAGTTCATTTTTTTAAAGGTGCTATTTTGTTTTAAGGTAGGTAGAATATTATTCAATTTTAGTTATTGGCCTCTGTCTGCGAAATCTTAAATTTATAAACTGAAAAGCAAGTGAAACAACGTAAAAGTCATCATCGCTCAATGAACAAGCGAGTTCTTTTAATTTATTTATTTTGGTTTAATAGCTGTTTTTTTTTTATTTACTTTTTCCTTAATTATATATTCTTTCCATTGTTATTTCCAGATCACAACAGACTGTCTGAGAGAAGAGGGGAAGTTGGTTTGTTTCGCTTGTGATGATTTCTCCTCGTCACAACAATTCACGATGTTTTACGGCAGAAGAACTATGATGGAGTTCTTCCTGCACTGTGGATTCGTGCCTCAAGGTGGGCTACTGTAAAAGACACACACAGGCTTTTTTCAGCCTTTCCACCAGACTTTCTGCTAAGCTCCTCCTACTTTTTCCACGAGAATATAAGAAAAACGGTGCACCGACAGTTGGGCCCAGGACAATTGGGCCCCAAAACAATTCAGCCCAGAATAAAATTGGGCAGAAGACACAATATAGAAATGTTACCTTATTTTTACTAGGGAAGTGTCAATATTATCTTTGAAATATGCTTTATATTCTCTAAAAAATATGTTTATATATTTTTAATTCGATTCATATACCTGATAAGGTATATATTAGCAAACCGCTTAATTCACATTTGGATGCTCATCTCATGTTTCAATGTAATGAAAATCTTTGAAGTATTTAAATAAGTCTTATTATTTTGAATCATGTCATATGGATCCAATGTGTAGTGTACATCGTCTGACAAAGACAAATATTTGTTAAAAATGAGTAAATTTTATAGGTTAAACGTTACATTAAACAGTTGTTTGGATAAAATGAGATTATGAGAATACATTTTGTAATAATAATTCATAAACCTCTTCAATATTGAACACTGAACATCATTCAAATAAATCACCTTAACTTTAATTCAATTTGTCTGTTCCAATAATTCCGGCATGTCTAAAATACCTACATCCTTATTTTCTATTGTATCTTCATCTAAAATAGCTACGTTCTTATTTTCTATTGGCTACATCCTAACTCATTCACTTCACAGGAGTTCACTATATAGATTCATAGAGGTACTGTAACTAGGAAATTTGTTGCTTACATGACCTATCTCAGAACAGAAAATTATTGTAGTTTAAAAGAATAATGGTATTTATTCATGAAAAGAATATGTTCTATTAAAAAATAATTATTTTTCATAACAAGAATATTTTTTTCATGTGAGGAATATTCTTTATTTTGAATATGCTCAAGACTATATTTTTATACAAAACGCATATTGTCACAAACCTAGTTATTACAGTAGCAAGGGTCTTTAATTAAGTTAATACAGTAAACTCTGAAAAAAATTGGAAAATAATATAATTGTCTCGGGGACCAATTGTCCTGGGCCCAACTGTCGGTTCACGAAAAAAAAACGATGTGATTATTATTTATTTTAATTGGTTTCCATGATACCTGCAGGTTTCATGGATACCAATTTAAAAAAAAAAATTCTTTGGGAAACTTACACATTATCGGACAGCTTCTCACAATATCTATTACATAAGAAAAATTATGATGCAGAAATTTACCACCTGCTTCTGAAAATGAAAATCGATCAAATTATTCCATTCATTGATAACTAATTTCCCCTCTCAGAGACTAACTGGATGACCATCAAGTTAGGACTGAGCAAGACTGACAGTCACCTCAAAGAGAAGACTGCACTGCTGTGCCTGAGGGGCATGGAGCCTGTCTGTGAGCTACCCATCTATCCTGACTCAGACCTCTTCGAGTCTCAGGCCTTCTACTTCTCAATGGTCTTCGTGTCCGACGAACAACAGTCTGAGCAAATTTCTGGTATGTCTTTTTTAAAGCGGTTGGATAGTTATCATGTAAGGTAAAGGAACAATTACCAGGTGCAAATTAAATGCCGTATTAAAATTACATTAGGTTATTATTAAAATATGAGCATTAAAGTATATTTATTATTAAGAGAAGTTTGATCTCTCCATAATGAATATATTTCAACTTTTTTTTAATACTAAGTAACTAGCAAATAGTATTTTTAAACTTTCATTCGTCTTTTAATCTTCATCTGGTTTGCTAATTGTTACGCAAAAAGAAATTTTCTGTGCATTTTCACAATTTCTTACCAACTGTTTTTTTCAATGAAGAAATTTAATATTTATTCTGATCTTCCTAATATTTTTTTTCAGCTAACGCTACCCTCACTCCCCCGGACCTCGTATCTCATCTTCAGCAGTCATGTCCTTCACTCATTGAAGGGGCGAAGGACTTCCTGAAGAAGAGACTGGAACTGTTAGTGAAGATCAAGGAGACAGCTGTCAAAGTGAGACAAACTGGTTCAACCTATAATTGTTTAAATGTCATGATACAATTAATGAGGATAGAATTGGGCCTCGAAAATTAAATTTGACGATACTGCTGAAAAGAATACGGATAGAATTTTGCGCATTTTCATATAAAAATATTTAATATAATGAGTCAATGTTTAAAGTGCTTACATTTTTATTAGACTAAATGTTGATTTAAATTCCGAAATTACCCCATAGACAATTTTTTTCGCTCAATTATGTTTTGATTTACTTTATTGAGAGGAAAAATTTCTTTAGTATTTCTCAGCATAGCTACATTATATGTAAATACAGTTGCTAAATATCATCTATCATCAAAATTAATGTATCCACAATTAAATCCTAACCTATATATTAGGATTTAGTTGTGTTTTTCATTATTTATTTTTCTTATATACATCTTTTTAAATTATTTGTTTGGATGGCCCAGAAACAACTGCTTTTCTAAACCTGAGTGTTCCTTTCATTGCTGCATTGATTTGTAATGTTTATTTTTAAAGCTATCCCGAATAGCAGCTAACATTCTAAGGGAATATTTTGTTTGGAATAATTATAATAAATATGTTGTATCCAGGGCGCATCAGAGACTAGCAGCTGCCGTGCATCACTACTAGCCTCTCTATCCCAGGCTGAGGTGAGAGTGATGAAGAACTACATCACTAACCTCAGCAACAGTGATGTCACAGTGTATCTTAAGGAGAGGACGATGCTCGCCAAAGAACAATAAATGGGAATAGTTCTGTGTTAGGCAGGGTAAGTTATGAATTATCGGTCGGTTTCACATCTTCGGTCATATAAAAAAAAATGATATAATAGTTTTATTATTTTTGTTTCAATCGGTATCCATGAAACCTGCTGGTTAATATCCAAGATACCTACAGGCTGGTATCCATTTTACATGCAAGTACCATGGATGCCAATAGAAATAAAAGTTAAATAATAATTTTGATATCTTTTTTTATATGACCGAAGATGTGGAACCGACCGATAATTCGTAACTTACCCCACCCATTTGAATTCAGTTCTAAAGGAAATATTGAAGTTGTGTCTTAGAAATATGAATTGTTACAAAATCTAAATTCTATGGACTTTTAATGGCATCAAATTCATTTAAAAGAATATCAAGATTATTTATGACACTGTTAACAATCAGACCATTTGAAAATTGCCTTTCTTTGACTGAATATCAGATTTTAATTTTGTTATTGAATGCGCCATGACTTATTTTCCCCTTTTTCAAGAGTGAATTTTACTTGATTTATTTTTACTATTAACTGGTTATCCCTCTATTTAAATATCAGATTGGGATAATATTATTGTCGCAATCACTACAAAGTATTATTATAATTACTATTTGGATCTAGTCTTTGTTTTATGCATTAATTAATATGATATGTTCTCGATATTGTTTTCTTTTTTCACTTAACTAATGTTCGTTTAATTTTTCTTGTGTCTTCTCACTAATTAAATATATTGTTGTTACAATAATTGTTGTAGCTACATGATATATTAACTTATTAACTAATACTTATTTATATGTTTCTATAAATAAATTCTATGCATAAACCTTATTTTTATTCACTAAATACTATAAGAAATTGGTTCCTAAAATTTCTTAAGAGAGTATTTCTTTTCTTTGGTTTAACGTAAAAAATGGAATAATTCTGAATTCACTTACATACGATGTTATAACAATGATCTCGAACTGTTGTAAATTGGATTTATTATATTTTGATTTCAAAACAACTTACAATTAAGAATAAAATCGTTAGAAATTTTATGTTGAATAGGCTTCATTTACTATCACCTCTTCATTTTCCTCTTCCATCCGTGAGTGCAGCCACCTGTATTTGTGTTCCTTTTCGTCACATTTCTTGGTAAGTGACTGCATTCACGGAGTAGCTTTTCTGCATCCATGAGCATTGTCACAGACTGGTGGTAGGTGACTTTGCTAATGGAGCCACTTTTCTCTCTGACTGCTTCTTCCAGTCCCTTGTACTTAACTTCCTTTTGACGTCAGGCAATTGATCAATAGGAAGAAATATATCCATCTTACAGTAAATTTAAATATCACCTATAATATTTTTATTTGTATTAGCAATGATTCAATTTATTATGAAGGAAGTTTGAGTTGATATTGAAACTAGGAAATTGGTTTACAAAATTAGTTTATTGGAAGGAATCTTTGTACACTTTTAATTTTATAATGTAATGAAATAATAAAATCTAACTTTTATGTGAAATTATAATTTAATAAAGAAAATTATGTTAGTGACATTTAAACAAAATGTGAATACATATGTATTATACCTACCAGAAGCTATGTGATAATACGTCATATACCAGTACGTGATAATACATATTATACCAGTATATGATAATACGTAATATACCAGTACGTGATAATACATATTATACCAGTATGTGATAATACATATTATACCAGTACGTGATAATGCATATTATACCAGTATGTGATAATACGTAATATACCAGTACGTGATAATGCATATTATACCAGTATATGATAATACGTAATATACCAGTACGTGATAATGCAGATTATACCAGTATGTGATAATGCATATTATACCAGTACGTGATAATGCATATTATACCAGTACGTGATAATGCATATTATACCAGTATGTGATAATACGTAATATACCAGTACGTGATAATGCACATTATACCAGTATGTGACAATACATATTATACCAGTACGTGATAATGCATATTATACCAGTATGTGATAATACATATTATACCAGTATGTGATAATACATATTATACCAGTACGTGATAATGCACATTATACCAGTACGTGATAATGCATATTATACCAGTATGTGATAATGCATATTATACCAGTACGTGATAATGCATATTATACCAGTATGTGATAATGCATATTATACCAGTATATGATAATACGTAATATACCAGTACGTGATAATGCATATTATACCAGTATGTGATAATACATATTATACCAGTACGTGATAATACATATTATACCAGTACGTGATAATGCATATTATACCAGTATATGATAATACGTAATATACCAGTACGTGATAATGCATATTATTCCAGTATGTGATAATGCATATTATACCAGTACGTGATAATACATATTATACCAGTACGTGATAATGCATATTATACCAGTATGTGATAATACATATTATACCAGTACGTGATAATGTATATTATACCAGTATATGATAATACGTAATATACCAGTACGTGATAATGCATATTATACCAGTATATGATAATACGTAATATACCAGTACGTGATAATGCATATTATTCCAGTATGTGATAATGCATATTATACCAGTACGTGATAATACATATTATACCAGTACGTGATAATGCATATTATACCAGTATGTGATAAAACATATTATACCAGTACGTGATAATGTATATTATACCAGTATATGATAATACGTAATATACCAGTACGTGATAATGCATATTATACCAGTATGTGATAATGCATATTATACCAGTACGTGATAATACATATTATACCAGTACGTGATAATGTATATTATACCAGTATATGATAATACGTAATATACCAGTACGTGATAATGCATATTATACCAGTATGTGATAATGCATATTATACCAGTATGTGATAATGCATATTATACCAGTATGTGATAATGCATATTATACCAGTACGTGATAATGCATATTATACCAGTATGTGATAATACATATTATACCAGTATGTGATAATGCATATTATACCAGTATGTGATAATGCATATTATACCAGTATGTGATAATGCATATTATACCAGTATGTGATAATGCATATTATACCAGTATGTGATAATACATATTATACCAGTATGTGATAATGCATATTATACCAGTATGTGATAATGCATGCATATTATACCAGTATGTGATAATACATATTATACCAGTATGTGATATTGCATATTATACCAGTATGTGACATATTATACCAGTATGTGATAATGCATATTATACCAGTATGTGATAATACGTAATATACTTTTAAGAAATAATATTATATAATGTACAAATAACTATATAATTTATACACATTTTCTGACTAATACATTATATATTGCTAACAATAAAATATAAGCATAAATTAGTTAACTAGGAATATAAGCCTACAAAATATTGAAATTTTATAAAATGATTTATAATAGAATCCCAATGTACCATTATTATGTTTTACTGAATAATTAATTCAATATACATTTACTGATCAATTTAAATTATTCAACAGAGAATGAAATATATATGTATTTAATTTAATTACTAATTGATTGTAATTACAGATTTATAAATTAGAGTTCTAAAGTAGATGCCATCTACGCGACAACCACCTCATTTCTTTTACCCTCATTCACTTGGTAGTTATTCATCACTGGCTTTTTCGTACACTTCACAATGGTATAAGAAATGAGAACGAACAATATTAACATTGCAATAGCTATCATTATTCCACCAGCTGCAATAACAGTGTATGTCAGAGGTCTGCTGGAATGCTTTTCTGGCACTATCTGGTAGCTGGAAGATTCCTTCTCGACGTTTTTTGATATCAGTACCTCGTTGCCAGCAAAGCCTCCTGGTGAACTAGGGAATTGGTCTAAGTGATTATAGTACTCTAGATAATTCGACTGACCACCGTCTGATTCTCTGCTAGTTTCCTTTTGGATAATTTCATGCATGGTAAAGGAGTGAATCTTGGCATGACCTTCATCACTATCTTCATCATCATATTCTATTTCGTTATTATGAAGAGTTTTAGCAATTTCATACTCGTCTTCGTAATTTCCGTAATTGTAATCATAATCTTCCATCAAAGGATGGACATCCTTGGCATATATAGGATCAGAATAATTTCTAGTGTTGTGTTGGTTCGCTAGGAAGTCATCCCAAAGGATTGGTTTAGGGGTGCGACGTGTGGGTGTGGTTTCTGTTGTTGTGGGGTGAGTTGTGGTGAAGCTTTTTTCTGGCGTGAAGTTCAACAATGCAGTGACTTCATCCATTGAAATACCATTATGCAGTTGTCGTAGTAAGTATCCTAGCGAAATGCCTTTGTTTTCTAAGATCCTCGTCAATTCTTCGTATGTTCGATTCGTTTTCTCCATGACATCGGTTATACTCAGTTCGCTCTTAGCAATTGGTTCGTTGAGTATCGGTCTTGCTGGAGGGGGCTCTGGTTTCTTCGGTCTGAAGAATCTAGGATGACTCCTGGCACTGCCTGTTACTTGGCTATTTGGATTGACTTCATCGTTGTTGACTGAATTAACTCTTTCCCTGCTTCTGCCATGGAACAACAGTGGTCTTCTTTTTCTGTTACCTGTAAATAGAAAAATCATTATTAGCCAAAAATAGAAATGATTGTGGGCCTTGTGTGTTATAATTTTCAAAGTTCATCTTTTTTAAAGTCTTCTCAGTTACCTCTGATGACATTACTGAACTCAGTTTGGTCATTATTTTCCACTCTGGCTACTTTTCCTGAGAATCTGGGATGCAGTCTTCCTAGTCTTTGACTTTGGCTTGGTTGTCTGTCTTCTTGTATGGAAGAAATCGGCCGCTCTCTTCCAAGATGATAATTGGATATTTCTTCTGACTCTCTGATTGCAAAAATGTAGTGATTAGGCAAACAAATATTTCAACTCACGAAAAAACATCCCTTTTTTCACCTTTAATTCATATTACATTAATCGAAAATTTTCCTTTTTCCTAAAGAAAAATAGTTATGTTATCTATTCATCTACGTCCATTACCTTGTGTCAATACCAGAGACATCCAATCTTCTCATCCGATTAACATCCAAGTCCTCCGTCAGACTCATAGGCTGAGGATTCAATTCGTAGTCGTCAAGACGAAGAGACTCAATCGTCATCAGGTAGGAAGGGTCGTCTGCCATCATTATACTGTTCTCTTCCTCTTCACTAGTGACTAGACCACTTCCACTTGCACTTCCTCCTCTTCCAGTTCCTCCCCTTCGGGTCACTATGCCCGGTCTGGCCAAATTATCCAGGTCTATGATGAAGGGGTTGCCTACCTTCCTTGGAGGAGCATTTCGCATGGCTGCTGGGTGCCGTGGACCTTCACTCTGTCTGGCTGCCCCGAGTGTTGCGTCGAACATGGTGGGAGACACTCCTCTGTGAAATAAATACTTTACTGAGCATTATCGCCTAATGCTATATTAAAAGGGCTGATTATATATACATACAATGTTCGCACACATTTTATATGTAAATTGCGAATTATCTGTCAGTTCTAAATCTTCGGACATATAAGAAAAAACTATATGATAGTACTTATTATATTTATATTATATCGTTTTTTCTTATATGACTGAAGATTTTTATCATGATCATTTGGTATTGAATATTTAGATAATGAGTCATGAATGTTTATCGCAAAATTTTAAAATCAAAGATCTATTTAAATTACCTGATAGGTGTCTGCATTGACGTGACCACAGGGTTCGAAAAAGCTGATCTGATTATTCTCTGTGATGAAAAAGAGTCGTCTACCTGTTTAAGAGAAAAGAAAATTATAATTAAATACATTTTGTATTGATATTTTCTCAATGGCACTAGTTTCAAATCCTCAATATTGTAAGTTTAAACCAGTGTAATGATTTTCGGTGGGACCATAGAAGATCATATGATATCCCCACTTGATCTTCTATGACCCCACCATAACTTTTTCCCGAGTACTCCACTCCGTCAAGTTCGAGTCATTCTGTCTCCGCGTTTCAGTTTTGCCTCATTCATTAGTTTCGAGACGTTTGCCCGTTGCTTTGTTACGTCAAATAAGAAAAACAGTCAAGACTGAAACAACAGGAGGAGACTCGAGGGTTGAGTTACATAACGGCTACAGTCACTAACACAAAACAGGAGGTAACTTTGAAACAGTAATTAAAGGTAATATTTCATATGCATATAACCGAATTAAAAATGTGTGCAAACTCTGACGGATTTTCATAATTTCCTATGAATTTCTTCGAGTAGCTATACACATAATTTCATTTCCTTAATTTAGTAATATGATATATATGACTAATATAAGAAACGAAATAGGATGAATATTAATTAATTATCCAAAGAAAGTAATTGATCCATACTTGCATGAAAAATAATTTAATAAAATAAAAACACATTTTTCAATAAAGCAATTCATTCAGGAAAAGGGAAATTTTTTGTATTCAAAATTTAATTATAACTCAAGGCATAAAAAAAATACATTTTCCAGTTCAAAGTTTTAACTATTGTTTAAAAACATGATTTATTTTTCTATATCAAATTTCTAAGACAATATTAAATGCCACTGAATACCTAGAGTGAACTAAAGTTTTCTTTATTAGTTAAATAACATCTTTAGAAAAGACAGCTTTTCATCATCATCATCACTCACCTCCTTCATCACTTTTCCTCCTCTGTCATCACAGTGAACAACACTCATCACAACTAAAAGTAAAATAGTTTGTAGAAACATTTTGAATATATTGACTATTGGCAATAGTATTTGAATAATTTGCTATAGAAAATCAGATACTATTATATTATTGTACATTCTAGAAAATAATTAGTGTCTGAAAAGAATGCATTATCTTTAATAAATTAATGAATGAATTATTTGGATAAATAAAGAAAGTATGTATTAATGTTAATTAATAGTTAAATATCATTATTAAATATTTATGCTGTCATCGGTCACAAGTAACAAAAATAATCTTTAAAAATTATGTACACCTACAACTAATTTATAAAATAATAGAAATCATTTAAAGTAATATGTTATTCATTTATATAAAATAGTAATTTTATAATAATACTAACTTTAATTCCCGAATTATTCCTTCCAATAATTCCCGAATTATTCCTTCCTCTAATTCCCGAAATATTCCTCCCTCTAATTCCCGAAATATTCCTCCCTCTAATTACCGAAATATTCCTCCCTCTAATTCCCGAATTGTTCCTTCCTCTAATTCCCGAAATATTCCTCCCTCTAATTCCCGAAATATTCCTCCCTCTAATTACCGAAATATTCCTCCCTCTAATTCCCGAATTGTTCCTTCCTCTAATTCCCGAAATATTCCTCCCTCTAATTACCGAAATATTCCTCCCTCTAATTCCCGAATTGTTCCTTCCTCTAATTCCCGAAATATTCCTCCCTCTAATTCCCGAAATATTCCTTCCTCTAATTCCCGAAATATTCCTCCCTCTAATTACCGAAATATTCCTCCCTCTAATTCCCGAATTGTTCCTTCCTCTAATTCCCGAAATATTCCTCCCTCTAATTACCGAAATATTCCTCCCTCTAATTCCCGAAATATTCCTCCCTCTAATTTCCGAAATATTCCTTCCTCTAATTTCCGAAATATTCCTTCCTCTAATTCCCGAAATATTCCTCCCTCTAATTCCCGAAATATTCCTCCCTCTAATTCCCGAAATATTCCTTCCTCTAATTCCCGAAATATTCCTCCCTCTAATTCCCGAAATATTCCTCCCTCTAATTCCCGAAGTATTCTTCCCTCTAATTCTCGAAATATTCCTTCCTCTAATTCACGAAATATTCCTCCCTCTAACTCCCGAAATATTCATTCCTCTAATTCCCGAAATGTTCTTTCCTCTAATTCCCGAAATATTCCTTCTCAGCCCCTATCCTCTAAAAGTCATTCCCAGTGTTCTTTTCTCATGTGTGGTCCATTCAATATTAATTAGGGATTTAGTGAGTAGTAATTGCATACCCTACTTAGGGATGAGTGATTATATACTTAGTGATGATTTCTCCTCATTACGTACTTAGCAATATAGTAATTATATACCCCATATTGCCGTAATTATGTAACTTAATGAACATATTGATGGCATTGTGCCCAGGAGAGAATTATGGTGGGGCCATAGAAGATTCAGTCGCATCTTTCTCTTCGATGGGCAAACCATAAAACAAAACTGAAACTAAATATTTTATGGATTAATAATTTTTAAATTATAAATACACCATCATTATTCAATAAAACTCATTATTCAATAAAACTCATTATTCAATAATACTCATTATTCAATAAAACTCATTATTCAATAGAACTCATTATTCAATAATACTCATTATTCAATAAAACTCATTATTCAATAATACTCATTATTCAATAAAACTCATTATTCAATAATACTCATTATTCAATAAAACTCATTATTCAATAATATTCATTATTCAATAAAACTCATTATTCAATAATACTCATTATTCAATAAAACTCATTATTCAATAAAACTCATTATTCAATAATACTCATTATTCAATAAAACTCATTATTGAATAATACTCATTATTCAATAAAACTCATTATTCAATAAAACTCATTATTCAATAATACTCATTATTCAATAAAACTCATTATTCAATAATACTCATTATTCAATAAAACTCATTATTCAATAAAACTCATTATTCAATAATACTCATTATTCATTAATACTCATTATTTTATAATATTCATTATTCAATAGTACTCATTATTCGATAGTACTCATTATTCGATAGTACTCATTATTCATTAATACTCATTATTTTTTAATATTCATTATTCAATAGTACTCATTATTCGATAGTACTCATTATTCGATAGTACTCATTATTCATTAATACTCACTATTCAATAGTACTCATTATTCAATAATACTCATTATTCAATAATACTCATTATTCATTAAAACTTATTATTCAATAAAACTCATTATTCAATAATACTCATTATTTTATAATATTCATTATTCAATAATATTCATTATTCAATAATATTCATTATTCAATAGTACTCATTATTCAATAATACTCATTATTCAATAGTACTCATTATTCAATAATACTCATTTTTCAATAGTACGATCATTATTCAATAATACTCATTATTCACTAATACCAATTATTCAATAATACTCATTATTCAATAATACTCATTATTCAATAATACTCATTATTCCATAATACTCATTATTCAATAATACTCATTATTCAATAATACTCATTATTCAATAATACTCATTATTCAATAATACTCATTATTCAATAATACTCATTATTCAATAATACTCATTATTCAATAATACTCATTATTTAATAATACTCATTATTCAATAATACTCATTATTCAATAGTACTCATTATTCAATAATACTCATTATTTAATAATACTCATTATTTAATAATACTCATTATTCAATAATACTCATTATTCAATAATACTCATTATTCAATAGTACTCATTATTCAATAATACTCATTATTCAATAATACTCATTATTCAATAGTACTCATTATTTAATAATACTCATTATTTAACAATACTCATTATTTAATAATACCCATTATTCAATATTACTCATTATTTAATAATACTCATTATTTAATAATACTCATTATTTAATAATATTCATTATTTAAAAATACTCATTATTCAATAAAACTCATTATTTAATAGTATTCATTATTTAATAATACTCATTATTTAATAATACTCACTATTTAATAATATTCATTATTCAATAGTACTCATTATTCAATAATACTCATTATTTTTTAATATTCATTATTCAATAGTACTCATTATTCGATAGTACTCATTATTCGATAGTACTCATTATTCATTAATACTCACTATTCAATAGTACTCATTATTCAATAATACTCATTATTCAATAATACTCATTATTCATTAAAACTTATTATTCAATAAAACTCATTATTCAATAATACTCATTATTTTATAATATTCATTATTCAATAATATTCATTATTCAATAATATTCATTATTCAATAATATTCATTATTCAATAGTACTCATTATTCAATAATACTCATTATTCAATAGTACTCATTATTCAATAATACTCATTTTTCAATAGTACGATCATTATTCAATAATACTCATTATTCACTAATACCAATTATTCAATAATACTCATTATTCAATAATACTCATTATTCAATAATACTCATTATTCCATAATACTCATTATTCAATAATACTCATTATTCAATAATACTCATTATTCAATAATACTCATTATTCAATAATACTCATTATTCAATAATACTCATTATTCAATAATACTCATTATTTAATAATACTCATTATTCAATAATACTCATTATTCAATAGTACTCATTATTCAATAATACTCATTATTTAATAATACTCATTATTTAATAATACTCATTATTCAATAATACTCATTATTCAATAACACTCATTATTTAATAGTACTCATTATTCAATAGTACTCATTATTTAATAATACTCATTATTTAACAATACTCATTATTTAATAATACCCATCATTCAATATTACTCATTATTTAATAATACTCATTATTTAATAATACTCATTATTTAATAATACTCATTATTTAATAATATTCATTATTTAAAAATACTCATTATTCAATAAAACTCATTATTTAATAGTATTCATTATTTAATAATACTCATTATTTAATAATACTCACTATTTAATAATATTCATTATTCAATAGTACTCATTATTCAATAATACTCATTATTTTTATTAATTATATCACTCGCTGTACTTACAAACAATATAAATTACTTTATAAAATTAAATAGCATTATATTAACATCGACGCGACAAGGAATTAATTGAATTATTTATAGCGATTATATCTACACCTTTAATATACTATTAATTAACACCTACCAGTATAGGTATAACACACCATTAACACCTACCAGAATAGGTATAACACACCATTAACACCTACCAGTATAGGTATAACACACCACTAACACCTACTAATCAATATAGGTATAATAACATCACTCATATACACCACATCGTTAAAACACATAAGGTAGTGATGTTACATTTTCTAGGACTTGGTAGTGTGTCCTAAAGTGTCCTATAGTGGATCCTATAAAGTGTCCTAGAATGTCCCTAAGTGTCCTGCTGCTGTGCCAGTGTCCTAATAGACACTCACAGTGATAGTATAGTACAAAGGACTCTCTGTCTGTTCTACCGTACAGTTGGTACATCATTTTCATGCACACCTCATAATTATTATACACCTTCTTTTTTTACCATTTAGAAAATAACTATATTTGGTAATCCATACATTTTTTTATTAATTTTATGTATATCTGGATGAATTAGTTTATCAGTAGTCAAATAGAATGATGCTAACTTAGTTTAGTTTTCATAATTACCTGTCTATTTTAAAGTCGTATAAAGGATGTAGTGTTTTTTTCTTACCCTGTGTTATTATTTCCTTACCTACGAGTAACATGAAAGAGGCCGGGGAGATGCGTCTCTGAGCAACGTTTCTGTCACGCGCAATAAAGAGCTATCTGTTCGTGCTCGATGAGGGGTCCTTTGTGCGCTACTCATCGTACTTATTGCACATAAAAGACTTATTTGTTTCAAATTATGCGCTAAGAGGGCTAATTTATGCGTCTGCTGAATGAAAAGAGATGTTGATGTGGTATTCGCTGCGGATAAACGAAATGAAGGCATTAGGATGGCTGTGAAAAATATGATAACCACTGTGTGATATGAGTTGAGAAAAATAATGATAACTACTGTAAAACAATGTTAACTAATGTGAAATATAAGTGAGGCAATGATAACCATTATGAAATGTAAGTGAGAAAATGATAACCACTGTGAAACATGAGTTGAGAAAATGTTAACCACTATGAAATGTAAGTTGAGAAAATGGTAACCAATATGAAATATAAGTAAGAAAATGATAACCACTGTGCAATATAAGTTGAGAAAATGATTACCACTGAGATATAAGTTGAGAAAATAATAACCACTGGGAGATATAAGTTGAGAAAATGTTAACAACTATGAAATATATGTGAGAAATGTTAACCACTGGGAGATATAAGTTTAAAAAATGAGAACCACTGTGAAATATAAGTGAGAATATGATAACTACTGTTCGTTATTTTTCACTTTAAAATCTTATTAAATTTGTCTTCATTGGTTATCATTTCTATGAATATTCAAAATATTGTAATATATAGGTTCGTATGTTAAAACTCAAAATTCCAATAATATAAATTCATTTTATACTTTAAATATAACAACTATTTATGGACAGTTATGGTAAAGATTCTAGAACAAATATAAGCTTTTCTATCATCCGATCTCTTAGCTATTGTACAGTCTGCATAACAATGAGTAGGAGATTATTGTGTCTATCTATAACTCACAATATAGAACGTATGCCTTTATGCTATTGATAAAAAAATAATGATTCACAAGTAGAATATTGTGTAATAAAATCTATTTGTTAAAGCATTGCAAATAAAAGTAATTTCAACGGTAATATTCAAATAAATTTTTGAAAGATACTCATTCTATAAATTGTCGAAAAAATTACGATAAGAACGTTATTTTCATCCTATAATAACTTCATTCTAGTAATAAATTTTACACAAATGAATAAATTATTTAAATAAGATTTATTGTTAAGATATGTATGGATAGTTGGCAATTGAAAACGGTAGTTTCTTGACAATTCTATCAAAAGTATTTTTAACTCAAAATTTAAAAGAATAATATATCCGATACATCGTAGGCACATCTCCCTTACATCGCAGACAAATCTCCCTTACATCGCAGACACATCTCCCTTACATTGCAGGCACATCTCCCCTACATCGCAGGCACATCTCCCTTACATCGCAGACACATCTCCCTTACATCGCAGGCACATCTCCCATACATCGCAGGCACATCTCCCTTACATCGCAGGCACATCTCCCTTACATCGCAGGCACATATCCCTTACATCGCAGGCACATCTCCCTTACATCGCAGACACATCTCCCTTACATCGCAGGCACATCTCCCTTACATCGCAGGCACATCTCCCTTACATCGCAGGCACATCTCCCTTAGACGCAGGCACATATCCCTTACATCGCAGGCACATCTCCCTTACATCGCAGACACATCTCCCTTACATCGCAGGCACATCTCCCATACATCGCAGGCACATCTCCCTTACATCGCAGGCACATCTCCCTTACATCGCAGGCACATATCCCTTACATCGCAGGCACATCTCCCTTACATCGCAGGCACATCTCCCTTACATCGTAGGCACATCTCCCTTACATCGCAGGCACATCTCCCTTACATCGCAGGCACATCTCCCTTACATCGCAGGCACATATCCCTTACATCGCAGGCACATCTCCCTTACATCGCAGGCACATCTCCCTTACATCGCAGGCACATCTCCCTTACATCGCAGGCACATCTCCCATAAATAGCAGTACTTCACACCTCTCTCCCCTAATTTGTTTGTATCAGAGACTCGTAATAAGATCGTAAAGTGATAACACAAACAAACTTACGCCTTTATATACACTAGCCGTACTAGCACGACACACGTACTTTATTGTCTTTTGATCAGCTATTTCTGATGTAGGTTGATATTAGCATTTAGGGGAGAAAATTATGGTGGGGCCAACTCATAACCTTCTATGACCCAACCTTAATTTCTCTTTGGGTAGCTGTTAAGAAAGAAAATTTTGATGCGAAATCGAAGATCAAAATGAAACCTAACTTAATCTTCTACGACCCCACCAAAAACTCATCAAAAATTTAGCTAGACACATAACTATCTGGTAAAATGTAGGTTCACTCATAGGTTCCCCTTTCTTCCAATTATAAGGTTTCTTTTTTCTCTAATCTTCTATTTATTTAAATTCCTTTCGCGAAATAAAACACCCCATAATTTTTTCCTCACTACACCGTACCACGTTACATAATCCCTAGTTTGAAACACTCTGTAAAAGCCACAGCTTCTCGGTAAACTGAAACCGAATCAATATATCATAGTCACGTATGGAGGTTATTTAAATATCCTTTGTTATTTTAATTAAAATGAAACCTAAAGCCTTCTCTGTACTTTATTACTTTAACCAACTGCATAGTGACTTGGTGCACTGCAGTTTAAATGGGTACACTGCATTGTGAATGGGTGCACTGCACTGTGAATGGGTACACTGCACTGTGAATGGGTACACTGCACTGTGAATGGGTACACTGCATAGTGAATGGGTACACTGCACTGTGAATGGGTACACTGCACTGTGAATGGGTGCACTGCACTGTGAATGAGTGCACTGCACTGTGAATAGGTACACTGCACTGTGACTTGGTGCACTGCAGTTTGAATGGGTACACTGCATTGTGAATAGGTACACTGCACTGTGAATGGGTACACTGCACTGTGAATGGGTACACTGCACTGTGAATGGGTACACTGCACTGTGAATGGGTACACTGCACTGTGAATGGGTGCACTGCACTGTGAATGGGTACACTGCACTGTGAATGAGTGCACTGCACTGTGAATGGGTACACTGCACTGTGAATGAGTGCACTGCACTGTGAATGGGCACACTGCACTGTGAATGGGTACACTGCACTGTGAATGGGTACACTGCACTGTGAATGGGTACACTGCACTGTGAATGGGTACACTGCACTGTGAATGGGTACACTGCACTGTGAATGGGTGCACTGCACTGTGAATGGGTACACTGCACTGTGAATGGGTACACTGCACTGTGAATGGGTACACTGCACTGTGAATGGGTGCACTGCACTGTGAATGGGTACACTGCACTGTGAATGGGTGCACTACACTGTGAATGGGTACACTGCACTGTGAATGGGTGCACTGCACTGTGAATGGGTACACTGCACTGTGAATGGGTGCACTACACTGTGAATGGGTACACTGCATAGTGACTTGGTACACTGCAGTTTGAATGGGTACACTGCATTGTGAATGGGTGCACTGCACTGTGAATGGGTACACTGCACTGTGAATGAGTGCACTGCACTGTGAATGGGTGCACTGCACTGTGAATGGGTACATTGCACTGTGAATGGGTGCACTGCATTGTGAATGGGTACACTGCACTGTGAATGGGTACACTGCACTGTGAATGGGTACACTGCACTGTGAATGGGTACACTGCACTGTGAATGGGTACACTGCACTGTGAATGGGTACACTGCACTGTGAATGGGTGCACTACACTGTGAATGGGTGCACTGCATTGTGAATGGGTACACTGCACTGTGAATGGGTACACTGCACTGTGAATGGGTACACTGCACTGTGAATGGGTACACTGCACTGTGAATGGGTACACTGCACTGTGAATGGGTGCACTACACTGTGAATGGGTACACTGCATAGTGACTTGGTACACTGCAGTTTGAATGGGTACACTGCACTGTGAATGGGTACACTGCACTGTGAATGGGTACACTGCACTGTGAATGGGTACACTGCACTGTGAATGGGTACACTGCACTGTGAATGGGTACACTGCACTGTGAATGGGTACACTGCACTGTGAATGGTTACACTGCACTGTGAATGGGTACACTGCACTGTGAATGGGTACACTGCACTGTGAATGGGTACACTGCACTGTGAATGGTTACACTGCACTGTGAATGGGTACACTGCACTGTGAATGAGTGCACTGCACTGTGAATGGGTACACTGCACTGTGAATGGGTACACTGCACTGTGAATGGATACACTGCACTGTGAATGGGTACACTGCACTGTGAATGAGTGCACTGCACTGTGAATGGGTACACTGCACTGTGAATGGGTACACTGCACTGTGAATGGATACACTGCACTGTGAATGGGTACACTGCACTGTGAATGGGTACACTGTACTGTGAATGTTAATACTATTTTATGGAAACTAATGAAAGTTCAATTACTCTACTTTTACTCGAATATATTCAACTTAGTGTGACGGACGGACAGACAGAAACAGCTATTATTATAGCATTGATTAGAAATTGAAACACTGAAATATAGAAATTAATTTATCATTAAGTTCTTTAATTGTGCTTAATTAAGGTAGAACAATATTTTTAATGATGAGACGATTATTATTATTTTGCACTATCTGAGACTGCAAATTATTCCAAACAAAAAATTCATTCTCCGCACAGATAAAAATTGTATTTGTCGTCATCCACAGTTTTTTTTTTATATTTGAAGTTATAGTTTTGATATAAACTACAAATAACATTTTTTTCTCACCATACAAAATTATTTATATTATTAGCTATACAAGGAAATTAACTGTTAAATAATAAATTAACCTGTTTCAAAACTTCATATTTGTAAATTACGTTTCTACTTGTCGTATTTTAAATCAGAACAACATGCGTAATAATTCCAATGGTGAAAATGATCACCAGTTCTCAATAGGTACTCTCATGGTAAAATATCAAGTTTGCTTTGATAATATCAAGTTTGCTTTGATAATATCAAGTTTGCTTTGATAATATCAAGTGACAGGTTATCACTTGCTTTAAGATTCTCAGAAAGCTTTGCTTTGATAACTTTTTTAAACTAACTTCTTATAGTAAAATGATGCACTATACTTAGCGTTACTATGAGATAGTGCATGCTTCTAAACTTGAAGAAATATATTTAGTCTATATAGCATATTGTAACTACAGGGTGTTTTTTTTTTGTCCCGATTCTAAACTTGGATAACTTTTCTTCCAAGTGTTTGGAAAGACTTTGTCTCCATAGACTCCATATTATTTGGGGTTAATAATATAAACAATACGCTTATCTTTACTAAATTTCAATATGATTACCATCAGATTCAACCACTAAACTTGACGGTTCAAAAAGTTAACCATGACTGATTAAACGCTATGGTAATGGCGGCTTTCAGATGATTCAAATTTTCTTAGTTCTGTTAAAACATGTTTAACAGAACATGTTAGGGTGAGGGAGGAGGCAGGTCTTCAGCACCGCCTCGCCCAATCCACCTGCCCGGAAACTATTTATTGAGCTATGTCCTGACGTATGCTCCATCCAGCATAAATATAAGCTCCAATACATTATGGAAACGACAAAACTCCGATACATTATGGAGGTTTTGCTTCACCATATTCAAATGGGAGTTCCCCCAACGTTCTCATCGAAAAATGGTCCAATAACACCAGCAAATAAGCCCAAAATATCGTTGTCGGAGAGTACTACAATTTCTCAACTAGTCAATGGGTGTTATTCACAGACCAATGGGAAGCAATTTGTGAACATTGATTCTCCATCCGAACACAAGAAGTGTTTGACGAAGTTGGAAGACACTTGAATTTTTCGAGAATTGTTGTGGAAAATTTGATTCTGTTGCATCAATTCGATAGTTGTAACTGCTGGACTACTTTAGGAGGATTAAATCTAATATTGAAGAGTGTGGAAATTACGACTTAATGGGCACTTATCATTTAAATTGTATTGCAGCGGTGGGAAGATCAGTTTGATAATGTGACTTTATCTGCGAAGAATTATTCGATACATAAGAGACTGATAAGAGAATTCGAAGTTTGAAGATCGGTTAGAAGACCTTGTGGTAACTCAGGCAAAATATGCTGACTTCTCTAATTATTTTCCCCTACATCACTTATATTCAACATTACATCATCCATACAAGTTATTCAGTGTGATAAGGATACAGTGAGGCATGTGAGGCTATAGTGAGGCATGTGAGGCTATAGTGAGGCATGTGAGGCTATAGTGAGGCATGTGAGGCTATGGAGAGGCATGTGAGGCTATAGTGAGGCATGTGAGGCTATAGTGAGGCATGTGAGGCTATAGTGATGTATGTGAGGCTATGGAGAGGCACGTCACTCACTAATGCAGTTGTGTACTGAAAGCTTTTAAAGGTGACACTAAACACATAGGGAACAATGAGTGAACTGCACTCATATGCTGTGAGTGAAGTGCACTCATATGCTGTGAGTGAAGTGCACTCATATGCTGTGAATGAAGTGCACTCATATCCTGTGAATGAAGTGCACTCATATGCTGTGAGTGAAGTGCACTCATATGCTGTGAGTGAAGTGCACTCATATGCTGTGAGTGAACTGCACTCATATGCTATGAGTGAACTGCACTCAAATGCTATGAGTGAACTGCACTCATATGCTGTGAGTGAAGTGCACTCATATTCTGTGAGTGAAGTGCACTCATATGCTGTGAGTGAACTGCACTCAAATGCTATGAGTGAACTGCACTCATATGCTGTGAGTGAAGTGCACTCATATGCTGTGAGTGAAGTGCACTCATATGCTGTGAGTGAACTGCACTCATATGCTGTGAGTGAACTGCACTCAAATGCTATGAGTGAACTGCACTCATATGCTGTGAGTGAAGTGCACTCATATGCTGTGAGTGAAGTGCACTCATATGCTGTGAGTGAACTGCACTCAAATGCTATGAGTGAACTGCACTCATATGCTGTGAGTGAAGTGCACTCATATGCTGTGAGTGAAGTGCACTCATATGCTGTGAGTGAAGTGCACTCATATGCTGTGAGTGAACTGCACTCAAATGCTATGAGTGAACTGCACTCATATGCTGTGAGTGAAGTGCACTCATATGCTGTGAGTGAACTGCACTCAAATGCTGTGAGTGAAGTGCACTCATATGCTGTGAGTGAACTGCACTCAAATGCTGTGAGTGAAGTGCACTCATATGCTGTGAGTGAAGTGCACTCATATGCTGTGAGTGAACTGCACTCAAATGCTGTGAGTGAACTGCACTCAAATGCTGTGAGTGAAGTGCACTCATATGCTGTGAGTGAACTGCACTCAAATGCTGTGAGTGAAGTGCACTCATATGCTGTGAGTGAAGTGCACTCATATGCTGTGAGTGAACTGCACTCATATGCTGTGAGTGAACTGCACTCAAATGCTGTGAGTGAAGTGCACTCATATGCTGTGAGTGAACTGCACTCAAATGCTGTGAGTGAAGTGCACTCATATGCTGTGAGTGAAGTGCACTCATATGCTGTGAGTGAACTGCCCTCATATAAAATAATAAAGTTCAATTATTAATTGTGTTTGTTTATTATCGGTGATTATTTTCGATTGTGGACAACGATAAATAAATGGACGAATGTAAAATCATAATTTATCAAAAAAATATGATAAAGTCATTCGTCTTTCATCGGTCATGCAGACTGAAATTACCGACGCTAATGTGTGAACTTATTTTTATATTTAACTTATTTATATATAAATTATTTTTATATTTTTATTAATTTTATTTTTACATTTGAATTTTTTTACGTTTGAATATAGGTTTTTTATATTTCAATCATTCTATATTTTTTTGTTTTAATAATTAGTATAGGCTTTTTATATATTTATATTAGTTATTTTTATAATTAATGAAAACATATGATAAGTAGCTAATTGTCGTAAATGATAATCTCCCGAATATAAGTTTCCAACCGGGATAGACTATTTTCTATCACGAAAATACCTAACAAGATAACGAGAATTTGTATGAGTGCATATGTATTATGAATATATAGTGTATAAATATATTATAAATGATAATAATTAAACTTATAGTCAATACAAAATAGTAATAGAAAATAATTTCCTCATCTACTATCATTTTTCTTGAATAAAATAATTAAAAATGTATGAACTTTCGCCGAAATAATTAACTATTATTTTATTGAAACTCAGTAAACTTGAATAATATTTTAATTCAATGTATTTCAACCGTCCGTAATTTTAGTTGTATTTCCCCTAATTGTTTTTCTTTGTTTTATTTAGTGCATTTAGTTACCCTCTTTGAAATGTCAGGTTTGTTTTTTCAATATACTTCCCCAACTCATTATTGTTACTTCAGTTTCCTTAAATACATACTAAACATTTTTTTAAAGCAAAATAATTTACCATTCAATGGATAAAAATATTGATGTAAATTCAATTCCACACAAAATAGTTAACCGATTTTTTTATTAATTATTTTTCGCTCTAGGACACACACAACCTTTCCCCACAGAGTTTGATATACACTGAGTGAGGGTTCAAATACGAGGGCAACTGCAGCGGAGTAATGCAGCCACGCTATTGGCTGTAGGAAATCTTAGCCCCTCTGTGATTGGCTAGTTCAATATCTAAGCCACGCCCAGTCACAGACAATGATCTTCTATAGTTAGGATTTGATTTATAACTTAATAATACGTGGTGAGATAATATACTAGGACCTAATGGTTAAATAATGACGTCACTCTTCCTGTAATAAATTAATGCTATTTATCATTAGTTCGCTATCTGTTGATTCAAATGCTTTAATAACAATTAATCTAATAGTTAATAGGCAGAGAGAAAATAAAAAATGTAACTTTGTGTCACGTAAAAACAATGACTTGCATTATGACAAGTGAGAAGATGATTGAAGTTATGGTGGGGTCATAGAAGATTCTTCGCTGGCTCCACAATAATTTTCTATCAACCTTCAAGCGATTATAATTATTAAAATAGAGCAAAGAAAAATGGTTTAAGTAATATAAAATATCTACCTATAATGAGGATACCATTTAAATCAATTCATACTTATTTGGTTATTTTGTGAATTTCCATACATATGATTAACACAGAATATATTGACTTTATTTTGCAATATGCACACTGTACAGTGTAGAGGGTGAACCACTAAAATTTTCCGATCGTTATTACAATAATACGTGGTAAATATTAAACAATAGGAGCATATATGAGTTTTTTTATGAAAGAAAATTAGTACAAAACACTACGCAAAAATATCAGGAGAGTATTTATTTAAAAGGACCGCCTGTTACCTTGACCATTGCCTTCTATCGAGTAGTAACTGATCCACAGCAGTGTCGTGCAGTTCTTTAGTTCGAATTTGACCACCGTTTGTTCAGAACTTACTTCAATTTGACCATATTGATGTTTTCAGCATCAAAATTGAACCAAATCGCAATATCCATTGGGTTAATATCGGTGCTTGAAGGCAGCCAAATATTCTTGTCCCAAAATCCACTGAAATGGTCCTTGCATGCACCACTTTTGGAGCATGCGCAGAAATGCATCACTTTGAAGGGCCGTACACACGAAGGGTTTGTTAAGTCTTTCCACCAGACTTTTTGCTAAGCTCCTCCTACTTTTTCCACGAGAATATAAGAAAAAACTATATGATATTTATTTATTTCAGTTGGTATCCATGATACCTGCAGGTATCATGGATACCAATTAACAAAAAGTCAGGGTTAAAGACTTAAAAAACCCTACGTGTGTACGGCACTTTACACCTTCTTCGATGAAGATTAGAGGTGATTTGGAGCTGCCCATACCATCACTTAATTCGACCTGTACAATGTGCTAAAACACTGATTTTAATTTGATCTTCTTACATATTTTTATATATCTATATTCTACAGGGTGGGGCGTAAGTTTGGAAGCAAATGAAAGTGCATATTATAATCCAACGAAAAATATATTTAATAATTTACAGTTATGTAATATTACATAAGGGTTTTAAGAATTCAAAAATCATAAATTTATTCAAAATGTCCCCCCTTGTTTTTAATAACAGCCTCAAATCTCCGAATCAGCCTCAAATCATCCACACTGCGATGGAATTTACCACAGGCCTTTGATTCAAGAATGGACCATACCGAAAAGTCCATAGGATTAACATCTGGGGAGCAGGGAGGCCACATTTCTTTGGACCAAAACCGTGGAAGATGGTCATGGCACCAGTTTTGAGTGACATTTGCAGTATGTGAAGTCGCGCCGTCTTGATGAAATGTCCATAGAGTGTCATTACCGAAGTGATCCTTAGCTGACTCCAATATTGGCGTCAAAATATTCTCAATATAACATTTAGCATTGATTTTGGCGCCTTGTTCCACAAAAATTAAAGGAGATCTCCAAGTTTCTGAAACGGCGGCCCAGACCATTACTGAAGCAGGTTTCATGGTTCTGTGGACAGTTTTTTGGTTGTATGGGACGTCATTTGCACTTTTACCAATTATTCTGTCATTCCTCCGGTTGTGAGCCGTTTCCACTGTGAATTTTTTTTCGTCAGACCAAACAATTTCACCAGCCGTGCCAGACTTCAATTCTCTCAGAAGAGCTTTGCTTCTCTCCAATCTTTTTTTCTTTACATCTTCTGTCAGAGTCTGTCTCTTTTGAAGGGTGAAAGAGGACATCTTTATGTCTTCTTTGACAACTCTTCTCATTGTTCTGGTACTCACATTAGCTGTTTTGGCTAACAATCGTATTGACCTTTTCGGGTTCCTCCTGATCTTCTCTCGGGCACATTTTATCAGTTGTTTGGTGCGTTGTGAGCGTGGTCTACCACTTCTTGGACGATCAGTCAAGTCTCCTCTCTCAGTAAAACGCTTCACACACTTCCAAACAGTCGATCTCGCTATTGAGACAGTCTTTGAAATGACGGAATCTGACTTCCCGGCACGGTGTAGAACAATAATGGCTTCTCATTTGTCTGACATTTTTGAATTGACTAAATTTTTGCAAAAAATAACACTGCCACATCATAATGTAGTGTCTCTACTATAGTTCAAACCCTATCAACTACTTAGGAACTTATTTTTAAGAATTAAATTAATGTTTGAAAAATTGCTTCCAAACTTACGCCCCACCCTGTATTTACTCTATTTAATATGGATACATTTCTTATTATGTATTTTGGACAAATATATTTATATCGTATATGAGATTTACTATTTCTGCCCCTTATTTCCGTAGCGTAAAAATATAGCCTGATTGGGCGAAGTAAATATAACTTTTGGAATCAGCACCCAAAATACATAATGAATCAGCTATCAAGTCCCGAGTTTTGTTTCAGCAGTCTAGTGTCATCACGGACAACACTTATTAACTATTCTTTTTACATCTTAAAGATATACTAATTTTATTGACACCATTTATTCTTCTTCTACCGGGTGGGCCAAAAGTCACTTTATACCATTTTTAATCTTTATTACGCACACACTATAAAAGATAAACCTAATTAGTAAACTGCAAATGAAAGATGAATATTAAAAGTTTTTAATGAAAAATTTCTTTCAAATGTCTTCCATCACTATTTAAGCACATATGAACATTAGCTGTCCTGTGTGTTTTGCATCACTCTTCTCAGCATATCTGAGGAAAAGGTGATCATTTCTTAGAAATGTTCCGTTTTAGTTCATCAAGCGTGTCTGCATTATTTACGAATACCTTTTTCATTAATTATTGCTAAAGAAAAAAAATGTGGAGTAGTTATATCCATTTATCGAGGTGGCCAATAGATGTTGCCAAAGCATAATTTAGTCAGCCTGAATAAGCTGCTCTTAAAAGTTTCCTGGTATCAACTGAATTTTGTAAGGATATAATTTTAGATCCAGTCTTAATTTGCGCTGGAGTGACGTGCGAGACAATCGCAATTGAGTACTACTCTTTATCGTGAATGTTGAGTAGTCTTCTGTAACACTAAGATTAACACGCTGATTAACTTCTTCAATGCGATATGACTTCGGTCTTCCAATTCGATCATTGTCATCACATGTTCCTGTTCCTCGGCATTTTTTCTATCAGGGCAAGATTACAGGTTTTAGATTATTTCTAGTTAAAATTTCCCATAAAATATTTCTTAACTCCATCAACTGATCCATTTTAGTTGATAATAATAGTTAACAATTGTGTAGCTCTTTTTTCCATATTGAATTTAGTCATTTTTAGAGGTTTACGATTTCGCCCATTAAAAAGTAGATTTGAAATAGCTAAAATCTGAAAGTCATATATTGATTTTGTTTCATATCTACTAAAACTAAAAGTGTTCTTCTTTCTTTTGCCGTTTACTAAAGATTTGCATCTTTTTTAGATTGCGCGTAATCAAATTTCAAAATGGTAACATGACTTTTGGCCCACCCGGTAGTATATATTATAGCTATCAAGTTCTGTCCTCGTAGTTTCAACTCACAGAAAAATGTTAAAACCAGGGCCATCAACATTATAACATTTTCATAAGGGTAATTTTCCTGATGGTCCTTGGATTCGAACTTTCGAAAAGTTATATGTTTGATGTCTATACATCGTCAGGAAAAGAAGTTAAAAACCTGAAAAAAACAACGACACTTGGTCACAATTTTCATAGATTTTTCCAGGTTTTTCTCACTGTTCCTGATGATGAATAGGCATCAAACATATAGCTATACAAAAGTTCGAATCCTAAGAACCTAAGCAAAATTACCCTCTTCAAAAAATGTCATAATGTTGACAGCCCAAATTTTATTCAATATTTTCCCACTATTTCTAGTTATTTAAAATTTCGAATCCATAAAACCTTCAATGTTGATTTTGAATTAGGTACCCTATTAAAAATATGTATATTATTTTAAGTTTAAATCTTATCAATTAAATTATGACATTTTTAACTCAAACTTTATTCAATGAAACTTCTTAGGGTTTGGAAAACTTAGTTTTAAATAATTCTTTATTTTCTTTTAATTTAAAAATTGGGGAGCGGATCAGCAAGACTTTCGGTAGGCTTAAACTAAGACTTCATTATTTATTTTCATCTGTGTTCAACACATATTTAAATAAACAAAGATGCATATATTGTTTGATGATAGATTGGGAAGATTGGTAAATATCTTTTAATTTGATAGGTATTTTGTAGCCTGGAGTTCCTATGGCCGAAAGAATAGGTCGCAATGGTGCCCCAATCTAACATACTTTTGTAAGATCATTAGGTACTCCTGGTTATTTAAATATTGTTTATCGGTTATTTCTTTCTTATTCTTCAATTAAATAGTCATTATTAATTATTGTCTTCTGGATTCATTATTTCTTTTTACCAATATTCTCGTAGAATTATAAATTTTAATCTAGGCTATCTCCTATTATACATCTTCTAGTTGAAGTCCGGTTTATTTAAAATTTAAAAAAAATACCTATTTTCGACTCGTGATTGAGAGTAAATTAAAATATATTATATTCAAATATTTCTAATTTCTATGACTTCAAACTATCCCTTAATTAAAAATGTACGATAAGCTACAAAATTTAAAACAAGATGACAATATTATCATTTTGAAACTAGACAAAGGGAATGGAATATAATACTGAACAAAACGAACTTCAACCGGAAGACTTGAAATATTGTAGGAGATAGATCAAATTCAACTTTTAACAAGAAGATTGGTTAAAAGAAATGACTAAACAATTGGTGAAAACCGATAAACTATGTAGCCTACTACTTTGTACTCTTCATGAATCATGATTCTTAACCAGGACTGGACTACCAAAAGTACACAAAATTGGAGGACCTATTCTTTCAGCTCTAGGAACCTCAGGCTACGAAATTGCAAAAATTTTACACACTTAATATGATTTTTAATACTTTCTTGTTTGTACGTAAACAGTATAACCGACTGCTGGAGAATTTATCGAATTGAGAATTTATCGTATGGTTAAACTTTTCTTTAAAAAATACAAACATTGCATTTGAAGTAAACAACAAAAATTGAAGTAAACATCTTGTCACTATCCCTCAAACCCCCGAACTGGACTACTTACCTAAACTTTTTTCATATAACTTAAAGTATGCATACATTTTATCATTATCATTTACCATTTCATGGCATCATTCTACTGAATAAAAGATAAAATATGTGTCTTTTGTTTACTATTTAATCCAATAATTATATAGTTTTCCCATTCGACCAATTCTCCATTCGATCTTTTTTCCATTCGATCTATTTTCCATTCGGTCAATACTCCATTCGATAAATTCTACATTCGATCATTTTTCTATTGTATCAATTCTCCATGTGATCTATTTTTCAGATTCCGAATACTACGAGAGATAATAATGGTGGGGCTATAGAAGAATAAGATGGAAATAAACTCAATCTTCTATGGCCCTACCACAATTTTTTCCCAGGGTATATAAATGGAGCTTTTATTCTTGACTATTCATGTAAAATCCAATAATTTTTTATCATTCAAGTATTCTTCATTTGTTTTAAAATTGTTTACTAAAACCTATATCAGTAATTTATGGTATCAATATTATGCTAAGTAAATCGGAACTGTTTTGCTAATATTTATATATTTCTTTGGTTTAAAGAAAAGATAACATTAAATTAAAGTTTTTATTGGTATTTTTGAGCATTCTAGACAAAAATGGCGTCACGGTTTCAAACAGCGGCAAAGATGACGCTTTTAGCAGCAGTGAAAGGATTTCATGACGTCATCCAAACCACCATACAAACCATGACGTCATTTCTACCTCAACTACCTCAAGCGAATCCTAGCTACAGATATATAGGTGAATAAAAATATATTTTGTAGCCATTTAAGTCTTGTTATGGAAAAATAACAGAGATTTACCTCTACTTTGGATGGTTTTAAGATTTTGAAAATAGGTAGTTTCAATGAATCAAACGAAAGGAAGGCGATGGTGTGGCTCCTCTTAGTCTTCTTCTATTAAGTCCTTTGCTGAAGAAGAATGGAAAGGAAATATTGAATTAATTAAATAAACAATCAAAGATAATAAACAGTACTTATATATTCATAATACCTTCCATATTATATTAGAAACATATTAGGGTAAGTTTATTCCGACTATTAGGAAATTTCGTACATTCGTTACTTATATTAATGAAGATAAAAGTTGTTACATGAATTAGCAGTGAATGAATTGTACGAGAATATGTAACTGTACGGGGAATTGGTAACTTCCTCTATCCTAATATATATAGTTTTTTAATTTATAGTATACCAAGTAATTTTTTTACAAATGTTACTAACCTCTTTATTTGTTGATGGAGATCTTCCCATTGTTCCTTAATATTTTAATATAAAACTTAACACCTAAGACTTAAGGAGGATTGACTTAATCATCCTTAAGTTTGCCGGTGAGCATGTCGGAACAATATTTGGCTTCAATCTTGTTATCATCCACTGGGACGATACCGAAGAAGTTCTTAATGTCTGCCTCTGTGTAGCGTTCACCGAACTGCATCAGGGCTGTCTTGATGCTGCGGAAAACGATACAGATTATTCTCTGAAAAACTTAAATTTTAACGCTGTTCTTACTATGCAAGTAATTTTCGAACCTGATGACTTTTCTAGATGTCTGATTTAATTTTTTGCTGTTGGAATCATGTATGTCGAAAAAATATCAGTAACAATTTTTTTCGAATTTTAATTATCAGATCGAAAGGGAAAACGAATTACCATAAATTAGATATAAGTATCCTTTGACGAATTATTTATGTATGAACGTGTTGAAAAATGCTGGAGCGTGTTGTAACATTTTAGAACGTGTATTCAAACGTATGGATTTAATTAAGATGGAAATATTTCGTTATTGTTTTATAATTTTGTATTATAATTTTTGATATGTGTTGTTTTAATTTGATTATGAAAATGTACGATATATAATAATCCTATGATGAAGTTTAGTAACATCAAAAACATTCTAGAAACAGACCTGAAATAATAAAACATATTTAAAAAAAAGTTAAGTGATAATAATAATCAATATTTTTTAGTAGAAATCAATATGTAAAATGCAATCAAGAATAATTTAATTAACTTAATTGATATTGTTATTAGTGTCAAATAAATGCTGTTAGAAAATAAATACAGAAATAAATGGTTATAATGTAGAAATGCTACATAAAATAAAATAATGTCGGCAATATTATCCCAATAGATTATGAAGATTATCGCAAAATAATGATTTAAAAAATAATTTGTAACGAATATTGGATTAATGTAATAAAAATAATAATTAATATAACTATGCATCGATCTTGTGATAATATTATGCAATAAATTATTTGAAGCGGAAATGTTATGACGTAAAATGTCTATTTCTCCTCACCTTTTATCGTATTCCCGAAATAACATTCAATTAAATTACGTTTATAAAATTGGAAGATTGTCTCAGGTTAAAAATTCTGAAATGATGTCTTTTTATATTTTATTGAATTAACCACCAAAAAATCATAAACTCGCAGATGTTCTTTGAGTTTAAAGAATTAAACTCTAGTTAGTTTAGTTCTAGCTGCCTTTGAAGGGTCCGAAACTGTAACGGTATTATCTTATAAAATAACTTCTCATAGTAATTAGCATTTCTTGAATCTATCTAAAGATCTTAACGTCAAAAAGACTGGAAGTTGAGAAATTAGAACACCTACAACATGAAATAGCTCTAACGTAGTGGCCACCCTATCTATGGATTTAGCTTAATCATCATCCTTAAGCTTTCCGGTCAACATATCCGAAACGTATTTGGCGGGGATCTTATTGTCGTCAATAGGTACAATGTCAAAGAAATTCTTAATATCCTTTTCGGTGTATTTCTCGCCCCATGTCATGAGAGCAGTCTGAATCCTGAAAAAGGTGGTTGTAAATTGTTAGTTGGGTAAAAACAGACACTTTTCTGAACAGGAAACCAATTTCTGAGAGCTTTTTAATTAGCAAGTTAAACCAGGAAGGTTTTTGATTTCTTTAAAACCTGGTAGGTTTTTTTAACCAGGTAGGTTTTCTGACGGTTCTGAAGTTCCAGAATTTGGTTTAGTGTAAATTGGGAGGGTGCTCAGCTAGTTGAGCAATCGGAGGGTAAAATCAGCACTATGTATTCATGCTGGTAGAAATGAACTCGGGAGTTTACAGAGGAATTCAAACATCAAATAATCCATTCTTAGTGGAGTTAAAACTACAATCTAGCTTATTACTTATCTATGAACTAAAAGAGAAAACTGATTAAAAGTTCTTCTACGTGATACTCTCTCTAACCATCAAAATATCGAAACAATCTATTTCTTTTACGTCAAACCCCATGCAGCAACTCACCTCTCGTTAGAGATAATTTGCTCCAAAATTTAGCAGTAAGATGAAGTTATAAGTTTGAATAATAATAGAGAGAATTTTGGTAAAAAGTATACTTTTTCGAAATTATTGAGAAACAGATGACTTAGTTTGCTTCATATAAACCGACAACAAAATTTTATTTTCTGATTGGAAACAAGATCAATCAAACAGCATGATATCAAAGCAGCAGTGTTTCGAGGAAAATTGATATCAAGTGAATAGAAAGTTCTGTTCATCTAAAGTATTCTGTTTGGTAACCCACAAACCTAATTCCAATTAGATTTTAAAATTATTTCACTAGGTAACAATTTGAAATTGAGAAATGTATTAAAATTATCCATTTAATAAGTAGTTTAAGAGTAGTGATCTCTAAGATTTCTGTTATTCATCCTTCAGTTTTCCCGTTAGCATGTCCGAGACATATTTTGCGTCAAACTTGCCGTCATCGATGGCTACCAAACCGAAAAACTGGGTCATATCCTTTTCGGTGTATTTCTCACCGAAAGTCATAAGGGCTGTTTTAATGCTGTGGGTAAAAATACCAGGGAGAATGTTAATTGAAATAAAATAAATTAAGAAAAGGTTAAGGATCTCTTTTTTTGGAATTCGATAACCGAAAATAATAAATCAGAATAAGGTTAGATATTGTGAATAGGTTGTTTTTTCGATTTACAAGATTTACAATAGTAGTAATATAACTTGTTAAGTTTTTTCTTGTTATTAATTAAAGGGGGTAAAACAATTTGGATGGGAACAATTCGCATCTACAAATTTCAAGAGTATTGGTAAACCAAATTAAAATTATTAATAAATTGTAAGAGAGGGAAAAATTAAATGATAAATTAAAGAAAGAAATCAACAAAATGATTATGGAAGAGTAGGATCTGGTTTCACAAAATGAACAGTACCCTTCAGGCTGTTTTTCTTTCAATTCAGCTGAACGTATTTCGATTCAGTACTTGAATCGAGTACCGGATTCGGTAAAAAGAAGTCAACTTTCGATGAAATCTTACCTGTCGCAATCAATTTTGCCATCAGCATCAGCGAAGGCATTGAAAGCAGCGACAATAACGTCATCATCGTCAGTGGCTCCACCCTGTGAAATTAAATTAAAGTTTAAAATTTAATTGCTTAAAGTTAAAAAATATTCAATTCCATTTTCCTTGTATAAATTACTGAAAAAAAATCGATTGTCTCGTACTAAGATTCTACTTTTTTATATCATTATTATCGAAAACGATTCCTTTACTGTAGTGAAATTGAAATTGGTTGTTAATGGAATAAATTCAAATGCGGTTTCCGAAAAATTTCCCTACCAACAATCGTTTTCAATGAAATTAATTTCTATTTAGTCCGTATTTGGTAGTTGATATCAGTCTTCAGGGGATTTGTTGTCCCATTCTCACCTGTTGCCTCTGTCCGAACATATTAATGAGCTGTGTGAAGTTAATGGCGGCGGGGCAGTCAGAGATCATGGCGTCAATCTGAGAATCATTGAGGGACACACCGACTTCATCGGCGGAGGCGCGGATATCTCCACGGCCAATGATGCCATCCTTATCACGGTCCATGAACTGGAAACCTTCTTTGAATTCGGCTACCTGAAACCAAAAGAGTTCATGAATGAAAAAACAAGTCTTAAAACTTTACAAACATGTTCCAATATCTCTTTTTAACCGACCTGTTTCTGTGAGAACTGGTCGAAGACATTGCTTCCACCTCCACCTCCCTTGGAGGCCTTCTTCTTATCCTTCTTCTTCTTGGACCCCGCTGGGGTGGAAGCCGGTGCGTTACTCTGTTACAAAAAAATTACATTAGTTATTTTAACACCACGCAACTTTCATTAAATATTCCCAATTGATCATTTTGTATGATTTATAAATCTCAACATTCAAGCATTCCACTCATCACCATTCTCTAGTGTTCCAACTTCCTATGTCTGAATCCCTAACAGTTTTATAAAGTAGAATTAATTTAAGAACTGTCAATGTCTGAAACCCTAGTATTTTTATAAAGTAAAATTAATTTGTGAACGAAGTACGTCTGAATTTCTAACAGTTTTATAGAATAGAATTGATTTATGAACTGTCTATGTCTGAAAACAGAACTATTTCATAAATTAAAATTGATTTATGAACCGTCTATATCTGTAATCCTAACAGTTTTATGAAATAGAATTCTTCAAGAACTGTCTATGTCTTCAATCCTATCAGTTCTATAAATTAAAATCAATTTCAGAACTGACTATGTTCGAAACCCTAATAGTAGTTTTATAAAGTAGAATTGCTTTAAGAACTGTCTATGTCTTCAATCCTATCAGTTTTATCAAGTAAAATTAATTTTAATACTGACTATGTTCGAAACCCTAATAGTTTTATAAAGTAGAATTGATTTAAGAACTGTTTATGTCAGAAATATGAACTGTTTTATAAAGTAGAATTGATTTAAGAACTGTTTATGTCAGAAATATGAACTGTTTATAAAGTAGAATTGATTTAATAAAGCGAAGTTCAACTGAATAATTGTGATCCTCTATCTATGTGTGAGTAATAGTTGGTGTTCTCAATTGGCTTCATAAGGCACTGAGATAATTTGGCAACCACTGACTCATTTCATTGCCAAGACTCTCAGCTCTGACGAACATTTATTTCGGGATGGCGTGGTGCCCTCATTGGACAATTAAATTGTTTACCTGCCACCAAAACAAATCTAACGGAAAATAAGGCATTTGATATTAGGCCATAACTTCTATATTAATCATCAAGTGCATTCTTTGATAAAAGAACAAGAACGTGAAAATGTGTTTAATTATTCATTTTAGCTGACTCCGTATTTTTGATTTGGAATGATCTTGTGCATATATATAATTATAACTGCATAATAATTATACAAATACCAATCGAACAATTCAGCAAACAAATATCTCTGAATTCTTATAGGTACACCGCAATCCCTGCAGCCAAAATCCCTAAAATTTCACAAATTCAATTTCTGGTTCTTTCAACCAATTCGGTTTGAAATTTTGCTAGAAAATATACAATTTTTTAATAACTTTCTTGTATCAATATTAGATTGTAATTCATGTATGAAAAAACATTACTGCAACATTCTATTTGTGATATATGAAAATCGGAAGTAGATGATTTCCTTAACAGTTTGTATATCCTATTCTTGAAAAGATAGTACAACTAAAGGATATGTTAGAACTAATCTTCGTGTTTACTATTTTATTATCAATTGAGCCATGTCCAAAATCTACAATGAAAATTTTTATTAAAAAAATTGGAAAAAATAATTCTTTGGAATCTATTTGATTGTCCAAGTTTCAGAATATTCAAGTAAAACGTCGATTATATATGTCCAGTTTTCTATCAATTTTATATCGAGCGAAGTTTTAAAGTAAAGTCTAGTGTTCATCTTGGCAGAGAGGAACCTTTACCAGCCAAGAAATCAGTCAACAGTTTAAGGTATAAATAGAAATGTAATATAATATGTATACATGCCACTAGCTTATTCTTGAACCTACTTTCTATAACTCTTAACAAATTATTGAGCCTAATTGTAAATTCTTTCAGTATCCTAATTAATTCTTATTATTATTTTTTTAAATTATTCCAAATTTATAGCTAATTATTGAATGAGTAAATATTCTATTAATTTGATTTAAATGGAATATTTTAAAAAATGAAGGAAATGAAATGAGTATTGAACTATAAAACTTCAAATGATAATATTTATCTGATTTGAAGATGAATGATCTTCAATATCCTTTATTTGTTTATTCATATGTCTGTTCATCAATTCAATAAATGATATTAGCATATATGTAAGCTATTTTTTTATTAAGTTCATAAATACGTGTACCTTTCATTTTTGGAAATTGTATATTTTGTGTACTACGATTCCTTTGATTAGGTAGAACGAATCGGGACTTTCGTTTTCACATTCCCATCGAGACTCCTATCGAAGAGTTCCCGAAACTTACCAACGAAAATCTTTACCAAATACTAATGCCACATTAATAAGTCCATCACTTAATAGGTAACCAGACACACAAAATCACTAGTATTTTCACATCACTGAGCCACTCTTTACGATGTGTTAGCTGGAGGAACAGACTCACCATGTCTGTATCTGTGTGGGCCCTCTACAGTAAACCGGCTGAGGGCTACCCGCCCTCGGTTTATATAGTGGGGGTCTCTAACCCCATCCCCCTAAAGTGGGGGAAGGCTACAGGGTCTCGAAGACACTGGGCAGGCACCCTATGTTTTTGGCAAGGGTTTGCTATAGGAGGTATAGCAATAAATATGTCACACTATAAGGTGTCAGACTGGAACTAAAGCATTTTCATTTTGTTAGTATTATTAACTCACGACTTAGTAAACAGATGAATATTTATATAATTTATATTCCTAATATGTATCTTTTTAACCATTTATCTTAGTTGAGCAGAAGCACAAGAGTAGCAGAGTGACTTCATTTTCAGGGTTATACAAAAGCAGTACTTTTATGGTAGCATTTTAGTTCGAAAAAAATTCTCTTAGACTAATCATTAGGTGACGATCCGGCCTCTTATTACGCGAGTGCAAACATATCACCATTTTCGACCATCCACCTATTACGACCAACCCAACTTGATAAGAATTTTTTTTTTAATTTTGTCAACTGTTAACCGTTATTCAGCTCAAAATTTAATTTCAATTTCATTCTTATGATCACTATTTGTAGAATTTCCAATTTGTTTATAAAAACTGTAAGGTAACATATTAATTTATGATTCATTTCAAAATAAGTTTCATGCATTAATCTTCTAATATTTCCCTCGAAACATTTTCAGCTCACAGAAAATAGAATATATAAGAAGTATCTCAATAGGCTCAGTTAGAACAGATATGCCTCTAATGCTCTAACTAACAAGGTATGGAAAGTTATTCATCATCAGGGTTGTGACAAAATGCATGTAAAATCATAGATCCTGAAAATATTATAGACGAAGAGATATAAACAGTATTGAATCGTTCTAAACCAGCGGTATATGGTATTCGATACCCTAATATATCTTCGTCTATGATATTATTATTTTAAATGCATATTGTCACAACCTTTTTCATCATAAGGAATTAGAAGATGGAGCCTCTAACTGCATTGTATTCATGCACAGTATTGAGCAAATTAGAGATATAAGACTAGTTTAGACTATGTATTAGAATGATATTTTGTGTTAATTTAGAAATTTAATGGAAGAAATTATTATATTCACAATGATTTGTAAACCAAGCCATAATTTAATACCATTTTTGATTATAGAAAAAAAATGAGAAGAATACATACTTGAGTGAAATTATTCAAAATTCAATTTGATACTAAATCACAATTTTAAACTCTGTAATTTTCAATGAAAATTCTTCTTAATCCTAAATCAAATATTACATTATATAATAACGAACGGTATAATGTGATAGCAATTCTTCAAAATCTTTATACCAAGTTATTCTGCTGAAGAAGTCAATTATTTTGTCACAGATATTTATAATTATTTTCCAACATATGAGCTTCTAAATCAAACATTATTTATTAGCGAACAGTATCATGATATTGACTGTAAAAATCTTTATAAGAAGTTATTCAATTACCACGTCAATTTTGTTACATCAGAGGCTCAGCTATTTTCATATTATCATTGTCCCATATGTATATCTATTATATATCTATAAGCTGGTGCATTGCATAAATTTTCAATGAGGTTGACCAAATCCATGATTTCACAACATTTTTTTGTGAGAAATTCTTTTTTAATTGTCAAAAAAGAGGATACACATCATATACTGACCAATGGAAAGTATTTTGATTTTCGTATTTACTTAATAAGTATTCACTAAATAAATTTCAATCCCACATCATCAGTAACATTATCCCCTCTACCATAGTTGAGAACATTCCTGCATTGCGTTTTATCCATTCAGATTCGATGAATGCTTTAAGGAAATTTCAGCAACAAAATTTATCTTCAATCCTCTTCAAATTGTTTTATGGTTGCATTTTGATAACCTTGTCTATCTAAAGCTCCTAGCAACATGCATACAAAGCTACTTAATTCATAAAAATATTACCAAGATTTGATTATAAATAATTTAGTGAAAGCAGTTTCCAACAGTCTGTCCGTCACACCAAACTAAAAATAAAGAATTGACTCCTGAAACCTATACTTTCGCAATTTGGAAAGGTATTAACATGTTTAGCTACCATGTATCATATTTAATTATTTCCTAGTTTTTTTCTATAATCTCTTATCGTTATTTGCCTGATCTTTTCTGGTCTATTTGTGCCTAAGCCTTATAAATAGTGTGGTGTTCCCCCGACTCAATATTTGCATTGCTCAGCCTGCTGTTGCGCATGCGCCAAACATTGTGACGTCACATATTTGGCTAATGATTCAATAGGGAACCCTAACTCACTCTTTCGATATATTTACATATTAAAACTTTGAGAGACATTACTAATACGATGTTAACACGAAGAGACGATATTTATACAATAAATGAAATGATGATTTGCATCAAATACCGTATATACTAATTTCTAGTTAGCATTGTTAATATAGTGCCCAATTCAGAAGATTCTGCTCACTAATTATTTTAATTATTACTCTAGATATTTAGAAGCAAGGTAGGATTAATAACTAATATTAAACAAGTCTCGAATGTTAAACAAATTTACATTACCGAAGATTATTGAAATACGTATTATAAAATTAATATTTTTATATTATTTTTCAGACTTAATTCATGATAGGCTAAAATATACCCATTACATTTTTGGGAGTATATATCCATTATTTAGCTATAATGTCCTTCGTGTGAGCTGTGTATTCTAGTCTGTGTGTTCTACTTCACACAGAGCGTTTGATCACAATTACTGTGTACTTTTGGCAGGGGTTCAGATTCTTTGCTGGCAGAGTAGTAACATTCCCCACCAAATTGTAATGAATTGAAACTAATAGAAATAACTTGAGGTGAAAAGAACACGGTGGTAGTCTAAGAGATATTTTGTGTAATTTAGAAAATAACTAAGTTGAAAATTTATGAAGGATTCTGTTTCAGAACCAACGGTTGAAAGAGAAACACAAGGGATTTTACACAAGCAGTTTGGTAGGAAGCCTAGGAAGGTACATATCTAGACATAAAATCACCGACCTCTATTCGGTGCTTAAGGATGTAGAAAAGCTACTATAGTCAAGTAGAGAAGATCAGGAAGATAGATTTACGATATCACGAATTAAAAATGACCTCATTTAAGTTTTCCATTTTTCCATCATAGACAAAAACTAAAAAAATGTGATGAATAGGATTGTGACATATTCTCTTTGCAAAATGCTATATTCTTTTATGCTCTATATTCTTTTAAGATATGCTTTATATTGATTGATAAACCTGATAATGGACATTAACAAGCCCCTTAAATCACATTTGGATGCCAATCTTATGTCTCTGTGCAATGAAAAGCTTTAAAGACTTTTAATAAGTGTTATTACCTTGAATCATCATATCATGTCACATGGATACAATGTGTACATTGTCTGACAAAGTCCAGTCACAGTAATATTGGGTTAATAAAATGGATAAATTTAAATTAAGAAACGTTGTAAGTGTAAGATGAAAATACATTTGTAATATTATGAAACTTTTCAATATTGAACACTGGACAGGGTTTCCAAGCATTAATCTTAATTCGGCTTTTACGTTCCAAAATTTTCGGCATGTATTGTAGAGAAATGATCTTCTTGAATTCCTACATACTTACTTTTAATACTCTTTGTTTGGTAATTTTTAATTGTTGCTTGTATCTAGGTAACTTTTGCTTATATGATATATCTCTGAACCAAGAAATATATTAGTTTCACGAGAAAATATTATTTATTCATGAAAAGAATAACTTTTAATTAACACTGTTATGAAAATAATATATTTTAAAATAAAAATAACATATTTTAAAATAAAAATAACATATTTTTAATAAAATAATATGTTTTTGATAAAATTAAAACGTTTTCAATAAAAAAAAATATTCCTCATTTCAAATAAGCTCGAGATTATATATTTATGTTAAAAGAAGATTGTCACAACCCTAGTGATGAATGATTTATAAAGCCCAAAGATAACGGATACGGATAATAAAAATAAATAAAAACCAAAATTTATTTCAATAATACATCCACAGTAGAAAAATAATTTATATAAAATCGTCACATGTAGATAGATATTTTATATCAGGACTAGAAATTCGAGAACGAATTCATTATTTCTAAGCACAAACCACGACATGAGAACACAATAAACATACAAAAAGATGGTTAATTTAACGTTATTAGTATTTATGTATGAAATTGTATTACTTATAAGAACCACACCGGAACAAAACGAAAGTTTGCCCAGAAATAACCTCAAAGGAGATGTTGGCAATAATGATCATAATAATCTTTTATTACTTTTATAAATTTATAGCTAGCTAAAGAGAATCTATAGTCAATAAAAAGTAACCTGAGATTTATAAAATAAATCTATCGTCAATAAAAATTAACCTGAGATTTATAAAATAAATCTATCGTCAATAAAAATTAACCTGAGATTTATAAAGATAAATCTATCGTCAATAAAAAGTAACCTGAGATTTATAAAGATAAATCTATCGTCAATAAAAAGTAACCTGAGATTTATAAAGATAAATCTATCGTCAATAAAAAGTAACCTGAGAATTACAATTTAGTCAGGTATGCTGAAAAAGAGCTATATTTCAGGAAAAGCATTTTAGTACTTGTAATTTACGTACATTTAGTGATATAGCGTGATGAAATTTAGCCTAACTAGCTGTCAATTTTTGACCTACAATAATTATGAAACTTTAACCAAAATAATCAGCATTTTAAGATTTATATATCTACATGGATAACTCGAAAAGACATGTTTTTGAGTTAAAGACTTTGTTCTTTGATCCTATTACAATCGGTAGAGATGTACTTAATAAATAGTGTGCATAAAAAAACATAATAAATCAACAATTGAGCTGTGAATTAAAACAATAAGATATAACTGACGAAAAAGCAAATATCAAACAAATAGTAAACACGGATCAGTTTACAAACTCGTCTTTAGGACACTTAACTTACTTCTGGAATGTAGCTATAACAAGTGATTAATTTGTAGCTATGTGTACAACTAATCAAAAAATTTCCTATGCAACTTAGGCAAGAGAATAGCTACCTAATTTATTTACGTTATTCAGATGGAACATTTTATTATTGCAATTCCTTATAATCGCCTTAGTATGAAACTAGCCATTCAGTACGACCTAAATCGCATTATCCGAACTAACGATATAATTTATTATTCCTTATTTTACCTCAAATGCCCGGTAAAATAAACTAACCCAATACTCTAGCTCTTAAAACATTGAATAGCTATAAAAAATATAGAATCTTTAAAATTTAAATAGAATAAATAACTTCAATGCGATATTTTCTCTCACTCGTATTATCAAGACATTCTTCTCTCCGCAACATAAATTTTTATCAGAGATTTTTACGAATCAATTGCATCTGCTGCCTTTATTATAAATATCAGAATATAAAATAGCTATCGAAACTGAAAATTCAGGTAGTAGCTAATATCTACCTACCATTAATGATATTATTATGCCTCTATTAACCAGCTATCGTCCTTTTCTTCTATAACTCTTCTTTCACCTGAAACAAATGAGAAATCCTTAAACATTATCTTATATTTATGAATACTAGTTAGGTTAAATTACGAATTATCGGTCAGTTTCATATCTTATGTCATAAAAGAAAAAACGATATTGCAGGTATCATGGATGCCAACTAAAATAAAATTAAAATAACAATTGTACTATCGTTTTTTCTTATATGACCGAAGATATGAAACTGACCAATAATTCGTAACTTACCCAATCTCATGCTAATTATTCACTTTTCTAATATAATTTAGTAACCTCACCTTATTTTCTGTCTCTTCCGAAGACTCTAATTCTGAATTCTTTTTCACAACATTTTGGAGCTTTATAGGCTTCATCTTTTTACTCTCCGTAGTTTCAGGTTTTTCATTATTTTTCACAGGGTTCAATTTTTGGTTCTCCTCCTTCTCATCTTCCTTATCCTTAGGTTCTGTTTTCTCCTCCACAGGCACAGCACTCTTCCTCTCCAACGTCTCCCCCTCCCTCAGCACCCCAAACTCATTCACCTTCTCGGAGAAATCGCAGATCATCCCCGAGGTGACGTGCAGGACATACTCGCAAGGTTTGGGCTCCAGCATGGACGTTGTCACCTCGTTCTTGTCCACTTTCCTAAAAATAAAAGTAAAATAAAAGGATGAAGAGCAAGTGAGTTACAGAAAAAGTCAACAAGAGAAATTATTAAGAGGTAATACAGGTATTAATTCTATTTAATCAGAAAAAATGTGACAGATTTTTTTGTGAATCTACCGATGTATGAAAATTTTTAATGAGAAAGTAGTGGAATAAAATAAACAATAATTGTTATGAGACGGAAATTTTGAAATATAAATTTTATGCAGAATTGATAGAAGTAGCTACACTAAATAATAACTGTCCATAGAGACATAAAGATCTTATCCACATTCTAGCACGTCACTCACACTTTTGGTGAGACGCAATGAAGGAACACAGTCACGTTGCGGGGTTTACCGTTGATGTCGCAAATGGAGCCTCCCGAGTAGTGGTGTACAATGCGCTTAGTCTTCTCGCCTGTGACTGAGCCTAACTTCTCCATGCTGGGTGCATGCTCTGGAGACTGAAACAGAAACTCATAAGGGTGGTATTGGAGTAGAAAATGATTAAGCTACATTTGATGGCTGATATACATGTTGGCTATGTAAAAAAAAAAAAAGTAAAAGCTGATGTCAAGCTTCCTCACATCGAAATAAAAATTTGATTCTATAAATGTTAAAAATAGTATATTAATTATACATAGCTAGTTAATTACCAACAAACCTTGTGAAAACATTTCACAAATATTAAAAAGTTTAATTTTTCTTAATAAAAATAAACAGCTTCATTTATAATTTAAAAAAAAATTATTAAAAAATTAAAATTAAATTAAACAGCAAATTTAGAGCAAATAAAATAGGTTTCACTCACATTTTTGATGAAGTCAATGTGTTTATTGACATCGAATTTGCCAAGCAGGATGGTGCTTTTTCTACCGTCAGCATGCTGGTGGAATTGCTGTACGTGAATGCCGAAACAGAACTCGTACCTCCAAAAACCTGCTCCCTGCAATAAAAATAACATTTCATACTTTGTTCAAAAATACAGATTTATTTCACTTATAGCAGGACAAATTAAATTCTAGATTCTTCAAATACTCAGCTATATCTTAAAAAGAGGTAAAGAGAATTATTTATCATTTTGTATTTAATAATTATGAAGACAAGTTGTTAAATATTATGAAAGACTAATGCTTGAGGTAAATTATCCTGTAACTACTTTTTTGAATAGACACCAGGTAATATTGCTTCTTGAAGCAACATTGCCCCAATATTGTAACAACATTTCCCAAAATATTGTTACAACTTTGCCCTAATATTGCTACAACCATGCCCCAATATTGCTACAACCATGCCCCAATATCGTTACAACCATGTCCCAATATCGTTACAACAATGCCCCAATATCGTTACAACAATGCCCCAATATGGTTACAACAATGCCCCAATATCGTTACAACAATGCCCCAATATCGTTACAACAATGCCCCAATATCGTTACAACATTACCCCAATATCGTTACAACATTACCCCAATATCGTTACAACATTACCCCAATATCGTTACAACATTACCCCAATATCGTTACAACATTACCCCAATATTGTTACAACATTACCCCAATATTGTTACAACATTACCCCAATATCGTTACAACATTACCCCAATATCGTTACAACATTACCCCAATATCGTTACAACATTACCCCAATATCGTTACAACATTACCCCAATATTGTTACAACATTACCCCAATATTGTTACAACATTACCCCAATATTGTTACAACATTACCCCAATATTGTTACAACATTACCCCAATATTGTTACAACATTACCCCAATATTGTTACAACATTACCCCAATATTGTTACAACATTACCCCAATATTGTTACAACACTACCCCAATATTGTTACAACATTACCCCAATATCGTTACAACATTACCCCAATATTGTTACAACATTACCCCAATATTGTTACAACATTACCCCATTATTGTTACAACATTACCCCATTATCGTTAAAACATTAATCCAATATCGTTACAACATTACTCCAATATCGTTACAACATTACCCCAAAATTGTTACCATGTTGCAGAGAGAAATATTGCTTCCTTAGTATATAATCCTTATAGAAAACAGGATTAACTATTTACCTACTCCTGTATCTTCTACTAGTTGTAGCTACATCTTCTACTAGTCGTGTACCTATCTTCGACTAGTTATAAGCTTCTGACATCACTAGTACTCACCCCTCTGATGCATCCTCTACCAGATAGGAACTCATTGGTATCCTTCTGAATAGCTTCTGCAGATTTGGTGGGGGGAGAGTCCGAAAACAGAAGCTGCTCGTCTACTGTGAGGTCTGCAGAAGAAGCAAAATAGACTGGTGATAGGAAAACTAAGAAACTAGGTAGGATAATGAAATGTATATATTTTGACTATTTGAAAATGAGTATAGAATGGATTATAAATATTCAAAGAAATAAAAATCAATCATATTGTGATATCATTCAATGATTGAAAGTACGAATATTTATTTCAATATAGCTACCAAATTGATGTACGAATTCGTTATAAATTATTCACTTAAGCTACCTGATTAAATTATAAGTTTAGCTATATTTTTACTAGTATTATAATTCATAAAGAAATAACTTTTTTTTTGAACAATGATAAACTGATATATGAGTAGGTAGCTATCTAGGTACAAAAATAATATTTTTCCTAATGTTAATCATAGGCTCTACTTAAAAAATTTCATTTGACTTTTTCAGACAAACCTTTTCCCTCATCAATATCCAAGGTTTTTATTTCTACTTTGCCCAGACCTTGCGAGCCATCTTTGTTCTTCGTGTGAAGCTGAAAACAGAGAATATAGAAAAATTCAATTAATGATAAATAGACAATCCAAATTAGCTACAACAGTTCTGGAACAAAGGATCACAATCTTTTCTTCATCCATTAAAATCATACACTGGACAGAACACCAAAGGAAATTAAAAACAAAACCCTCATTAAACTAAACACAGACACTATAAATAAATTTTAAATACTAGCAGCGAATCAAATAACTATGAATAAAAATTCATAGTTAAGTAGCTAAGCGAAAAAACCTTTTAGTGCATGAAGTTAGCATGAATTAGATATGGATTTGAAAAAGTAGAGATAATATTTTCAGATGTTTAGTAGAGGACTTTTGAGGTGCTTCTTGAATACACAAACATTTCTGCTACTCTTGATATTAGAGGTAATACTATTCCAAATAGCTAATAGGATCAGAATAGGAAACAGACCATTGACATGGTGACAACCTATGATAATAATATTGCAGTGTCAACTCACAGTAGGGGCGGGTATGAGTCTCTTCCTGAAGCTCTCACTCTCTTTGATGATGAGTGCCCTGGGTCTCTTAGTACCATCAACAGAGGGGATGCATTGGATGGGGGACTGGGGCACCTCCTGCACCCTGGGGGGAGAAAGAGGGGGGGGGGGAAGGTTGTTTCATCAAAATAAGAAACTGTAGTCCGCCATGCTTAAAAACAATACTACTTAATATTTAGGCAATTAAAACGAGTTTTATAACCAGTTCGATGAACACTTTTAATTACCGTTCCGTTTAAAGTCTGCTTTCGTAACTAAAGGCCAAATCGCTGATGTCTAAAAGAAGTTAAATACAAGCGACTGGAAGAAGCAGTCAGAAAGGAAAGTGGCTCTATAAACAACGTCACCTACAACCATCGGTGACAATGGTCAGGGAAGCAGAAGAGATACTACATGAATGCAGTCACTTACCAAGAAATGTTTTGAAAAAAGAGCACAAGAAACAGTGATTGCATTCACGAATGGAAGAGAAAATGAAGAGGTAATAGTGAACAAGTCTACCTCGTTGACCAAAAAATCTAAGACCTCTTAGTTGAAGATTATTAAGCAACCATATAATTTGCAAAAAGTATCTATTTTCTATATCTAAACTCACTTGTAGAGAGGATGTTCACAGATGTTCCTATTTAGGATAATGATCTCGTATTTGCAGGTAGAGATCTCCTTGACAGAGTATATCTCGTTGAGACCAGTAGCATAGCAAACATAGAGCACTCTGGTGGAGCGAGGCTGTAACGTCAACTCGCATAGGGTACCGTCTGGAGGGAGGGGGAATTGTATGGGGTATTAATGTGATTAGAAACATAGGGACACTCAGCAAAGAAAACTGTGTAGCTACATGAGGTAGATACATTTCGGTAAACAATGTCACTTATATTTCTCATCTAATGAATCCAAACACTTCAGTGTTATCTAACATAACAAAAATAAATGATAAAATCTTAATATTTAATATCTATTTACCAACTATGTAGCTAGCTATAAACACCTATGAATGAAAAATAATTTATGGAATCTTGAGAGTAATGTTCTTTCATTAATTGTGACAGCTAACTAGGGAAGCAGATACTTATTGAATAGTAGATGCATTATGTAGCTACACTAAACATTTTAGAAACTATCTTAGACGATGTAGCCTCAAATTATCAGCTGTTCGAATAAACATAAAATTTGAAAAGCATAAAAACCTTCATCTCTCAGGAAATTCTCATTTCAAATGGATAAATTCTCATATCTATACAATTGAATTTATATATAGCTAACTACAATTATGTTATCAATAAAACTCAAAACATTTTAGTGAGTGTACTGCCCTTTTATAAAGTCTACTACATTTTTTAATAATAATTCTATTGAAGATATTCACAAACGTTAAAAATTCCTATAGATTTTACAAATATTAAACAAAACACATGAGAACAAATTTTAGATTTTTAATAAATTTCAAGTCTGTTCAAAGTTTCTTGAAACTTTTCAGGCATTGAAGGTTAGATGTTAGAGATCTGACCTGAGAAGTCTACAGGGTAGTAGGGTATATTAGTGGCCTGCACATTAATTGCAGAAGATCCTGTATAGCTACTAGTTTATGGATAAAATAAAGCAGAACATTTTAGTGAGTGTCTACATTTCTTTAAAAAGTCTACATTGGGCGAGGCCTCACCTGAGAAGTCTACAGGGTAGTAGGGTACATTAATGCCCTGTACATTAGTCTCTGGAATGTCACTCTTCTTAATCACTTGACTGTCCTCTATCTTAGCCTCTTCCTCTGATAGAATGGAAAGAAAAGTAGTAAATGAAGGGAATATTTTGATGAAAATAACTGCAGATATTTACAGTATCTTAACTGAAAAAAATCTAATAAATAGGTTCAATAATAGCTAGTTACATATTGCTCATTCAACAATTAGACAAAGTTTTTAGATTTTTAAATCAAGTTAGGTATTAGAGATTTGTAGTTAGCAGTTATATTAGAGAAGGCTAGAAACTATACAAAGGTAAAGTGACTCAAATTTGACTTAATAGTCAATTAGTAAATAACTGACTGCTTTAAGAATGAGCATTATAAATAAAATTATATAATTATGAACATAATACAAGATTGCTCACTTAATTGGTCAAGTCTTTTATTCGTAACACTGCCCAGTTGGTATTTCTGTAAACTAGAGCTGAGAGTAGCAACTTCTTTTCCCAACTCTTGGTGGTACTGTTCAATGGTGTTAAAATGGCACACGCTGTATGTCCAGTACGAGTCAATCTAAGAGAAAGAACATACAATTCAGAATATATTATTATATTTCACATGCTTGTTAAATGTTAATCTATCATTTAATTATCTCACAATTGAAATATCATCAAATTCTGAATGTTAAAAAATTGGTATCAACTTAATAGCAGGTAGCTAGTTCAAATATATCACAAGCTATCAAAGAGCATGATGGTAGGAATCTCTCTATAGAATCATCTCTTTTTATCTCAAAAATAAATATTTAGCAATCATATTCTTTAATTAACATGTGTATTTTATAGTAGCAAAAAAAAAAAAAAGAAAGAAATCAGAAAAAAATTCATAGCTAGCTACAATGAAAAAAGAAAATTGTATAGCTAATTAATAGAGCCCGGACTTTTAGGACCTATAAAAAGTCATTTTAGGATCTTAAAAAAGGCATTTATGGACCTAAAAAATGGCAGTTCAGGACCTATAAAAAGGCATTTTAGGACCTATAGAAGCATTTTAGGACCTAAAAATGGGATTTTAGGACTTAAATATACACTTTTAGGGATAATATATAGGTATTTACAACGAATAAATTAGTATTTTGGAATATAAAATCAACAGTTTTTAGTCCGTTCAAATAAAAAAATGGAGATAACAAATAAACAATTCATTCCTTGAAAATTCAATGAATCTAGTTCATAGTAATTTATTCAAATTTAACCTAAAAGTATTATAAAAAAAGGTTAGGTAAATTGAAATTCATGAAATGTAACTAATTTCAAAATTAAATTCGAAATTTTTATTTACAGTTAACCCACGTAATAAACAACCTCAGACTAAACAAACCATATATTAGATAATTAGACCAATTAAGATATTTTGAAACTGTATAGTACAGGAAAAACCACTTTCAGGACAAAACACAATTTTTGTCACCTGACAGTTTTTCTATTGTAAATATTACAAATAATACTAGATTCAAAATATATTTCTCTTTGAATAGTATATTATATTGATTATTCGCAATTCTATTTTTTTATTAATGGCAGAGTCTATGCTAAAAAATTGATGTGAAGAATTACAGAAAACTAGATACAGTGGTGACTATGCTAATTCTTGAAGTGATAGGAGTAGTTTATTTATATATTAATTTAAACAGATTTTGATTGAATTATAACGTTCTATAAATTTGCCAATATAACCCATCAACTTTACCGACTTACCAAATTATTAAATAGTATAAAAACGCCCAAAATAAGACTGCATCATTTTAGGAATTTATGATATTTTAGAACTTTATGGCATTTTAATGAAGTCATGGCATTTTAGGACTTCATGGCATTTATTGACTTTATGGCATTTATTGACTTTATGGCATTTATTGACTTTATGGCATTTATTGACTTTATGGCATTTATTGACTTTATGGCATTTGTCCAGGCTCTACTAATTAATATAAAACAATCAATGCATTTTCTCACCTTCAAACTGCAGTCTGTTGGCTTGAAGGCTCCTAACAGTAGCGACAAAGGACCTAAGCCACTGTATGAGCTACTGGTGTCCTGAGAATAGAGAATATAGTAGCTATACAGAGAGAAATGTAGAATACATTCTGTTAGTTATTATTTTATTCATTTGAGTACCAAGTAGCTAGATGCTGCTCAAATTAGTCAGCATCTAAATTACTAAAACATGGATTATACCTCAGAATAGGCAACTAAGGCAAGCAGTTCTTGCTTATTATTAAACTGTAGCTACCTCCATTTCTCCATATTTCAAGGGAATCAGACACTGGTATTCTTCTTGATCAGCAGATAGCAATGTGATCTTTTCATAGTCTGGAGAATTCTGTAAAAAAAATTATTAACAAGTTAATAACAAAATTGTAGTTTTAAATTATGTAAAATGAACCTATTGGTCAATTACATCAATATATATAATCATATTAGCTAAGAATAGATGCACTTTCAATAGGTAGCTACTTACTAGTAAATCTTGATCATTTTGAAAACCAGGCCACTTCACATCAAATATAACAGAATCATCTAAATTTTTGAAATCATTACCAGTAACCGAGTAAAATATATAAAAAAATATTATAAGCTTACAGTTTAAGAATATCTTGTCCATTTTTATAGATAGCTATCTATACCTATATATATTTTTTAAGATATATCTGCAAAGGAAAAACAGTTTGATAAGTTTATCTGGTGAATGTTGAGGCTGAAATATCTGGAAAATATTTTTCAATTAATTTCTATATTTACATACAATTATTGAAGAGTAGGTATTATGCTTTTTGGCAATTTTGGAGAGAAGTTTGAAAATCTTTGGAGACAATCAGACAAATTGCTCCCAAAATTAATTATCTATAGACTGATTATGCATGCTTTGCAGACTGATATCATGGTATGGACCCTCTAACCCCAGTCTGCAAAAAGTGTTCGTAGAGATCTCTGATTCTGTTTGTAACAAATTAATGTAAATATAGGGATTAATTGAGAAGTGTTTGTAGCAAAATTAATGTAAATATAGGAAATAATTCAAAATTGTTTTGAGAGAATATCCCAAATATCTCCCATATTCTACAGACTGGACCGAACCCCCTGTCAGGTCATTAAACAATCATGATGTGTGCAGTACAACAAACTAGCGGTTACAGTGAACTACATTAACGGTCGGTTTCATGGCACCAAGATTTAATGTCACAAAAATCTAAAAGGCGGAAAAGCATTGTGTATTCAACAAACAGTCCAGTCTGCACAAGATGCATGAAGTTGTGAAGTTTATCCGGCGACTATTTAGGCCTTGAAATTAGTCTCCCGAATTATCCGCAACAATTTTCTAATTAATTCCTATGTTTACATGTAGCGTCGACCCGGATCGGTTCCCGCAGTGAATGATCCAGAGTCGGTTCCCGCACCCTATATAACTTTCGGAGGAAATATTATTTTTCAAATCTTTAAACACCATCTAAAAAAAATGTTTCTTAGCAATCTTTTGATATATTTACATTTGATATACTCTCGATAAGTAAAATTCTATTCGCGATCAAATAAAACATACATTTTAGGTACCTGAAAATTTTTCCACTGATGTTTTCAACTATCGCGCAAACTTTGACATTACAAGTAAACGAAAGATGATACCTATCTAAAAATTGGAATGCATATAGGGTATCTATTTGGTTAACATGCTTTAAAAGGAATTTTGTCAACACTAACCATTTCTAAAACTATAAAGGAAAACGTAAGTGCGGGAATCAACCCGATCGAAAAATAAGGGCTAGGGTCGCTTCCCGCACTTTTTCAGGGTTGGTTCCCGCACATCAAAATATCCCTATTAAGAAGCTATATATTATATGTTTTAGAGTGTGAGTAATATATTATATTTCTTCCAGGTTATCATAACTATTAAATACATTATATAAATGTTTGATCATGCAGAAAAAGAAAGATAAATTCAACAATAAAAGATCAATATTTATATGAAAGCAAAGTAAGAGATGCGATTGGTAAAGTGAGAGGTGGACTCTATCAAGGAAAGCTGCAAAAGAAATTGGAATTCGCGAATGGGCTCTGCGTGACCGAATGAAGAGAACTAGGAGCAATAACAGTTATAGCAGCGGCCGGAGATAAGTTACACCCACTTATCATTTTTAAAGGTGAGACATGACATAATAGTTACAAATTATGCACTTCAGTGTTAAAATCACTATAAAATTGCTAATATCGTATCTTGCAGAATTGCTCTATACAATCAAACTCTATTTACAGGTGTCAACCTTATGGCTATTGGCACGCTCCCAATCCTTATCTTGGGACACAACATGCACGATTGGAAAACGGGTGGAAGACAATTATTTTTTACGTTTGATATGTCAAATTTTACGAAAGCTACACCCAACATTCTCTTCTCCTGTTATATGATGGATATAGTAGCTACACATATAAATCTCAAATTGATACAAAAAGCCAGAGCAGAAAACGTAACGTTATTGAAGCTTTCTCCACACACAACAGAGAGGCTCCAGCCAATGGATAAGTGCTGCTTCAAACCATTAAAATCTACATGGGATAAAGCCATCACAGAATGGACTGCTAAAAATCATGCTGCACAGTCACTGAGTTTGTTGAACTTACTGACCAAACTTGGAATATAGTTTTTGCTCCAGAGAATATTGATGCAGCAACTCTATCTATTCAATCAGTGAAAGAACGTACCCAGAAAGCTCGTTTAATCTGCATTTGCTGCAACTTTATCAAGATACAAGGGCAGAAGCGTCTCAGTTACTTCAACATAACGCGGCAACACCAATAAAAGAATACCAATCCACCAGCAGTGAAAGAGAACCACCACTAACCTCCCGAGGAGAAAAGGAAACACATGCCTCAAACAAGTCCCTGAAAGGAACCAGGCGATATAGAAGAACCAAACATATCTGGTAGAGCCCACATCAATTATCACTAAGAGAACACTTTCACTGAATTGAATACTTCATTCTATAAGAAAGAAATGTTTATTAATAGGAGTTTCCAGCAGAGCTCAAGTTCTGACTATGGATGAATTCCGTGATGAAATAGAGAAAGAAAATGAATTGATAAAAAAGGAAAACAGAAAAAGAAGTAGATGAGTAGTTGTAGCCAATTTGCTCCAGCACTAGTGTCAACCCCAGGCAAAAGAGGAGTATTTGAAGAATGTAGAAAAAGAAAAATATTGTGTAGTTTCATTTGGGAAGGAACTATCGTACATAGGCATTGGTAAAGCAAATTGAACATTTTGTTCAAGTGAATGTTCGTAAACAGAAAAGCCACGTAAGGCCAGGGCATTCTATTATTATTTTATGGCCATTTTCTAAGAATATATTAATTGATTAAAACTATACTAATTATAGTTTCATTTCTAGTTTATTTTGGAAATTCTGTTTCTTAAATAAAGGATTTTCATAACTTGTTTCATTTAACCTGGAAACGTTATGAAAACCAGTGGTGATTATCGTAGTGTAGTGTGGACTACTACTCTTCACTTCATGGCTGATTCCCACAATGTGGTAGCTAGCTAATGAATAAGAGTCGGTTCCAGCGCTGCGGGGCAGTTGAAAAAGGGTTGGTTCCCACACTGCAGGAAACGATCCCAGTCACTGCGGGAAACGACCCCTTATAGACTCAAAGGTCCCCCAAGGCCCAAGCCAACAACGAAGCCATCTACCAAAAATGGGAGGCTAAGCCCATTTTAGCAGGGGAGGGCCCCGGATGCTCAGGAGGGGTACTGTCCAGTGGATCACAGAACAGTGTCCAGACCACAGAACATTGAAAAGAAGAAGCATAGATCCCATTATATTACTCTTAAGTGCCAATTACAGTGACGTCATTTCGTCTAGAGCCAATCAGAAGCTTCATTTTACAAGTTCTGTTAGAGTCCATTATCTTGAATGCATATTACAAGCCAAATGGTGTCAGTTTGTGTTTCTTGCTAAGAAGATTCAGTTTATTATTGTATAGTAGTGGGGTATAGATAATTCGGTAGGTAGATATGGTTCACTTTATTAAAAATGTTCCATTTTTATAGCCAATCTACCAGCAAAGATAATGAGCGGAGGTAGTATTCACGTTCAAACTGTTATCAAGAGAGCCTTTATAGTGACGTCAGTGATCAGTGGACATGATTGGTTGAATTTTAACGAGTGTTCAGTGGTCCAGACTGCAGAAACTGATAAAATGTTCTCCATGTATAAGAGTATATCAGTTAAAGCTAATTAATTGACTTAGATTTGAAATGGTCAAATCTCAGATATGTCTAATTGGCTTTAAATATTGAATTAATTCCTATGTTCCCATGTTAATTTTGGCTTGAAAATTGAAATCTAAAATAATGAACCAAATTGGCTTGGCTCAGATTTTCTGTGAAATTTTGGCTCAAAAATTGGCTTACAATTTTCCAACCTCTGAAACATTCAGTCTGCAAAAGATGCATGAAGTTGTGAAGTTTATCCAGCGACTGTTGAGACCTTGAAATTAGTCTCCTGAATTATCCGGCGACAATTTCCTAATTAATTCCTATGTTTACATGTAGGGTGTTTGTGCCAGTAAACGGTCACTTAAGGATAAATTACAAGCAAATACCAATAACAAGTCACATATAATTGCTACTGACGTGACATAACTATCATTAGAAAGCTGGAATTTTTATCTTTCCAATCATATAACACATGAGCACATTATGTTATTACTTATGCAATTACAAGTAAAAATGTCCAATTAGTCTAAAATGCTAGTAATGGTCATAGCAATATCTATGTTCGGTCATTTCCGATTCTATTATCGTCAGGTGGCCAATCATAAGGAACCAATGTTCATCATACTTGTTGATTAGTGACTGATTAATGAATTTTTTTTATAAATGTATTTTCTACCATACTAAGTAATAGTAAGTATTATGATATATTATTATTACCTACCCATACACACAATCAAACACTTCGTCAATGGTTAAAAATACGTTAGATTTTAGTATTGCCATTTCAATCGAAAGTTTGAAAATGTTATACATTGTTGTTTGCCACACACCAGAATTGAAAACTAAGTTATTTTATATGAATGTGATTATTTATTTACTTAAGCTGAAGCTCCTACAACTGCTATCTTCTACATGCAACAGGAAATAATTACCCGCTTTAAGAATCAACGTCTACTTTAAATAATATAACGTTTATTATACATTTGATTCGTCTGCCAAGTATACATTGATTATATTCAGATGTTTCAAAATTGACAATCTATGCTTAATTTATTCATTTCACAGAAGACTGAGATAGATATTCAGTAATATTTACCAAATTGACTACCCAGCCAGAAGCCTCTATACGTTTTATTTGATTAGAATAGTTATGAAAAATGGGGTAACTATTTTAAATAATAGCAAACCGTAATTGTCATGCGCAATTCATGTCTATTTAGTTTCATTTAGCATTTCATGTCTATTATAATGCTAATTATAAGTCTATAACACATTTTATTAACTGATATAAATTATTTTGAAATTGCTGTATCTCCATCAGATTTTCATTGAAATGGCTCCAAAGATTCCTAAGTAATTTTCGGCCCCTAAATAACTGTTGCTTTGTTCAAGTTTAAACTGGACATAATTATTTGAATGCCCCATTTTAAAAATAAATGCTGTTACATAATATGCCCTCTACATTCCCTCTGGTTTGATCTCTACCACTATTGTTATGTACATTCAACCATTCTTTGTCGCTATCATGAATGACGTCATAACCTGGAATGGAAGTCCTGTTTTCTGTTGATTCTAAATCCTTCTGATTGAATTTTATGTATTTTGGTTATTGACAAACACCATATATTATTCACAATGACACTATATAAGTGAGTATTATTATATAAAATATCTATATATTAATAATAAATAAAATATCTATATATCATGTTATCATATGTAACAATGTATTTTATTCGGAGAATATACAAGCATAACTATCTCAAAATTTATTCATTCATATTATCGGCCAATGTACCTAACAATCACTTTGTTATCGGACGCATGATTCATGACGGGAAGTTTTTCCAGTAATAGTCAGGGTGGACAGATGGATCCTTTGTTTAATCGGCCAGTCTGTCCAAACATTAAAATTAGATGTTCTGATAATCTAGTGATCGGACAACCATTTTAAATGAAAAGCAAGTATTTGTTTGTTTAGATTTTTAAATTCACTGATGAATCGTAAAATGTACATCTAAAGAAACATACACCTGGTACATTAAAAGCTACTGAAACACACTCAGGAGTTTCAAAGAGGAACCATTCTCTTACGAAAAATACAACGAACTGACCGATAACTTAACTTTCCGTCAATGATTAAAAGCTACATGTTAATATGTGTGGTGAAATGATTAGAGAGGTTACTAATCAAATAGAATAGTTTGTTCTTTAACTATTTAGTTTGCACGACCCTAATGCTTAATATATTATATCAAAATTTATACTTAATTTGTCTGCTATTCCGATTACTAGAAGTATGCCGATTACTGGCACAATCACGAATCACCCTAATTAGTGGAGGGATTTTTGGTCATTTGAGAGAAATTTGAAAATCTTTAGAGACAATCACTCGCAAAAATTAAATATCTGGAGACCGATTGTGCATCCTTTGCAGACTGGTGAAACATGGAGTGTTCACCAAAAAAATTAAAGAAATCCTCTATTTTGGCTTCTGTACTCAGTAAAAACCAAGTAAATATAGGAAGAAATTAAGGATTGTTCGCACAGAAAATGTCTCATGTTCTGCAGACTGGGGTTACACTGGGGTACTGCCAGTCTGCAAAGCATGCACAATCAGTCTCCAGATATTTAATTTTTGGGGCAATTTGTCTCCAAAGATTTTCAAATTTCTCTCCAAAATGACCAAAACTCTCAAAATTCTCTCAAGTAATTTCATGTAAACATAGGTATTGATTAGGAAATTGTCGCCAGATAATTCAGGAGACTAATTTCAAGGCCTCAATAATGGCCGGATAAACATCACAACTTCATGTATCTTTTGCAGAATGGGGATACTGTGGCACACCACCCCCTAATTTCACCCCCTCTAGGCCTCTCCACTGACTTATAGTCCATGTTACAGAGTATGTCAGTTAAAGCCAATTAATTGGCTAAGATTTTAAAAGGTCAAAACTCAGATATGTCTAATTGGCTTAGATTTTAAAAGGTCAAAACTCAGATATGTCTAATTGGCTTAAAATCAGCAAAAAATGAGCCAAATTGGCTTGGCTCAGAGTTTTTGTTCAATTTTGGCTTAATAATTGACTTACAATTTTCCAGCATGATCATGTGAAACATGGCTTAGAGTTGTCACGGCAAAATGAAACTTTTTGGAATGTTTACTAGGGAACTAACGGGTACGTAGAAACACCGGAACGGAGTCAAATATGGATGTTAGAGAACTGTTTGCATCATTTTAAATGCTCAAGGAGGTTATATATTGCCCAAGAACACTTGCATGAACACCGGAACGGACCAAAACGGAGTCAAATATGGATGCTAGAGTACTGTTTGCATCATTTTAAATGCTCATGGAGCTTATTAAAGAATGAAGAGTTGCATTAACATATAAAGAGCACTATAAAGAAAAATGTACTTATTACATGAGTAAAACGTACTTATTTCATAAGTACAAACGTACTTATAACACAAGTACAAACATACTTATTACATGAGTACAATTGTACTTATTATATAAGTACAAATGTACTCATTACAACAACATGCTCATAGTCTTTCCCATTGAATGATACGTGCACTGGTTGTGACTGTCTGTTTTTATCTGTCTTTCCTATTCGTTAATTCTTATCTGTCTATTCTTATCTGTCTTTTCCTATTTGTCTATTCTTAACTGTCTATTCCTATCCGTTGATTGTTGTCTGTCTATTCCTATCCGTTGATTGTTGTCTGTCTATTCCTATCCGTTAATTCTTTTCTGTCTATTTCTATCCGTTAATTGTTATCTGTCTATTTCTATCCGTTAATTGTTATCTGTCTATTCTTATCCGTTAATTGTTATCTGTCTATTCCTATCAGTTAATTATTATCATTATTTTCCTATCCGTTAGTTCTTATCTGTCCATTCCTAAATCGGTTAATTCTTATCTGTCTATTCTTATCTGTTTTTTCCTATCTGTTAATTATTATCTGTCTATTCCTATCCATTAATTCTCATCTGTCTATTCTTATTCTTATCTGTCTATTCCTATCCATTAATTCTCATCTGTCTATTCTTATTCTTATCCATCTCTTCCGTTCCGTTAATTCTTATTGAAATATCAGACGAGCGGTTCTTTATTTTTGTATACGTAAGAAAAAATATTTATTAATCATTTTTTAATTCGTTGTTTTAATTATCATTATACTTATTTTTCTCTTACGTGACCGAAAATATGGAATTATCCAATAACTCTGAATTTACCCTAGCTAAAAATTAATCTAGTAATATGGAATGTCAATTAATCTAGTAGTAATCGCTAATTTGCGAGAACACCATCATAACTAAAAATGATCTAATTTCCAGGAGAGGTATTGTACAACATTTTAATGGTATATCGTTAGGACATTTAGCCTCTCTAGCGGTATATATTTGAGCTACAATTATGATACATTTACCAAAATAATCAGTATTTTTAGATTTAGATTTCTATAATGATAACTCGAAAGTAAATGTTTTGGTATTTCAAACGCTGTTCTTGCAAATGAGCGATATGTGCTTTGTCTTATAATATACACTGTCAATCATTGGTATATTATAAGAATATTGTGTTTAATAATCATAACTTTTAGTAATTTGTTTACATACTAAAATTTTGATTTAAATTGAATATAAAGCAGCAAAAAACGAAACAATTTGTAACTTATTGTATTCCTTATTTCAATTATATAAAACTTCTGAAGCATCGATTATTTATTTATTCATCCAGTTATTCATTCGTCCATTCAAAATATATTATTTCTATACAAAATGATATTATTGATTACGATATACTATAATTTAATCCAAAGTAATATAATTTAATCCAAAATAATATTATTGAATTCAAAAAGTAAAATGTAATCTGATATAATAAAAAAAATATATATATATAATTCAAAATTATAAATTTAGCTAATCCAAAATAATAAAATATAATTGAAAATGATATAATATAAATTATTTGAAAATGATATAATATAAATTATTTGAAAATGATATAATATAAATTATTTGAAAATGATATAATATAAATTATTTGAAAATGATATAATATAAATTATTTGAAAATGATATAATATAAATTATTTGAAAATGATATAATTAAATCTCAAATAATATAATACAAATTCTTTCTAAATATAATATTTCAATCCTAAATCCAAAATACTATAATTCAATCCAAAGTAATATAATTCATTCATTCAAAATAATATAATATATTCATTCAAAATATTATAATATATTCATTCAAAATATTATAATATATTCATTCAAAATATTATAATATATTCATTGAAAATAATATAATATATTCATTCAAAATAATATAATTTATTCATTTGAAATAATATCTTTAATGCATTCAAATTAATGTAATTTATTCATTCAAAATGATATTATTTATTCATTCAAAATGATATTATTTATTCATTCAAAATGATATTATTTATTCATTCAAAATGATATTATTTATTCATTCAAAATGATATCATTTATTCATTCAAAATGATATTATTTATTCATTCAAAATGATGTTATATATTCATTCAAAATGATGTCATATATTCATTCAAAATAATGTTATATATTCATTCAAAATAATGTTATTTATTCATTCAAAATGATATTATTTATTCATTCAAAATAATGTTATTTATTCATTCAAAATAATATACAGATGGAAACGGAGGCAAATATAATGTTATATAGAGTATATTGTTTTTACTCATGTAATATGTATGATTTTTTCTTTATTAAGCTCTTTAAATGTTAATGCAACTCTTCATTCTTTAATAAGCTCCACGCGCATTTAAAATGATGCAAACAGTACTCTAGCATCCATATTTGACTCCGTTTCGGTCCGTTCCCGTGTTCATGGGAGTGTTCTTTGGCAATATATAACCTCCTTGAGCATTTAAAAAGATTGAAACAATACCCTAGCATACATATTTGTCTCTGTTTCAATGTTCATGCAAGTGTTCTTTGGCAATATATAAACTCCTTGAGCATTTAAAAAGATGTCAACAGTACTCTAGCATCCATATTTGACTCCGTTCTGGGGGGTATTCATGCAAGTGTTCTTTGGCAATATATAACCTCCATGAGCATTTAAAATGATGCAAACAGTACTCTTAACTCTAGCACCAGACTGCACAAACTGGTAAATTGATCTCCAAGAAATTCTCTATTTTGGCTATTGTTCTCAGTAAAATACATGTAAATTATGACAGTAAATAATAAATATATGAGAAAATTAAGTATTGTTCGCACAGAAAATGTTAAAATTTTCCCATGTTCTGCAGACTGGCTCTAGCATCCATATTTGACTCTGTTTCGGTCCATTCCGTAAGTTCCGGTGTTTCTACGCATCGGGGAAGTTCCCAGTCTGTATTTCATGGTAAATTCCACCGACATGTCGGTGGAATTTTACATCCTTTGATAATAATATTCTGGCAGAGTCGGTGGATTTTTAGCTATTTATTCCTATGTTACCATTAATTTTCGGTGGATAAATTGTGAAAATCAATCAAAATGTTTGTGGATCAGACAAAATACTGGAAATTTATGGGGGATTTTTTCAGCTTTTTGAAAAAATAAGTGGGATTTTGCCAGTCTGCAGAACATGAGACATTTTTAACATTTTCTGTGCGAACAATCCTTAATTTCCCAGTCTGCAGAATATGGAACATTTTTCCAAGACTCTCTGCGGGAGTTTTTGATTGAATTTTAGAAATTTGAGATCTCTGCGGAAGATCTTGAATTAATTCCTATGTTACCATTAATTTAGCTGTGGGAGATTTTGAATTAAATCCTATGTAACCATTAATTTAGCTGCGGGAGATTCTGAATCTGCTGCTGAGAGTCAGAGAGTAGCACTTTCTCAAATTAAAGTCTCTGCGGGAGAAGAGACACATTCTGCAGACTGGTTAATTTCCTCCTATATTTACATGTATTTTACTGAGAACAGAAGCCAAAATAGAAGATTTCTTGGAGAACACATCACCAGTTCCTGCAGTCTGGGGATTTTGTGCACCAAATACAGGCTGGCAGCAAATTGTATTTGGTGGTAAATTCCAATGATATCTCAGGAGATATTCAATTCTCTAATAAAAAAACTCCAGCAATGTCGGAGGATATTTAACTATTAATTCCTATATTACTAATAATTTTTGGAGGAGAAACTAGAAAAATGTTGGGAGGACTAGACAAATTGATGAAAAATGTTAGCAGCTATTTCTCAGGTTTTTGAAAAAGTCAGAGGAGTTCAGTGCACCAAATAGGTACAAACTGGCAGACTGGCTGGCAGGGAACTAATCAGTCACCACTTGCCAGTCTGCAGAATATGTGAGATATTTGGGACCAGTCTGGAAAAATAGGTGCTATCTGATGAACTAATTACCCAGTCTGCAGAATGTGTCTCTTCTCCCGCAGAGACTTTAATTTGAGAGAGAGCTACTCTCTGACTCTCAGCAGCAGATTCAGAATCTCCCGCAGCTAAATTAATGGTAACATAGGAATTAATTCAAAATCTCCCGCAGCTAAATTAATGGTAACATAGGAATTAATTCCAAATCTCTCGCAGAGATCTCCAATTTCTAAAATTTCATTCAAAAACTCCCGCAGAGAGTCTTGGAAAAATGTTCCATATTCTGCAGACTGGCTAATTACTCTGTTGGAGTTTTACAGACTTAAAAAATTAATGGTAAATTGCTTAAAATTGTATAATCCGCAGCATTTAGCATATAGAATTCATTTGTTAGCCTAAGCAGTTTTCTAGACTGGATTTGGGATAATCTCTCCGAACAATTTTGAATTAATTCCTATATTTACATTAATTTTGCTACGAACACTTCTGAATTAATCCCTATATTTACATTGATTTTGCTACGAACAGAATAAAAGATCTCTACGAACACTTTACCAGTTGGCAGTTTCTGCAGACTGCCAACTGGACCACTTGCAGAATGTGTCTCTCCTACTTCTCCCACAGAGATTTTATTTTAAGAGAGAGTTATTCACTGATTCTCAGCAGCAGTCTGCAGATTCAAAATCTCCCGCAGCTAAATTAATGGTAAATTGGTAACATACTAACATAGGAATTAATTCAAAATCAAGTTACAAAAAATCACTAGACGAACCCCTTAACAGTTAACACTACTTGCCAACATAGAAGTTTCTCTTCAGTTGAGTGGAAATTTCAAATTTGGAACAGTGACAGTGCCAAGGGGCAAGGTCCTATCGGACTTGGCCCTTACTCTTAGATTACTGGTTACCTAGTTAGGTATCTGATTTTTATGGCAGTTTAACTTCTTCTTAGTTCTTACCAAAGGTTTGAATTTTGATTTGGGGGAGGACACTTTTGGTGAACCAATTTTCCACTTCTGTTATACCATGGCCCCTGAAACATCTAACTAGGTATGAATATTATATTAAAGTAGCTAATATTCCTATTTTTTATACGCTTACGAGGAAGTTTTTTACACTGAAACTCGGATAAATATCCCAGCAACCATGAATGTATCTATTCGATTTCTAAACGACTCTGTATAACCCATAGTACCAGTATAACCTCTCTTCCGACATCGAATACCAGTAACAAATTAGACATGGTGACATCAAGTAGACATCAATCCGATATCCGTTTGCACCGCTAAACTGCATCATATCAAATATAATTTGCATCGAAGCGATACCGTTATAACAGCGTTGAATAGAGAGATAAATTACGACATCCAACATGCATAGGGATTCTGCATCGATCTGACGCCTAATTATATATCTAATATTCTTCGAAACGATATCCACTTGCATCCAATAAATAAATTAACTAAAATTGAAAACTCTTACTTCATTGATATAACGAACGTACTGTACGTTTAGATGCATATCAATTTGATTAATGTTACATAATGTTATATATAAATTAAATGGGAAGAAATGAAGAGATGTGTCTGAGTATCGATCGTGGCTCCTTCCGTCCTCGTGCCTGTACCTCTGTCATTTTGCCACCGTGGATGCATTTTACTAGAAAAAATTTGATATTGAACAACCCGGAGTTACTTAGAGATATTTTAAAGTGAATAGAACAATTTACAGGCAAGCACCGCTTTTATAACCAAAAACACAACTTATTCTTATTACGAATAATAATGAGTTGGTCAAATTTATATACAATTGTCCCAGCAAACATGAATGTATCTATTCGATGTCTAAACGACTCTGTAAAACCTCTCTTCCGACATCGAATACTAGTAACAGATTAGACATGGTGACATCAAGTAGATATCAATCCGATATCCGTTTGCACCGCTAAACCGCATCATATTAAGTATATTTGGCATCGAAGCGATACCGTTATAACAGCGTTGAATAGAGAGATAAATTACGACATCTATCATACATAGGGATTCTGCATCGAACAGACGCCTAATAATACATCTAATATGCTTCGAAACGATATTCACTTGCATTCAATAAATAAATAAATAAAAAATAAAAACTCTTATTTCATTGATATAACGTACTGTATGTTTAGGCGCATATCAATTAGATTCATGTTACATAATGTTATATATAATTTAAATGGGAAGAAATGAAGTGATGTGCCCCGGTATCGTTCGTGGGTCTATACGTCCTCGTGCCTGTACCTCTGTCATGTTGCCACCGTGGATGCATTTTACTATAAAAAAAATTTGATATTAAGCGACCTGGAGATACTTAAAGATATTTTAAAGTGAATAGAACAATACAGACAAGCACCGCTTTTATAACCAAAATCACAACATATTCTTACCACAAATAGAAATGAGTTGGTCAAATTTTTATATAATTGTAACTCCTTAAAAATTTCGTTCTCTATGAATTCAAATTAAAGAAAATGTTTTGAGGCCACGACTTAGAATACAGATGAAAGCTCTGTGATGCATTAATTAAAATTAATAGCTAATTAGATTTTTATAATTATTGTGTTTCATTGAACAAACAGGAATTTTGTGCTCTGTGAAATATTTTTAGCAGTAGGGTATATGCTCCAAGTTATTAATAGGGTCTATATTTTCGAACACGTGATAAAGGAAAATATAATAATTATTATTTAATTACTATTTAATTAGAAACATAATAGCTGGAGGTATGAAACCAAATGAAATAAAAGTTAAATAATGATTATTATATATAGATTTATTGAGTCCGAAAACCACTTTAAGTTTAATTATCTATATTGTGAATCACTGAATTTCAATCTTCTCATTTGCAGCTTTTAGCACTATGGTGAAAGCTCAAGTTATCGGATATGGGGTTCCGCATTTTACGTAGAAAAATTATTTAGATATTGATTTTATTTCTAAACTTTTATTTTACGTACTGGTATCATGGATGCCAATTTAAGTAAGAATTGAATAATTATAATTATTATTATTTATTTCTTACATATTCGAAAAATGTGGAACCGTCTGATAACACAGAATTTACTCTAAAATGAAACATGTTAAATAGCCCATCAACTTTTAATTATTTTCGTTTAGTAGAGGTTTAACGTCTGCTTCGGAACCAAAGGCCATGTCGCTGACGTCAAAAGGAAATGAAATACAAGGGACTTGAAGAAGCAGTGAGAATGGAAAGTGGCTCCATGGACGAAGTCACGACGCTCATGAATGCTGAAAAGCTACTCCATGAATGCGGTCACTTACCGAGGAATGTGACAAAAATGGTCACAAGCACCGGTGGCTGCACTCATGGATGGAAGAGGGAAATGAAGAGGTAATAGTAAATGAAGTCTACGAGCCTACCTAACACAAAATCTAAGACTTCATACGTAATTGTAGAGCATAACCCTAGCGCTATCCTCTAAAACTGCATGAAGAGTTAAAAACACTAAAAACATGATAAACATAAAATAGACAATACATAATCCAAATTACAACAATTTGGGTCCCAAGGGACGCCACCCCACTTTCTTCTATTCACCAAAGACAGCTTCAGGAACCCCTCGGGGCTTAAAGGTCCCCTCCAAGCAAATATTTTTATTGATTTATTTAACGAGGCTAATGTTCCTTATCATTTTGCTGCAAACCGCATCGAATTTGGTAGCGTATTTTTAATTTTATATGCTTTTAAAGATTTTTAAAATCAAAACTCTACAAAACCTATTTTACTTCCAACTTACTAATTTAAGAAATTTTCAGCCTGAAGAAAAAGAATGTACACTATTTGTTTTGATTGTCAACTAGGTATTAGGTTTAATAAATCCATTTAATATTCGTGTAAAGGTATAAAATTGAATCAACTTATAATAGAAACGTTTATATACTTTAGGGAACAATTAATATCTAAAATAATTTAAATAATGGCTTAAAACGCATAGTTTGTTTATAAAATTCAAATTTGTAATCAAAACAAAGAGTGTACAATCTTCTTCTTGAGCATCAGATTAGTGATTCGCTCAATTGTTGATCACAGAGTATTAAAAAACTTTGAAAACTAATTATAAAATATATATTGAGCCGAATTGTATGCAGTTTGCAAAATAATGATCGTAGACCTTAGTTCTATAATATTATGTTATAAACTCAATTTTTTCCCGGAGCCTGGAGAGGACCTTTAATTAAAATAAGCAGTTTAGAATAGATTCATAACAATAAATGCACTGGCCATCGAAAAATCACTTGATTGGTTATCCATTTCATTCTCACGGTACTGGAGGAACACTGTTCAACAACCGATGTTCCAGTATCGCTTACTTAACGTTGATCCATTGTACAATCGCACTAGCGTGCCAATGCCTTGTCGTACCTTTACAACTGCCGTAGTCCCTTATTAGTTATAAGTGTATTAATTTTAAAGGGAGCACTACGTTATAGAAAGGTACGATCCAATTGAATAGAAATAATTTCTACATTTCTTTACGTATTATAAAACAGGAAGATAAGAAGAGAATGAATTTCAAAATTTGAAACTATTATTTTAAAACTACGTATCTGTTTTCGCACTTCTGGTCGAAGCATAAATTCAGATATCATTTGGAAGCAGACATGCCGACGTCAAGATGATGCTGTTAAAACCATGTATCGGTTTTCGTGTTTCTACTCGAATTTTATATTCAGATATCATTTTGAAACAGACATTCCGATATCTACTATGAGTCGAAATGGTTGCTAAGTCGATACCCACCGTTAGCGCTACGAATTCGACAGCAAACGGCATCGAATCGACATTCATATGTTTGTTGGGGTAACTCATTTGTAATGTGGTAAATTACACATGGTTAACATCTGTTATTGAAATGGTAATTGACATGTGGTTGTAATGTGGTAAATTACACATGGTTAACATCTGTTATTGAAATGGTAATTGACATGTGGTTGTAATGTGGTAAATTACACATGGTTAACATCTGTTATTGAAATGGTAATTGACATATGGTTGTAATGTGGTAAATTACACATGGTTAACATCTGTTATTGAAATGGGAATTGACATGTGCTTTTAATGTGGTAAATTACACATGGTTAACATCTGTTACTTTTTAACTCTAAATACAGTTATGTGAAAGAGGACGATCAATCTATTTATTGTATAATTACAGTAGAACTTCACTATAGTCAACTCCTGTATAGTGAACCATCCTGTTTAGTAGAACCCTGTTTAGCGAACTTACTTTTATTGTGAAAATATTTAGTTTAGTTTGCCACAAATTGCCTTGTTTTCTATGAATGTCTATAAAGTAAATTAGTTGTATTTCATGAAAGTTCTTCCAGTACAAATTTTCTTTAATGAAGTCATGTGTAGTGATCCGTTCTGATATTTAGGGTACTGAGAAATTAAATACACTGAATAATGAATATATTTGAAAAAGAAAGAAAATATTTTATGTAGTCTGCCATGATAATGCTAGTTTTCTATACAACTCTTGTATCATCTACACTCTACAGCAAGGGTGGGCAAATGCAGCACTCATTGCTATTTTGGCACTCAGAGCGGCACCAGGGTCCAAAGAAAATTTAGAATATTTAGCCCTGACTGCTTTATAAATTACAAGGATATATAATATAAAAGATGATGGTAAACTAATTGAAGAACAGAATATTTGTAATTACCTTGCTACTTTGATGGTCAATTTTTTTTTTTTTTTTTATTTTTTTATTTTTTTTTTTTTTTATAAAGGCCCCCTGCCAGAAGAAGCAAACCTTCTTTAAATAATTAAAAAATCAATCAATTTTATACGTTAATAAGGTATTTTTAGATTATTGTTAAAGTAGTGCCGGTGTTTAAAAAAATTACTTCTGACTCTTTTTTTATCTAGATCAGTATTCTTACACTGGTAAGAATTTGTGCAATCATTTTTAATTCCTTTTTTTAATAAGTTGGGAAGCCATTGTCATTTATCCTGTGATTTTATGAACTAGTTGTTAAATTTTTATTACTTAAATGCAAAACAACTTATTTTTGATTTTATTGGGAAAAAAAAGAAAAGTATAATTATATATCATTTATTAATTGCTTTTAATTCAAATAATAAATTTACTACAAATACTTATGTTCCAAATATGTACGATTGTACATACCTCAATAAAATCTATCCCCGCCCTCTCATTTTAATTACTTAGTATCCATGCAAATTGAAAAACGAAAAGAAAATGGTAACGGCACTGTTATTCCATATTTCGGCACTGAAAAACACAACATATGCCCACCCCTGCTCTAAAGTGAAGTAAATCATCTAAAGTGAATATAAATTTATTAATAATAACTTTAAAAAGCTATTTCTATCATGTCCAGGATGGCTCAGTGGATCAAAAACAACAGCAAACTACAGGGACCCCAGTTCGATTCCGGAAACACCACTTCATTTCTTTCCCCATTTCTTCCAATTTAATTTGTATATAACAATATGTAACATTAAACTAAATAATATACAGGCAAATCAAATATACACTATCTACAGTAAAGTAAGAAATGGCAATAAAATTACTTATTAGTATCCCAGCAAACATGAATGTATCTATTCGATGTTTAAACGACTCTGTATAACCTCTCTTCCGACATCGAATTCCAGTAACAAATTAGACATGGTGACATCAAGTAGACATCAATCCGATATCCGTTTGCACCGCTAAACCGCATCATATTAAGTATATTTGGGATCGAAGCGATACCGTTAAAACAGCGTTGAATAGAAAGGTAAATTACGACATCTAACATACATAGAGATTCTGCATCGAACAGACGCCTAATTATATACATATCTAATAGGCTTCGAAACGATATCCACTTGCATCCAATAAATAAATAAAAATTGAAAAATTCTTACTTCATTGATATAACGCACTGTACGTTTAGATGCATATCTAATTGATTTATGCTACATAATATTTTATATAAAATAAATGGGAAGAAATGAAGTGATGTGTCCGGGTATCGTTCGTGGGTCTATCCGTCCTCGTGCCAGCAGCTCTGCCTCTTTGCCACGGTGGATGTATTTAACTATAATTTTTTTTTATATTAACCGACCCGGAGATACTTAAAGGTCCTCTCCAGGCTCAGGGAAAAAAATGAGTTTATTACATAATATTATAGAACTAAGGTCTACGATCATTATTCCGCAAACCGCATACAATTCGGTTCAGTATATATTTTATTATTTGCTTTTAAAGTTTTTTAATACTATATGAGCAACAATCGAGCGAATCTCCAACCTGACGCTGAGAAAGAAGATTGTACACTCTTTGTTTTGATTTCAAATTCAGATTTTTAAATAAACAATGCGTTTCTGGCCTTCTTTTAAGATATTAATTGTTTCTTCAAGTGTATAAACGTTTCTATAATAAGTTTATCCAAATTTAAACCTATAAACTAATAATAAATAGATTTATTAAACCAAATACCTAGTTGACAATCAAAACAAATGGTGTACATTCTTCTTCTTCAGACTGAAAATTAGAAAGTCGGAAGTAAAGTAGGTTTTGTAGAGTTTGGACTATAAATATCTTTAAAAGCATATAAAATTTAAAATATGCTATCAAATTTGATGGGGTTTGCAGTAAAATGATAAGAAACATTAGCCTCGTTGATTTAAGTAATAAAAAAATTTGCTTGGAGAGGACCTTTAAAGAAATTTTAAAGTGAATAGAACAATACAGGCAAGCACCGCTTTTATAACCAAAATCACAACTTATTCTTATTTCAAATAGCTATCAAATTTTTTTATAATTGTAACTCCTTAAAAATTCTGTTCTCTATGAGTTCAAATTATAGAAAAAGTTTTGAGGCCACTACTTAGTATACAGATGAAAGCTCTGTAATGAAAGTTCAAAGTAATGAATGCATTAATTAAAATTTGACCATAAAGTAACTCTCACTCAGTAAATAAAGGTTATAATAGTTGAGTGATTAGTTTGATATTTTGACTTATATAATTGTGTTTCATTGAACAAACAGGAATTTTGTGCTCTGTGAAATATTTTTAGCAGTAGGGTATATGTTATTATTTAACTACTATTTAATTAGTAACATAATAACTGAAGGTATATGATACCAATTGAAATAAAAGTTTAATAGTCATTATTATATATAGATTTATTGAGTCCGATTGCACTTTAAGTTTAATTATCTATAATGTGAATCACTGAATTTTAATCGTCTCATTTGCAGCTTTTGGCACTAGGTGGAAGCTCAAGTTATGGGATATGGGGTTCATCATTTTACTTAGAAAAATTAATTAGGTATTATGGATACCAATTTAAGTATAAGAATTAAATAATGATAATTATTATATATATTTCTTATGTATCCGAAAATGTGCAAACGTCCGATAACCCTGAATCTACTCTAAAATGGAACATGTTAAATAGCCCATCAACTTTTTATTATTTACGTTAAGTAAAGGTTTAACGTCTGTTTCGGAACCAAAGGCCATATGTCGCTGACGTCAAAAGGAAATGAAATACAAGGGACTGGAAGAAGCAGTCAGAAAGGAAAGTGGCTCCATGGACAAAGTCACGACGCTCATGGATGCTGAAAAGCTAATCCTTAAATGCTATCACTCACCAAGCACCGGTGGCTGCACTCAAGGATGGAAGAGGGAAATGAAGAGGTGATAGTAAATGAAGCCTACGAGCCTTTCTAACACAAAATCTAAGACCTCGTAATTGTAGAGCATAACCCTAGCGCTATCCTTTAAAACTGCATGGAGAATTAAAAACATGATAAACATAAAATAGACGACACGTAATCCAAATTACAACAGTTTGGGACCCAAGGCACGCCACTCCTTCTCTTCCATTCACCAGGACAGCTTCAGGAACCCCTCGGTGCTTATTTACAATAAGCAGTTTAGAATAGATTCATAACAATAAATGCACTGACCATCGAAAAATCACTTGATTGATTACCAATTTCATTTTCACGGTTTTTGAGAAACACTGTTCAACAATCAATGTTCCAGTATCGCTTACTTTACGTTGATCCAGTGAACAATCGCACTAGTGTGCCAATGTCCAATCGTACCTTTACAACTGTCGTTTAAAGGGAGCACTACGTACGTTATATAGAAAGGTACAATCCAATTGAATAGAAATAATTCCTACATTTCTATACATATAAAAAAGGGAGATAAGAGAATGAATTTCCAAATTAAAAACGATTCTTTTAAAACTACGTATCTATTTTCGTACTTCTGGTCGAAGTATAAATTCAGATATCGTTTGGAAACAGACATGCCGACGTCAAGATGATGCTGTTAAAACCATGTACCTATCGGTTTTCGTGTTTCTACTCGAAGTGTAAATTCAGATATCATTTAGAAACAGACATTCCGATATCTACTATGAATCGTAATGGTTTCTAAGTCGATACCCACCGTTAGCGCTACGAATTCGACAGCAAACGGCATCGAATCGACATTCATATGTTTGTTGGGTTGGAGGGGACCTTAACTATTCCCCACCGGATGACGGTTTTTCATGATAAATTAAATAAATTTTCTTTTATTAGGTATATTTTATATGAATAAATTATAAGTTATACATAATAATTAAATATTCTGAGATTTCATTAGAATACATTTTAAAAAATTGTTTGATTTTGCCCGCACTCTCCCTTGAATTAATGATTTTCAGATTAGTCTGTGTCCTGGCAATTACTGATACGTCTTCTGACACCTATCAAAATATTTTGAAAATTTATCTAGGTAGTTAGTTAATTAAGGTAGGCTAGGTAGGTGCGGTGGCACTATGAATCAACGATTAGGCTATTTTATATATGTACAGTGTATTACCTTGTGCTCACATGAGTCCATCATATTGTATTATTTTGTTTATGTTAGGTAGGTAGATGCAATGATGTTGTACTAATCAAAATCAGTATGATTAATTTTGAATTCATTATTGATAGGTACTGTCAGTCAGAGTGTCAGTGTATTACTGTAACTAGTTAGTTACGACACGTTACTTACGTAGATGATATCATGATAGTAGCCAGTAATAGTTTGTATTTTGTAAAATTGTATAAGGCCATTATTTTTATTGTTTGATAAAAAATTATAGATATTAAAAAAAATTACTACCTCGGTAGTAGTCTAGTACCTAATGACTGAGTGACTGTTGTCTCCAAAGATTTTCAAACTTCTCTCCATGGACCAAAATGGCCAGTCTGCAGAGCATTTTTCCAAGACTCCTTGCGACAAATCTGAGCCCAATTTTAGAAATTTAGATATCTCTGCGTCTGCGGGAGACCGGG